>VWZU01011777.1:90829-105995 GCA_013397095.1 Sterrhoptilus dennistouni | reverse complement strand
TGGGAGCATCTCCCAATGGGATGAGGAGTCGTGCAGTGGGTCCTTGATGGCCCATTAAACAGAGAGAGCTCCTGGAGGGAGTTCCCTGTGAGTCCTGGGCAAGGCATTGATGGGCCATGAGCAGAAGAGCCCAAAGGAGGGGCCTGGGAAAACACTGCCCCACCTGGTTCCAACAGCTCATGGGGATGGGGATGGAATAAATACTTTGTGTACATCCTACACCACAGCCCAGGCTACATCCTTATCTCAGCAGGTCTGACCTCTCTCTGACCATTCCACTTTCTCCCTTCCTTGTGCTCTAAAACACTTCATCGAAAAGGAAGATTTTTTTTCCCCCTCCTTATTCACAGCCCAGGAATGGAGTTTTCCATGGCCTTTCCAAGAGGGAGAGATACAATCCATCCTGGACTGACATCAAAAGGATGCCAGGCTGATTTAGGCTAATAAAGAGCAACATTGAGATAATAAGATTAAAGCTGACTTGTTCATGGTGTCCCTGCTGGAAACTGCTCCAGGATAGATCTTCCATGTTCCTGGAACCTTGGGAATGAGAGAGGAATTTTGCTGTAGCCCAAAAAAGCATTGGCCTGGTTGTGCAGCCCTCCCACACCCAGCACTTCTGAGGTTCCTTGGGAAAGATGAGGATCCTGAAGTGTTCCCTGGACAGAAACAGGCAGCAATCCCCAGGCCAGTGGGAACATCGTGCTCATCTTGTCCCTGCAGAGTTCCACAGGACACATTCCCAAGGGTGGGAGCTGCAGCTGAGCTGGTGGGGAGGAAGAGCTCGTGTGGGTGAGTGTGAGCAGTTCTCCCCCTTTGCTGGTCTGGTTGGGAATCATGGGATGAGTTGGGTTGGAAGGAACCTTAAGGATCTTCGCGTTCCACCCCAGCCATGGGCAGGGACGCCTTCCACTGTCCCAGGGTGCTCCATCCCATCCAACCTGGCCTTGGACACTTCCAGGGATCCAGGGGCAGCCACAGGTGCTCTGGGCACCCTGTGCCAGGGCCTGCCCACCCTCACAGGGAAGAATTTCTTCCTGATATCCAATCTAAATCCACTCATTTTCGGTGTGAAGCCATTCCCCCCATCCTGTCCCTCCACGTGAAGTTCCCTCTTCCTGAAGTTCCTTCCCTGCAGCCCCTCCAGACTCTGGGAGGGGCTGTGAGCTCTCCACACAACCTTCTCCTCTCCAGCATGAACATTCCCAGTGCTCCAGGAATCAGATCCAGGAATCTGAGCAACCTCAACATCCCTGTTTAGGGCTGGGAAGTTTGAACCCCACGGGAACTGAGTCCTTCTCACAAAGAGACTTCCTCAGCCCTTTCACACAACCTTCTCCTCTCCAGCATGAACATTCCCAGCGCTCCAGGAATCAGATCCAGGAATCTGAGCAACCTCAACATCCCTGTTTAGGGCTGGGAAGTTTGAACCCCACGGGAACTGAGTCCTTCTCACAAAGAGACTTCCTCAGCCCTTTATCAACCTTGTGGCCTCCTCTGGAACTGCTCCAGCAGCTCCTTGTCCTTCCTCTGCTGGAAGCACGAGTCCTGTGCCCAGAATTCCACATCCACTCTCAGTATCCAGCTCCACATTATCCCCAGGAAAAGCAGGATTTGCCCAACCACCTCCATCCCCACCCCTCCTGCAGCATCGTTTCCAAACACCTCAAACCTCCCACGGCATCTTCAGCGTCCCAAGAGTTAAAAGAAGCCGTGGATGAGTCCCAAGAGCAGAGGAAAAGATTCATTTCTCCCAGGCTTTCTGTGGAACGGCTCTGGAATGGACTCAGCAATCCAGGAAAAAGCCAAGTGCTCCCTTGGGGAGAGGTCTGGGAATGTGGGTGTCCCTTGGGAGGATGCAGGATGACTCTGTTGTGTTTTTGGGGAGGAACCCTCAGGGCTGTGGGGCAGCTGGGCTGGTCCTGCCCCGTGAGGGACATTGGGGACTGTCCCCTGCCCCGTGAGGGACATTGGGGATTGTCCCCTGCCCCAGGAGGGACACTGGGGATTGTCCCCTGCCCCGTGAGGGACACTGGGGATTGGCCCCTGCCCCAGGAGGGACACTGGGGATTGTCCCCTGCCCCGTGAGGGACACTGGGGATTGTCCCCTGCCCCGTGAGGGACACTGGGGACTGTCCCCTGCCCCAGGAGGGACATTGGGGACCATCCCCTGCCCTGTGAGTGACACTGGGGATTGTCCCCTGCCCCGTGAGGGACACTGGGGACTGTCCCCTGCCCTGGGGACACCATGGTGGGGCCCTGCAGCCCTGCTGGCAGGTGACCACAGGAAGCCCTGAGCTCATTTCCACCAGCCCGGGGTTCTTCGTTAGGAGCAAAAAATAACTCGTGGAAAGCAGAGCCAAAGGGCTGTGCTGGAGTGCCTCAGTCACTCAGGTGCCTCCTCCCTTCCTGCAGGGCCTGCAGCTCCTCAGGATCCACCTCTGCCACCTGGGGTCATTTCTGTCACCCTGCTCCTTAAAAAACATCCATCACTCCTCGCTAATTCCCACGAATTCCATTTATCTTTTGCAAAAAGTGAGGTTTTGCACCAAAGAGCAGGGGGAATGCTCCTAACCCCAGTGCTGTCCCCTGGTGTTACTCCTCCCCAGATCCCCTGGGCATTTCCTCCAGTCTGGCTGTTTGAATAAGGAGCTTTTCCCAGCCCGTTTCCAAATAAAGCTGTATTGGAACAGCCAATTTTTCAGCTCGGTGGGTGAACAAAGGAAGCAGAGGAAAATTAATTAACTCAGCCCTGAGTTTTCCCCTTTGCTGTTTTGTAAAACGGCCACGACAAAGAAGGTGAACCAGACCCAAACCAAGAGATTTATTTTATCTGGGTTGGTTCTTCTTTTTTAACTCCTTTTCTAAAATATAGGTCACATTTCAAAGGGGAAAAAAACCAAGCAGTGGTTCTGAAAGATGAGGCTGAAAGGCTCCTTTCAAGCTGCCTAAATGAAAAACTTCAGCACTTTTGGGGGAAGGGAAATCCTTGTGGGACATGAACACCCACAATACCTGACCCAAAAACATGTAAATCATTTCCTTCCCCCCCATAAACAGCATTTCCCCGCCCCCCCAAATTTTCAATCTACTGAGGATAAAATGGCACAGATCTCCTTGGCAGCATTTCCCCTGGATAAGGGTTAAACCTGAACAGGGGGTTGATAGAAAGAAAAGGAGATCCAGGGGTAAAGATTCCATGCAAGAGCAAGGCATGGAAGAATCATGGCAAGAAAGGAGTTTGCTTCCAAGTCAGGCACCACTGGACTCCACAGCACAGCAAACATCCTTTGATCCAGCTCCAGGAGTCACTGATAAGAGAAGGAGGTTATTTCTCACTCTGAGCTTCTGATAAGAAATGTCCACATGCTCCCCCCAGAGGAATTAAAACACAAGAAACCCCAAATCTGGCAGGGTTTAGTTCCACTCTGTTGTGCTTGGGGGGGAAAAAAAAAAAAATGGAGCGATTGAGCTCAGTCTGTGCCCAGCAATTTATTGAGTTGTGCATAATTAATGAGCAGTGACGTGTTCCGTGTGTTTTCTGAAGTAATTCCGTTTCCTGGGGATGGACCCACTGCTGGCTGTGCATTGCTCCTTCTCCTGGCTCGGGTTCAATATGGAATATTCATGGGCTCTTCTCATCACTGAAATGGTGCTTTAGAGCAGAAGGGCCCCACCACCACCCAAGAAACCTTAAAAAGAGGTGGCTCAGCTCATGTTCCTCGCTCGGGATGAGGAAAGAACCTCGGATATCTTCATTTCCCTCACACCCAACATTCCCCAAACCTTCCTGCTTTCACAGTAACCATCCTGGTTATCTTCTGTAAGGCAAAGTCTCAAAGTCTCGGATTTGATCAGAAATCCACCCAGC
The DNA here is from genome assembly GCA_013397095.1 of Sterrhoptilus dennistouni. NCBI lineage: Eukaryota > Metazoa > Chordata > Aves > Passeriformes > Zosteropidae > Sterrhoptilus > Sterrhoptilus dennistouni. The sequence goes on along the minus strand of VWZU01011777.1, from coordinate 102,124 downwards.
ATTCCCAGCTGACAAATTCCCTTTTTTTCAACCTCACAATTCTTGCAAACACAGCGGCTCCTTGGGACAAGTGCCTCGAATGTGATGTAGAATTTAAGGGTTCGAAAATAATAAATATGAGTGTGCGATGCACGGAGAGAAAAACCTTGGTCTGACCACTTCCTGCAGCAAGAGGAGCAAACACATCCCCTCAGGATGTGAAAACACATCCACCCCAAGACGTGAAAACACATCCACCCCAAAATGTGAGAACACATCCCCCGAAAATGTGAAAGCACATCCCCCCAAAATGTGAAAGCACATCCACCCAAGATGTGGCTGTGAAGGGGCTGTGCCCCTTTCAAGTCAACCCTGGTGCTCCAGAAGCTTCAGGGGACAGCTGAGTCCTCAGTGCCACCTTCTCCCAGCACATGGATTTGGATCCTCAGATGGGCCAGGCAGCTTTGGGGGATGTAGGAAAAGCTCTGAGGGCCAGGTGTTGGGGAAAGATGGGACAGGAAGCACTTATAGATATGATTGTCTGGTAAGAAATACTGGAGATGTAAAACCTGAGAGTGAAATAGAAATGAAGGGCAGCTCTGAGATGTGAGCATGGCAGGCAGGAAGATGGGGATGAGCTGGAGTTGGGTTGAAGGACAGAAAACAAAAGACTCAAGAATGTTGCCTTTCCACTCTGCCAAAGGCATCAGGGAACAAGTGCAGAAGAAAGTAATCTTTAGAGTTTAGAATATAAAATGACATGGGGATACAGCCGTGCTCATGGGCTGCATGCAAAGCCTGTAGGTTTTGTATCTTGCACCAGTTGGTCACTGTAAATTAGAATATTCAACACAAAAGGAGATAGAATGGATTGGAACAAGGTTCTCTCTCTCTCTCTTGCTCTTGCTTTTCCCCACCTTTTTCCTCTCTCTCTTCCTCTACTCTCTTGCTTGCTCTCTTCCCCCTACTCTCACCCCATTTCCACCCTTTAGTTCTCTTCTACTCTCTCTCTCCCCTTTCTCTTTTGGGCTTCCCTCCAGCCCAGGCTGGTGGCTGAAGGCAAAGCCCTCTTTACCCACGACCCTTGCAATAAACCCCCGTGTTCCTAGAACATCTCAGCTCTGCAGAGTTCCCTCTCCCTGCTCTCCATGGATGCTCCTACAGCCAGGAACAGTCACACCTGGGGGACATTTGCTGTCAGGTCCAAACGAACTGGACCCTCAGCCCTGCAGTGGGTTTGGAGCATTCCCTCCCACAGCTTTGCTCCAAATTTGCTCCCGTTCCTGCAGGGATGCCTGTTGGATCAGCAGCACCACTTTGTTCCCTGTCAGACCTTTCACATCCGAGTCACTCTGCCAGTTTTCCCCGCTGGGCTGCCCGGGGTTCAGCTATTGGGATCTCTCATTTCTGGGATATTTTTAATCCATTCAAGGTTTATCCTCCCCCAGCCACGCTGCCAACCAGCAGGGATTTTGTGCCATGCCAGGTGAAGCTCCAAGACGTCCCATGGGAATTAATGGCTTTGGAGGAGCCTGGAGCAGCCTCCACATCCCTCTCTGAGCCCTGAGGAAGTTAAAGAATGAAAGAAATAATTCAAATGGCAAATGAAACCCTCCCCTGGCGCAGAGCTGTGGGAGGATCCTGATCCATCTCTATTTCTTCCTACGTTTAAATATTCCCTCTGCTCCATCAAGCCACTGTAGGAGCAAAGCCAACGTGACCTCCAGGGCTGTGTCCAGTGAGCTGTGCCCTCCTCAGCCGTCCCTCAGCTTTGGGTTTACACAGAAAGGACCTCAGCAGCACCAGCAAGGGATGGTGCAGGGCACATCTCCCCAAAACTGGGTCAAACAAGGTGTTTTTTCCCCCTCCTGAATTCAGAATTTACATGGAATCATCACACGAAATCTTTGTGGAGCTGCAGCTTTGCTGCCATTCCTGCCTTAACAGTGAGCAAAAGGTGTCCTGTGGGAAGGAGGGATCAGTGCTGGGATCCCCAAACCCCACTGAGGTCAGGACAGGGCTGGAACAAACCCCAGAGCCAGAGCTCAGCTGCTCCTACAACCCTCCTGCTGCACAGCAGGGACAGAGGAGCTCAGGTTAATTGTTCTCCAGACAATGTGCTGAATTCTCCCTGCAACTCTTGGGCTCGCTTCCCCTCAGTCCCCATGTGCAGGAGAACCACCTCCCCTGGGAAAATTCCCTGCAAAAATCCACTGGGAATGGCCCCAAAGCAGGACTTTCACTGGCAAAGCACCATCCTTGCCAGGCCAGTGGCATCAGAACATTTCATCTGCCCCAGTTGTGCCACAGACCCTCCCCTCAGCCCCCTGCCCTCTCCCAAACCCCACCAGGGCTCCCAGAAAAGCTCAGCTTGTTTTTGGGGCTCTTGCAGAGTTCACAGCCTCCACAGTGCCAGCCTCCCCGATGGAGATAAACAATTTCCGTGACACTTTCCTAATTATGGAGAAGAGTTTCCCAAAGGGGATTGAACTCTCCGCTCTGCTCTGATGGGAAAAGGAATAACTGACATAGTTGCAGCATTTTTCATACTGGGAGATCCACAACGCTGCTGCAAACAAAGTCTGGGGGTGAGGATTGCTTTGCTCAGCACTGGAGCACAGCTTTGAAAATGGAAAGGAGCAAAGCAAAGATTGTTTTGGGGGTTTGCGTCAGGAGTTGGGAGGTTCAATAAGGAGGACATTGCAGTTTGGGGGAAAAATCACAGATTTGAGGGCAATTCATGCAGGTTGTGGCTCAGATCCTCTCATGGGAAATGCAGAGCAGTTGGATGAACATCCTGAAAATCCCAGGATTTTGGGGTTTTTTCCTCTTTGACAAACCATCAGAGCTCTTCCAACATGGATCCAGCCTCGTCCTTCCCAAATCTCTCTGTAAATTCTCTTTAAGGATTAGAAACACAATACTGGGAATGGGATTGCTCAGAAATGCTCTAGTTCAGGGGGGTAATCTTCTCCTTGTCCATGGAAGAGGAGCTCAGAGCCAGCCAGGAGAGCCCCTGACCCCAGAATTTGCCCACCTAAACCAGGCAAGAGCTGCCAACAGCCCCATCCCAGGGAGGAATCTCAGTGCAGGTTTTTGGGGTGGGTTTTACAGGATTTGGGTTGCCTGGACCAGAGCTATGGCAGCGTCTACCCCCTCACCTCCAAGGGGATCAATATTTTGGGTCTGGCTGGGCCCCGAGTTGTGCAATAAGAGCAAAAAGGACTCACTGAAGGTGCCACCTGTGGCCACAGCCCCTCGTCCCTGCACTCCCTGTCTGTCCCTCCCTGGGGACACGGGCAGTGACACGCTGGGGGTGGCTTGGCCATTTCCCAGCTGCTCTCAGACCAAGCTGGCACCACTCTGGTGCCACTGGGAGGAAAAGCAGAGGCAGCCAAGCTCCGAGTGGGAAGGAAGGGAAAGTGTTGGCAAGTGCAGACCTGCCTGTCCTGAAGGTCACTGCTCCTGCAGGTGACATTCCTGTCTCCAGGGCAAAGCCAGGAGGGTTTCCCTGTCCCACATTCCTGCTGGGATGTCCACAAGCCCCTCTATCAAAGAAGAAGAGAAGCAGAGATGCCTCTTGCAGGACACAACCCCACTCCCCCATGGTGACTGTCCCCTTGCCTGGACAAGTGACAGGGACCCCCTGCTCTGCCTGGGCTGTTTTTTCCAGCTCTCCCCCTTTCCCCAGCCCTATCCTGGAGCCTTGCACTGGGTTGAGGCTGTTTTTCAGGGGAGAAGCATAAACAGAGTTCTGAGGGACACTCGTGACTGTTTATTTGCCTGGTGCTTTTGCCTCCTTTCTTGGTCATGGTTGCAAGGAAATAATTTTTATTTTTTTCTCAAACTTTAATGGAAAAACAAATCAATGGCTTCCTCCAGCCACGCTCTGCTGGCCAGCAAGAGCAGCTGTCACCCACAAAGCGGGGGAATTGTGATCCTGAAAAGACTGGGAACAGAGTCCCTGGCTTTGGAGAGAGGCTGGGATCAAACATGAAGGATTTCATCTCTGGGGTGGCTGCACAGCCAGGAGTGCCATCTTCTGGTGCTCACTCCAGGGCCAGCCCCAGTGATGGGCACACACTTCTCTGAGGGTGGAAAAGTTCTCAAAGTCCATCAAATCCAGCCTGTGCCTGATTCCCCCACCCTGTCCCCAGCCCAGAGCACTCAGTGTCACATCCAGGTGACACTCCAGGGATGGGCACTCCAAACCTCCCCGGGCACTTCCAAGCCCTGAGCACCCTTTCCATGGAGAAATTCCTGCTGCTGGCCACCCTGAGCCTCCCCTGGCCCAGCCTGAGGCCATTCCCTGTTGTCATGGTCACCCCCCCGGCTGTCCCCTCCTGGCAGGGACTTGTGCAGAGCCACCAGGTCCCCCCTGAGCCTCCTTTTCTCCAGGCTGAAGATCCCGCTCAGTGCAGAAGGAGGGACACACTCCAGGCAGTTCCTTTCCACCCTCCAGCCCCTCTCCTCCAGCTGCTCCCCTGCAGCCTCTCCTGCACTGCTGGATTTCCTGGCCCATCCCTGCAAGGCTGTCAGCATTAAATGTCTTTTCTTTTTTGCCACCACTGACCCTCTTTCCCTGGCTCCCCTCTCCTGGCTCATCCTGGGAGAACAAGTTCTTCCTGGCTGTTCTTGCAGCCGGGAGCTGTGGGGAGCGAACGCCGCGGACTGAGCTCCGTGCCCTGAACCTTCTCCTCTGACAGATGTTCCCTGGCTGCTCCTTCCTGCTCACCTCTGGGGCCAGGAGCGGCTGTCCACTCCCTCAGACTTCCAGCTGGGAGTGACTCCATGAAAAATGGGAAAAACATTAGGCCAGGAGGAGATATCTGAGCTGTTTCCTCCCCACCTGCCTGGGGCGAGCGAAAATACAAACCTAAAAGGTGTCCCTTGAGCTGCTGGTTTGGGATTTGGGGGATATTTCACAATAAAGTGGATGGAAAGAAGACCTTTGTGCAGGTCTGTGGGGTCTGATGGGGAAATGAGGCCAGGGCTGGATAAGGGAATGACAAACCAGGGGGATAAGGAGGCAGAGAACATCCCCAGCTTGTGCTGAGGAGCCGCTGTGGTCACTCTGGTTCTTCCTGCAAGGGAAGAACAACCACAAATCCAACAACCACATTTGGGGCTGTGTGGTCGTGTGGCCCTAAATGTCCCTGGGAGCAGGACAGTGTCCTGTGGGTGCCTCCCATCCCTGCCCCTCTGGCCTGTGCAGGATTTCAGCTGCCCAGCTGGGAGAGCTCTGTCTCTGGTGCTCTGCAGAGGAGGGAGCTCAGCCCAGGCTCCCCAGCCCCTGCACCAGCTCCCACAATCCAGGCTCCTCCATCCCTCCCTCCAAGTGCAGGATAACAAACCCTCAGTGTGATTAACAACCCTCTGAGGGTGTGTTTCTGCAGGGCAGCAAAGGACTCATAGTGCCAGCGCCTTCAGGACCTCGGGCTGCTCCCCTGGAGCAATCTGGAGATGAAAACTGGAGATAGGGAAATGAGCTGCCAGGCCGGGGTCCAGAAGGACATCTGAGAAATCAGGCAATTCTATTCCAAAGGCATAACTTTTTGTGTTCTCACAGCTACAAATATAGCTCCCAGAACAGGCTCTTCTCTGGCAGGGCTTGTCTATTTGGCTCATCACAGTAGTAGCCAGGCAGAGGATAAAGATCTTTGCTATCAGCCCTTTTAGCTAAGAAATGGAGCTTAAATGAACCTTTTATAGACAAACATCTGGAGGAGGGTGGATGGAGTGAAACTGTGCTGGGAATTCACTCCAGCACTTCAGCAATTCCCTTTCTCTCTCCAAGCTTGCATGGAGCTCTTGCTCCTCTTCAGGGGCCATCATTTACTGTTTCTCCCCTGAGTTTCCCCAAAATTTTCTGGATGGTTGCTCTGTAATAGGGCCGCGAGGTTGATAAGGGGACAGGAGAATATTCCCTATGGAGACAGGCTGAAAAAATTGGGGATGTTCAGCCTGGAGAAGAGCAGATTGTGTGGACACCCCTCAGCTCCTTCCAGTATCTGAAGGGGTTCCAAGGGAGGAGGAGAAGAGGGATAATTCATCAGGAGCTGGAGGAACAGGACAAGGGGAATGGCTTCACACTGAGAGAGGGGAAATTCAGGGTGGATATGTGGAAGAAATTCTTTGCTGTGGGGTTGGGGAGGCACATCTGATTAGGATTAAGGGGATCTTTGTTGTTTGTCAAGCAATTTATCTTCCTGAGTCACTTCCAAGGTCCAGAGGGATGCCAGGGTAAGCCAGGTCCTGGGCCAGGAGGTCCCCACGTCCCTCAGCTGTTCAGAGCCTCTGTTGTGACATTCTTGTGCAGTAAAAGCAGTGCCTGTTTATACATTTCAAATGTGCTACTGCCCAAAACATCTGAATGCAGCCTTGGAATTGCACTTCTCCCCTGTTTATCTGTTTTCCCTTTAAAGATTCCATGCATGGAACTCCCTCAGACTGGAACCTTTTCTGAACTCCCAGCTCTGCCCATTTGGAGCCATCCCACCTTGTCCTGTCACTCCAGGCCACTGTAAATAATCTCTCTCCATCTTCCCTGTAGCTCCTTCAGGCCACAGTTAAGTCACCCCAAAACTCCTTTTCTCCTGATTGAACAATCCCAACTCTCCCTCAGTTTCATCTCAGGCAAATTTTGGGGCCAAACCTTTTGGTTTTGCCACCCTGAGGTGCCCTGAGACAGTTTGGTGACGATCCTCGTCTGTGGCTTGGCTCCCTCACCCTTTAAAGCTACAAAGAAAACTGTCCTTTCTTGGCCTTTAGCCTAAACTTTGATGTCTCTCCAAGTGCTTTTCGACTGTGTTTTCATTTATGGGCAGCTCAAACTTTCCCAGTGCAGATAAAGGGGCTTTTCTGTCAGTGTCACGTCTGTGGTTTGCTGTGAGGGATGTGTCAAAGGGCATTTCTCAGCAACATTTGTGGGTCCCAGTGATGTGCAGACGTCACCCTGAAAACTCCCTCTGCTGCACAGACAGAGCAGGAGGGACCAGAACTGGAGGTGCCACACGAGGCTTCGTGCCTTGAATTGAAAATCAAATTATAACCATGTTTTTCTTCCCGTGTTAAATCTGCAAAGTTGTGAGTTGATTTAACACCCCGTGAACATTCAGGGAAATGCTCTCAGCTCATAACCCCAGCCTGGGCAGTGGCTGAACCAAGGCTTGAACTGCTCACAGCATTTCTTTCTTCGGTCACTTCAATTGGAGACAATTTCTTCATCTTTACGACTTGCAAAGAATATCCTGAAAAGTCCAGTTTGACGCCAAATAAACAATCTCATTTTTGGTTTACATTTGAGTTGCCAGTGTGATTTCCTGAGATCTGGCTGTGCTTGGGCTGGATTTCATGTTTCAAATGATGTTTGTCCTTAACAGAATCTTAAATCTTGCCAGCTCTTCACTGTTTATTTTCTTTTTTTTTCCCCCTTTCTTGCCTCCCATTCCTCCATGGATGGAATCCTGTGAGAACACCCTGCCTTCTCCACTTGGATTTTGGGAGTTTCTCCCCTGTCCCTCCACCATTGTGGCCTCTCCTTTGAAGCCAGAATTATTCCTAAGGAAGAACCTTTTCCATGAGGATGGATGTGATTGAGCCATGAAGCAGCACAGGGCAAAGGGAAGATTCAGGAATTATTTTGATGTGTAAATAATGTAATTTTTAGGGTGTTCTAAGGTAAATGAGCAGGGGCTCTGTTGCCCTTCAACTCCTGGCTCACTCTTGAGACACATCACTGTGGAATAATCAATTTGGCCTAAATTTAATCTTCCCATCTCTGCCAGGTCAAGTGGAGCTCTTTAATCACAGAGTCCTCAAGGAGAATCCTCCAGGAATAAACACCCAGTGGTGGGTACCCCTCTCCCAAACTGCTTTTCTGGAATGCCAGGACCCTGGGGGGACTGGAGACCTGCACAGCAGGTGCAGAACCTCAGCTTTCCATCTTTACTCCACCTCCTCCTTCTGCCCAGACCTTCCCAGGTGTGTCCAGACCTTGCAGGAGAAGCTGCTCTGACCCCAGATCAAGCTCAGCCCCATGGGGAAGGTCCCAAGGTGGGGAGCAGGAGAGGGACCAGTGCTCCCAGTAAAAGGTCCCTGCCATTCCCAGGACACTTTCCTGACTTTCCACCTCCTTGGTCCATGGGAGCAGGGCAGGTTGGCCCCTGCAAAGAATATTTTGCTCTGTTTTTCCATTTATCTGCCAAATAAAGCCCAAATTCCTTTCTCCACCTTTAATCACAGCATTTCGAGAGAATTTCCCAGTGAATACACACAGACACTTATTGGCTCTGTCTCCTCCTCAGCTGGAGTTAATTCGGAAAATAACGGAGGAACTTTATCTATTAATTAAAAATAATGACTTTATAAACTGGCAGATGTGTTAAACTTCAAAAGACCTGCCTCGAAGCCCAATAAGGAACAGGCAATTTGCAAGCTGGAATAATAAAGGAAATTGCCTTGGAATGGTTTTGTCCTGAGAGATGAAATCCTCTCCAGCCATTAGAAACTGTAAAGGGAATTAATTGTGGCTGGCAGTCTTTAGATTAACCACTTTTACCACCCTGTTTCAGAGGTGTGGACACTTCTCTTGTAGCAGGAAAAAACTGGGGAAGGGCATTTTCCCCTCCCAGGTAAAGTCACAAAGAAGCCCTTGCGGAGATTCCCGTTTGTTTTCTTCCCGATTGTTTCCAGATTGCTCCTGCTCGTTTTGCAAACAGAAGGAGTCCAGCTGGATGTTTCATGCTCCTCACATCCCCGACAGCAATAAAAGCTCTGCTGCCTTTAATGTCACAGCAGAGAACAGCTCTGAGCCCAGCAAAGGCACAGCAGTGGCCATGGATGGTTACACGGCCTCATCCTTTAGGAGATGCCCTAAAAACCTGGGAATGGGCACTAAATCCTGGAAAAAAAAACTTGCTAGAGCACGATATAAGATCTAAAAGTATTGGAGAGCATCCAAAGGAGGGACACACAGGGATGGGGAAGGGTCTGGAGGGGCAGCTGAGGGCACTGGGATTGTGCAGCTGGAGGAGACTGAGGGGAGATTTTTGGGGTCTGCAGCTCCAATCTCTGCTCCCTGTGACAGGGACAGGAGCCAGGGCAGGGCTGGAGCTGGGCCAGGGCAGGTTTGGGTTGGATTTGGGGAAAGGTTCTTCCCCGAGAGGGTACCCAGGGAATGGGCACGGGCCCACAGCTCCCGGAGAGCTTGGACAGCTCCAGGGATGCCCAGGGTGAGATTTTGGGGTTGTGCAGGGCCAGGAGCTGCACTGGATGATCCTGTGGGTCCCTCCCAGCTCAGAACACTCTGGGATTCTCTGATTTTTGACACAGCCAAGGCCCAGAGCTGCCTGCAGCCCTCCAGTGCCCTCCCCACTGTGGGGATGTTCCTCCTCCATGGGGGAACAGGGGACACCCCCATGGTTTGGGGTTTGGAGGGACAGCACAGCTCTCATTGCTCTCTCTCCCTGGTTAAAACAGAAGCATTTACACAGATCAGACGGTGGGTGAGATGTTTTCCTCCCACTACCAAGCACAAAGGGTGGCAAATATTTGATTCCAGACTCGTCAGGCCTCCAGCAGTGGAGAGAAAAGCTCAGCCTGTGCTCTGGGGCTGGAGCTGAATTCAGGGTGACAACCTGAACTCCTCATGGCTCAGGTTGGTGGCTGGGAGGTCACAGAGTGTTTACTGTGGCTTTCCTCAGAGCTGCCCCAAACATGCCCCAAGTGCCCCAAAACCTGCCCTGAACCCCCAAATGTCCTATGGGGAAGCTGCTGGACACCTGTGAGGAGCTGCTGGCAGCCTGGTGCTGGCTCTCCTCCTGCTTCCCAGCTGCCACTTCAATTAAAAGGAGCTAAAAATACCCAAATACTCTCTTGATAGCATTTTCCCATAAAAGCAGGAGGAGAGGGATGCTCTGCAGGCATCAATGAGGTTGCATTTAGGTCGTGTTTATTTGGGGAATGAGGGAAATCTGGAATTTCTTGCCCCTGCAATGATGAGCTCAGGAAGTTATTTAGGCAGGATTTTTTTTTGCAGCTGGGGATGCATCAGGCGTGCAAACAAATAAATATCAGAGCGTGGAGAGCCCAGCCAGGCCCTCCAGTGACACCAGGACAGCTTGGCCAGGGTGGAGGAGCAGGGCCTGAGTGCTCAGATCTGAGTGTTCCACCCTCCTGACAGCTTTACAACACCAGCTCCCTCCCCGAAACCTGGGACAGGACTCAGCTGGTGTTTGCTGCATCCTCCCCACCTCCAGGGGTGTCAGTTCACAGCAGTGAGGATGGAGCACAGAGATGGGGGCCAGCTCAGGGAAAAGCATCAGGATCTTTGCAAATCTGCCCAATTTGGGATCGCTGGAGCAGAAAGAAACCCTCAGGCACCTCCCACACCTCTGCAGGGGGAACCTTTCCCCTCTGCTTAGAGAAATCTGTGTTTGTCTGGAGAGCTTTAGGCCAGGCTTATCCTACATTCCTAAATTTAGGGGTTTTTTTTGTGCTGCACATCTGCACTGGGCAGAGCTCACCCCTTCCAGCTGCCTGGCAATGATGGGCAAGGAGAAAACCAGCTGGAATTCCCCCCAGTTTGGATTTGTGGCAGGTTCCCCACAGCATCAGCCCTGCTGTGAAATGCACATTGAAATCCCAGCCAAAGCCCTTGGCTGCTCCAAACCCCTGTGGGTGATGTAGGTGTGATTTGGGGTGGGGATCAAACAGATGCTCAAAGCATTTTGTTCTTCTGAGAGCACAAAATTTCTTTCTCCCAAAGCCACGGGCGTTGGGTGGAAAGAGAAGGTTTCTCTCACAAGGATTCCTTCTTAGAAAACCAGCAGTTCAAAATAAAAATTGGGGAGTTTTGCTCTTGAGGGTTCCTGTCCTGCAGGTTGTGACACAAAAATCCCAAAGCAGATGGGGAATATTTGGGTGCCTCAGCCTCCCAACACCTTCGCTTGGTGCTGCCCCAGTGCAATCCAGTGGATCCAGCTGGGGAGTTTGTTTGTGTCCCAGCCTGGAGGAGGGGACAGCACCTTCAGGAATGGTCAAGGAACGGGAAGATATCAAATGCACCCCCCCAAAAATAGCAGCAATTCCTCAGGCCAGAGCCTGGAGGTCCTGTGTGGATAAAAGCAGAAGGGAGCAGCAGCATATGGTGAAGTGCCTGATGCCAAGTGGAATTTTTCCAGGCATGTTTGAGGACCTCAGGTTGAAGTGCTGCTCCCAAGGCCTCCCTCAGAGCCTATATTTAACCAGGCTGGATTTGCTGGCAGCCAGAGTGGGGTGGGCAGCACCCAGCACATCACCCCTCTCCCAGGAAAA
>VWZU01011777.1:65990-79881 GCA_013397095.1 Sterrhoptilus dennistouni | reverse complement strand
ATTTTATTGTTTTACCTTTCTTCTTATTAAATTGTATTTCTGACTTGGAGCCTCTCACTCATTTTGCTTTCCAAACCACGACAACCACCCAGGCCAGGCTGGGATGTGCCAGCTCCACTTTTCCTGTGGCACAGAGCAGGGACACAAACAGGGAACAGCCAAACCCTCATCACCAAGGGGAACAGCCTGGCCTCTCCCGAGGCACTCTGAGCACTTCCTCCAGCCTGTTTTTTGGGGCTGAATACTCGAGTTCCCTGGCGCTGGGAAAGGAAGGACGTGCCATGGGATGAGCTGCCGTTCCCATGCCAACAACCCTCTGCACCACAAAGGACATTCCCTCTCCCAGCCGGGGTTTAGCAGCCCCTTGCTAAGCCCTGCTGTTGTTTTTCTGGGGGGACACAGGGCCCTGTGAGCACAAATTTTTGAGCACAAATCAGGCAGCACCTCCTGGAGGCTCCGGGTTAGAGAGGCTGGAATCTGTGACACCAAGGCACAAAGACAGGTTTAAACCAGCCCAGCTGAAGTGGCACAGTCTGACAGTCCCTTATCTAAGGCAGCCCTTCTATTTTTGGCTCTTTGCTGCTCCATGTTTTGTCTGTGCCTATTGTATTTTTTGGCGGCAGTTCTCCAGCATCAACTCCAGCTCCTTTCCTGAAGATGCTGGAGCAGATGACATCCCCCATCTCTGCCCCCTGGCTGTATTGGGCGTTCCTAAATCCAGGAATAACGTGCTGGAATTCAAAGTCCTGTGCTCAGAAGGGGCAGCAGTGGCAGGTTTTGAAGCCTTGATTCTCTGACACAAAGTCTGGAACAGGCGGTACCACAAAGTGCTCAGAAAATCAGACAAAGTCTCATCAGGCAAAATCTGTCTTTGCATTCCCACCATCTCCATCAGCTCCAGCTCCTCTCCTAAATATGCTGGAGCAGATGACATCCCTCATCTCTGCCCCCTGAGCATTTGGGTGTTCCTAAATCCAGGGACAACGTGCTGAGAGGATGGAATTCAAAGTCCTGTGCTCAGAAGGGGAGGCAGTGGCAGGTTTTGAAGCCTCAATTCTCTGGCAGTACCACAAAGTGCTCAGAAAATCAGACGAAGCCTCATCAGACAAAAGCTGTCCTTGTATCCTCTCCATCAACTCCCTCTCCTTTCCTAAAGATGCTGGAACAGATGACATTCTCCATCTCTGCCCCCTGGGCATTTGGGTGTTCCTAAATCCAGGAATAACTGAGAGAGTGGAATTCAAAGTCCTGTGCTTTGAATTTGGACACCTCAATTCTCTGACACAAAGCCTGAGGCACAGGCAGTACCAGAACACGCTCAGAAAAAACAGACAAAACCTGTCCTTGCATCCCCTTCTTCCCTTTCCTGGTGACACAGGGATCTGCAAGAGCTCCCACAGACCCAGGCATGAGGAGAGAATCATTATTCCTGTTTAACCCAACGTGGTTTTACCATAGCAACTCCCCAAGAAGGAATCAACAGCTTCTGAGCAAACAAACACTTATTAAAGCACCCTCGTGAAATATTTATGCTTTGTTCCCCAAAGCCCACTAAGTGCAGGGCCCTGCCTGGCTCCAGGAGTGGCAGGAGAGCCTTTTTTCCGCTGCCTGGCAAAGTGGAAAAACCATTCTTTAGTTCTGTGTTTATCAGCCTGGCAGCTCCTCACAACGTGACTGGAAGGAGCTGGGAGATGGAATCAGCTCCAGCAGGGAACAACGTGGGCTCAGGAATGGGGAAAGGACAATGTCGTGGTTTGGAAAGCAAAACGAGTGAGAGGCTCCAAGTCAGAAATACAATTTAATAAGAAGAAAGGTAAAACAAGTAAAATAAAATAAAATAAATGTAGTAATGCAAAAGAGCACTGACAGAGTCAGAACACACCCTGAGCAGGGTGGTGGGAGCAGTCCAGGTGAGGGGCTCTTCCTGAAGCAGTGATCCCACAGAAAGGTCTGGGAGCTCTGCTCCTCTGGGAATCCAGTGGGTCAGGGCTGCTGGTCCTGTCCCAAATCCCAGATTGTCTCCAGGTGGGAATGCTTGGCTCCTCCCCCTGGGCGGAGCATCTCCCAATGGGATGAGGAGTCGTGCAGTGGGTCCTTGATGGCCCATTAAACAGAGAGAGCTCCTGGAGGGAGTTCCCTGTGAGTCCTGGGCAAGGCATTGATGGGCCATGAGCAGAAGAGCCCAAAGGAGGGGCCTGGGAAAACACTGCCCCACCTGGTTCCAGCAGCTCATGGGGATGGGGATGGAATAAATACTTTGTGTACATCCTACACTGAAATCCAGAGCAGACAAGAAATGCAGAAGTTTGTGAGGTGGTCGGGAGAGGAAACACAAATTTAGGCAGGAAAATGAGAGAGGGAGTTAAGGAATCAAGGTTGTGATAGGAACGCCCTCAGCTGGGCAGGTTTGTGTCCCCTCTGCAGGAACACAGAGGCTGCTGGAGAAACCTCAGGGAATTTACGGGCACTCTCCTTCACTCTCCTGGAATTTTGATTTTATTGCTGGGTGACAGCAACCCCAGAGAATCAAATCTCCCTGCAGAGGACAATTTGTGCCTCTCATAATCTGGGAACTCTGGAATGGGCTCAAAAAAACCCCAGACACTGATGATTTTATGTATTTCTGCTCTGAATCTCCAGATCTGAGCCGTGGTTCCCATTCCAGGCTGCACAACTGGGCATTGACTTTAGTCTGGCTCTCTCTAGTGGTCTGAAGTTTAATGAGATGGAAGTCCTGCTGTGTAATTAGGTCGGGGTGGTTTTAAATATGAACAAAAAAGGCATCCGAGTCACCTTTTGAGCATTTAAATTAAAAGCCAACTGGATTGAGGTACCTGGGGTGTGTTTCCAGGTGATAAAATGCTTTCTCACAAATCTCTTTCTGCTGCATTGAACTGGGATTTTTTTTTTTTTAAATGGATCTTTTTAATAATCCCTCAAATAATTTCATCAGCATAAAGTCTCCTCCTGGAGGGAAATTTAATAAAAAAGCTGAATTGTTCAGAAAAGTATGAGCATGATCTAATCTCACCCTTGTAAATGTATTCCTGACAGGGTGAGCAGTTAATAATTAATAAATGAAATTAACTGCTTGGAAATTGCAAGCTGACACCGGGCTCTCCCCTCCTGCCTGCCCAATGATAATTCACACTTTGGGTTTTTTGTTGTTTTTGTTTTTTTTTTTTTCAGGCAGATGTCTCTGTGATCCAAATTAAGCTCCCAAATTAAGATTTGGGTTCAGAGTCTCTCATTTCTGTAAAGCTGCAGGGTGAGTTTGTTGGGTTCAGACAAAAGTGAACTCGAATAAAGACACAGAGAATTTCTGGTATTTTTTAAAGGTCGTGACATGGCCTTGGACAGGAATTATCCCTGTGGGTCCACACAGAATCTGTGTTTGGATTCTCCAACTCCTTCTCAAAGTCCCACCTGCAACTTCCAAGCTGCCAGAAATCCTTGGATGCAGCTCCACATCCTTGAGTGGGTCCCAAACATCCTCTCAAAAGACCAGTTTGGGTCTGTAACCAACACCTCAGGGAGATTCCCTGCCCTGGCAGGGGTGGTCTGCAGCTCAGAGGAGCATCAGGAAATCAGCAATTAGCAGAGATAATTGCAAAATAAATAATTGCAAAATCACAGCCTCACTTTTTTTTTTTTTTTTTTCCTGCAGATCTGTGGGACAGGCACCGTTCCTGAGATGTGGAGACCAAGATTTCCCAGCTCTGGGTCTTTGTGTGGGCTCTGTTTTGGAGAAAATCTGCTTTTCTCCATCGTTTTCCCTCACCTGGTGCTAGAAAGGAGCTGAGCCCAGGCTGGAATGCACCCATGGAAATGTCTGGGGGTCCTGAAATCAGCAGAGCTGGAGGAATTCATTCCAGAGGGGATTCCTGAGGGTCTCTGAGAAGGTGGTGGCAGGAGGAATAAAAAGTGCCCTGGCTTTGAAAAAGGAAAAAAAGAAGCCCCAGGAGTGAACCCTCATCCTGCCCAACTCCATTTCTTGGAAAGATCCTGGGACAAAGGGTGAAATAATCAATAGAAACACCTCGAAGATAATAAAATCACAGGGAAGAAGCCAGCACGGATTTCTCAGGAGCAAATCACATCAAATCAATGTAATTTCCTGCCCTGACAGAGAAACCTGATGGACGGGGCGGGGGGTGAAGCAGATGTGAGATATCCTGGCTGCAAAAATCTCTGTTCTCAGGGTTGCAAAGGAGCAAAAACAGGAACACAAAGTGCTGTAATTTCAGTCCCTCAGCAGGAGAAAAGGCAGCCCCCAGCTCAGGTGGGGCCAGAGCTGCTCCTTCTGTCCGTGCCCATTAATAACTGATTTGTGTGATAGCAGAGATAACGCAGCTGCAGAGAGCAGGTCCTGAATTCACATTGGGCTGCATAATGGGGCCAGATCCGTGGGATGGAGCTCGCAGAACTCCAGGCTGAGGGAGGAAAAATCAAATGTACGGGTGGAAAATGAGAGATAATGAGCAAAGCCTCGCTGGGAGGATGGGGACACAAATTGCTGCAGTTCTTCTGCCTGAGCTAAGAAGAATTGATGCATTTATATTTATTATATATTAAATTATTGTATGTATTATAATTATAATAATATAATATAATATAATATAATATAATATAATATAATATAATATAATATAATATAATATATAAGAATTATAATTATAAATAAATTGACAATTTTATCAACTCATTTCAAAGGGAAGCATTATGTTGCTTGCTGAATCATGAGATTTTCCTCTAAACTTCATTTGAAAGATTGAAGGGACATATTTACCCTCCCAGCAACTTCTGTCCTCTCCCCAGCTCCCTTCCAGGAAGCATTNTATATACATTATATTTATATATAATATGTACATTATATTTACATATAATAAATACATTATACTATATATACTATACTATATATACTACATAATATAATATACTATATACTATATATATTGTCTATACAATATATAGACTATATATACATACAATATATAGATATATATTTAAATATATAATTTTTAGGTATATTTATATAAAAACTTTGTGTATATATATATAAATATTTTTATAAACATATAAAATATTTATAAATACATAAATTATATAAAATATTGAAATATATTTATATTATATTCATAGATACACAATATATATAACATACACAATACGGGATTCTGTGACAGAACTCGCTGTGCTCAGCCAGCCAGGCCCTGCACCTGGCACTGGACACTGGTGACACCAAGTGACAAAGGACACCTCAGAAATGGTCACTCACAGCTCCTATTCCCAAAAACTGGGCTGTTTCAGAGCCAGCAGCAAGGGACCTGAAGCACTGATTTAAGTAGTCTTTAATTTTTCCACAGGTAGGAATAGGATGCTCTCATGTTATAAATGCCAATATTTAAACCCCATAAATGCCAATATTTATTCCCCATCTCTTTAGGTGTTTCCTATTGTGGGTTTCTCTGACCAGCCCATTGCAGGTGGGGTGGGACCTGTCCCAAATCCAGGCTTCCCTGTCAACCACAACACAAGGGGGAATTTTCCTGTAGGAATTCTGGAGTTCCCTCCTTGTGGGTTCCTCCTTATCCCTCCTTAGCACCATTTCTATCCCCCTTTGAGGCTCCCATCCCTGCAGAGTCACTGAAGTGCCTTCAGTTGGAATTGCTGAGAGTGTTTTGCAGAGTGTTGAAATTGAGATTCAAGTGATGTTTTATCCCCCTGAACCCATGGATTGTCAGAACTTGGCTCTTTGTCCCCCTCACACGCCCTGGAGGTCACGTCCCCAGCCCAGGAGGCTCCTTCCCACCCTGCCCAGTCCCACACAGACTTCATTTTCCTCCACTCGTACAAAGAGCAGCTAATGAGGCACGAGGAGAATCTGCCTCTTTGTTTATTGGGAATACAACAATGGGATCCTATTCCACATCCCCAAGGCCGAGGGACAAACAGCAGCTCTCACAGCCAGGATCTCTATCTGTTATTATTGGTTTTGGTGTTTAATATCATCATCCAAAGCTCCAAACAGATTTTAGTCCAAGTTTAGCACCCCTGATGCAATTCCACCACTCAGCAGAGGCACAGCATGTGTGGAATAAGCTCCTCAGGGACAGGAGCGATAAGGAGAGAGAAGATTTTGATGTACAGCCAGGTGAAATCATCCAACGGTTTGGTGTGAATGTGTCCTGCCGTGCTGGGGGTTGTTCAGGTTGGGATTTTGGGGTGTTTTCCCCATTTCCATGCAAAGCTCAGTCCTGTAAAAGTAGATCATCCAACTCTGAGCACTGCCTGTCAGGATGAGGAACTAAGAATTCCTGGTTTTCTGCAGGTGCAGGGACAGTGTGGCAGGTCCCGGTCCCTGACAGTGTCTCTGCTCTGGGTGTCCCACAAAACCCTGGAACATCAGCACTGGCAGTGACAGGGCCCTGCCTGTGCAGTGGGACCTTGTTCCTTTCCTTGTCTCCATTTCTGTTGCTGCTCTTTCCCCTGTCTCCATTTCCCTTTCTGCTCCTTTCCCTGTCTCTGTTTTCCTTCCTTCTCCTTTCCTTGTCTCCATTTCCCTTCTTTTTCCTTTCCCTGTCTCCATTTCTGTTCCTGCTCCTTTTCCCATTTCCATTTCCCTTCCTCTTCCTGCTCCTTTCCCTGTCTCCATTTCCATTCCTGCTCATTTCCCAATCTCCATTTCTGTTCCTGCTCCTTTTCCCATCTCCATTTCCCTTCTGGCCAAGCCCCTGCCCTCAGCACCAAGCAGGGAGCACAAAGCAAGAGCTCAGCCAGCTGAGGACAAGAGAGAAGGAATGAACATCCCACCAAAGTACACCCTCAGCCCAGGCAAACCCTTCCTGAGCACGATTCTGAGAAGATTCTTCCAGCTCCACAGCCTTGGGAGAATGCTCGAGATGCAAAGCTAAAATATTTGGAATATTAACATCTATCAGTTTCACACGTCTCTTAAAGCAGCACATTCCTTGCCTGATTGATCCTGCCATATGGGAACATTAGCCTGTGCCATCACCATCTGCTGCAGCTTTAATTTTATCAAAAGCATTATGACAGGAGGGAGAATGTTTCTTTTTTCCCACCCTTCCTTCTCCTCCCGCCAAAACCTGGCTGATTTCTCCTCAAATGAACCCAATTTCCAGTCCTGAGTGAGAAGGCTGTCTGTATATTCTGTCTAGGAATAGCACTTTGATTTCAAATGCTTCGCTTTGGGGAAGCTGTGCTGAAAATCCAGGAACAAGGCAACTCACAAACTTCTCTCCCAGAGAAATGTTTGGTATTCATGAGCTCAAAGCTGAAATAGAAGTGTGGCTTGGAGGATGCACATTTCTTCCACTCTCTGCTCAGAATCTCAGAATTGTTTGAGTTGGAAAAGCCCTCCCAGGTCATGGAGTCCTGATCCCCACCTTGTCCCCAGCCCAGAGCACTCAGTGCCACCTCCAGCCCTTCCTGGGACACTCCAGGGATGGGCACTCCAAACCTCCCTGGGCACTTCCAAGGCCTGAGCACCCTTTCCATGGAGAAATTCCTGCTGCTGTCCACCCTGAGCCTCCCCTGGCCCAGCCTGAGGCCGTTCCCTCTTGTCCTGTTGTTGATTGTCTCAGAGGATGAAAAATATTGTACTTTAACCATCCCTGATTTATCCTGTCACCACTGATTGTGCATCCCTTCAGAAGGGGAATAAAATCCCAATCTCTTGCCTTATTTCTTCTCATTTATTCATGACCACAGATATTTTTATGACGTCCTTTTTCTACAGCAAACCACAACCTAAATCCAAACTTCAATGTCATGGGATCAAACAATGGTTTGGGTTGGAAGGGACCTTAAATTCACCCAATTCCAACCCCCTGCATGGGCAGGGACAACTTCCACCACCCCAGCTCGCTCAGAGCTCCATCCAACCTGCCCTTGGACACCTCAGGTGGAGATGTGAGCTCCCAAATGAGCCTCCAGACATCAATAAAATAATTACACACCACAAAACGAATACAATGACAGCAGGAAAGGCAGAAATGGCATCACCCACAGCCTGAGTGTGGCTGTTCCTTGTGCTGGCTCAGTGATCCAGCTCCAAAGCTGCTCCTGCTGCCCTGGGAATGTGCAGAGGCTTGGGAGCCCCATCCTTGTGTGCTCCCTTTGTCCCACTCAGCCCCTTCATTATTCAGTGACACAGGACACTCCTGCAGCCGGCTGGGCAGAGAATCCTCCCCTCTGAAAGAGGAGAGCTCAGCCACAAAAAGAGCAGCTTGAGAGGAGATAAAGTTCTCAGAGCTCCCAGCCTGGCTGAGCAGCAAGAGCTGGGCTTGGTGCTCAGTGACAGTAGGGTGGGAGTCACTGCCTGGCTGCAGTGGCATCAGAATAACCATAATAATTGTCACAAAATCATGTTGAAAATGTCGTTATTGCAGCGCCTCGCTGTGCAATCAGGGAGGTCACCACAGGAGGGAAGCAGCGTTTTACTTTTGCTGCTTTAGCAGTCAAGGTTTGGGTTTTTTGTTTTTTGGTTTGGTTTTTTTTTTTTTTTTTTTTTTCCTTTTAATGTCTATTTTGGTTAGCAAAACCTGCCTGATGTGACAAAGCAATAAATGATAGAATGATGGAATGGTTGGGGTTGAAAGAGACCTTAAAAATCATCTCGTTCCACCCCCTGCCATGGGCAGGGACACCTTCCACTAGCCCGGGTTGCTCCAAGCCCCATCCAGCTTGGTCCTTGCAGTGGAATCCACCACTTCCAGAGGTTCCCACCATCATCGCTGATGCTGCACATTAAAAAGTGATTTTTAGCCTTTTCAGTGACCCTTTTTCTCCAGCAACGGAAATCAAAACTTCAGAGCTTTGCAGAAACACTGAAAGCAAGCAGAACCATGACTTTTCCTTCTGTTATTAACACAGGGAGACAAAGAAGCCCAAGCAGTCCCCCAGGGAGTAGATGGGGGGGCTTTGCAGAGATCAGGAGAGAAACACAACTCTGCTCTTCACAGCAATAATCCAAGGATGGAAATTCCCTCAAGCAGCTCCAGCTTCCCATCCCAGCCTTTCCTGCAGCTGAGGTGTGTGCCAAGGCTTTGGGAGCAGGACTTGTGCTCCTGGAGAGGTGCTGGAGGACACATAGAGCCCTCACCCTGCTCATTCCTGGCCACCTCGGGATGTCCTGGTGCCTGGTGGGGTTCCTCAGCCACAGGAATTCCTCTGAAAAAAAAAAAAAAAAATACTCATTTTTCTCTCCCTTGGGCATTCCGGGAAAACAAACTCTGCCTGGTTTCACATCATTTTTCACCCATGGGTAGTGGAGATTTGCCAGCCACTTTGGGAAGGGATGGATTATATGGGATTGCAGTCAGCCTAAAAGTTGCTGGTGGAAAGTTCAGAATGGGACCCAGCATTCCTAAAAAAACACATCCAAACAAAAGCGCTGTGCAGGGAAACCTCCAGCCCGTGGAAATGAGGCTTCAGCCTCAGCAGCTCTCAGGAAGAGCCGTGGGGAAGTAAATCTGAAAATGGCAACTTGCTGAATCTCTTCAGACTCTCTAAGGAGGAAAATGAGCAGGACTCCAGGGTTCTTTCCTGCTCCGGCTCCCCATGGGACCTTTAGTTAATAACCTCATCAGCTCTGTCTCCCTTTCCCATCTGTCAAAAGCAGGATGGCAGAAATCTGGGAGAGAAATCCGGGAAGATTTTCACTCACAATGTGAAGACTTTGATCGCGCTGTCCTGGGCAGCGCTGCTAAAAATCAAAATGTGGATGCCTGAGAGAGAAGTTTCAGTGCTGATGCAATTTGTCAGCATCTCATCCTCGTTCCCACACAGAGCTGAATCATCAGAGAACAGGGATTTATCACTCTGGATCATCATGTGATGGCAAAACCCACCAGCACTGACTGCGAGCAAACAGCGAGAGCCCGGCTGGGGAGGAGAACTGGAGAAGTGCAGAAAATGTTTTATTGTATAGGATTATATAGGAAATTATATTATTGATACCTGGCAGTCACAGAGCCGTGGAATGGCCTGGGTTGGAAGGGACTTTAAAGATCATCCAGTTCTGATCTCTTTGCTGTGGGCAGGGACAACTTCCACTGCCCTAGGGTGCTCCAAAACCCATCCAGCCTGGCATGGACATTTCCAGGGATCCAGGGGACACTTCCTGGGATCCAGGGGCAGCCACAGCTTCTCTGGGCACCCTGTGCCAGATCCTCCCCACCCTCACAGGGAAAAATTTCTTCCCAATATCCCACCTAAACCTGCTCTCTGTCAGTTTGAATCTATTCCCCTTTGTCCTGTCACTCCATCCCTTGGAAATTCTCTCTCTCCATCTTTCCTGCAGCTCCTTCAGGCCCTGTGAGGCCACAATTGTGTCACCCCAAAGCTCCTCCCCTCCAGGCTGAACAATCCCAGCTGTCCCAGCAGAGCTGCTCCATCCTCTGCTCCTCCTGGTGCCTCCTCCAGGGTCATTCCAACACAGTGCACATGGAGATCTCCTCAGGGGATTTACACACCACCAACCCCATCCCTGAGGTGCTCCCAGGACAACACAAGGATTTGTGCTATGAGCAAATCCTCCAGCTGCTGGCACTATAGAGTTTGTGACCCCAAAAAAAATCCCAACCACACAGGGCAGTGGTACCTCCAGGGACCAGCCCATCCATGACACCTTTTAACTGTGAAAAGTCACTTTTGGTGTCGGGTGTTTTACATCCCGCACCTTGCAGGCTGTTAGAGATTCATAAAGAGCAGTAATTAATTAATCCTGGCTGTGCCCCCAAGAGATGTGCAGACAAACACTGATCTACTGATAGGAACACTGCAGCCAAGGTTACTGACTTGTGCAAGGCCACCGTGGGTGTTGGAGCACAGCTGAGACTGAGGTGCAGAAAATCTGATTGCAAAGACTCAGGGGAACTTATTTTGAGGAGGAATAACCTTCAAACTAAATAAGCCATTTAGAGAAAAGGCTTGTTTTTTCCTTCAGGACTTTATTAGAACGTTGCTAGTACATCCTGATCCGTGGGGTCAGGCTGGAAATATTCACTCTGGCCCATCCTGAGTGTTTATCTGCACACAAACATGGAATTTATGTGCTCCATACTCTGTGTGAGAGAACAATGAGGTACCCAGTGAAAGAGCTCGGTCCCAAACAGGCAGAATAACAACCTCTGGTGTGTTTTTCCAAGGCTCCACGAGCAGACTGCTGGGGACAGACTTTCCCATGCAGCCCAGAGTCCTGCAGCCACTCCATTATGGAACAGAGTCACGTTGGGTTTCCACCAATTTTGGGATCTCCCTGGGCAGCAGAAGCCCTTCCAGCGTCCATCCCACAAGTGTTTCCCCACAATCCATGATTTCTCTGCAGAGTGATGGACTCTGATCACAGAATCACAGAATCACAGAATGTGTAGGTTGGAAGAGACCTTCAAGACCATCGAGTCCAACCCAGCCCCACACCTCACTAGGTCATGGTACCAAGTGCCACATCCAGTCTTTGTTTAAACACCTCCAGGGATGGTGACTCCACCACCTCCCCGGGAAGACCATTCCAGTAGTTTATCACTCTTTCAGTGAAAAACTTCTTCCTAATATCCAACCTCTATCTCCCTTGATGCAGCTTCAGGCTGTGTCCTCTCGTTCTGTCAGTTCTGCCTGGAGAAAGAGACCAACCCCCAGGTGTCCACAACCCCCCTTCAGGAAGTTGTAGAGAGTGATCAGGTCACCTCTGAGTCTCCTTTTCTCCAGGATAAACACCCCCAGCTCCCTCAGTCATTCCTCATATGGCGTGTTTTCCAATCCCTTCACCAGCTTTGTTGCCCCACTCTGGACACGTTCAAGCATCTCGATGACAAAGGACTCACTTCAACACCTACTTCTAGGAAAATTTTGCAACTGTCTTCCAAGTTTTTTACAGTTTTTGGACAAATAATATTCAATCCCTCCTCTCCCCAGCCTGACAGAGCTCAAGGATTGGAATGGGATGCTCGGGGAGGTTTGGAGTGCCCCATCCCTGGAGGTGTCACCTGGAGGTGGCACTCAGAGCTCTGGGCTGGGGACAAGGTGGGCTTTGGGCACAGGTGGCACTCTGTGGTCTTGGAGCTCTTTTCCAACCCAACTGTTTTTGTGATTCTACAATTTCTTTGATTCTACAGCGTGTATATGGGCAAAACTCCCACGTGGGCCTCAGATAAAATCTGAAAAGAAAACGACTGAGCTCCGTGTGGTCCCTTGATCTGGTTTAAATGTCTGCACAGACGAGGAGTTTCTGCTTTTGTTGTAATTAGTGGGCATGTGCTGAGACTTTAATAATTGTTCTTTGGGCTTTCTTACCAGGCCTGACCTTCCCATTTGGACCCAATAAAGCAGATGAGCTCCGTGCCTTTTTTGTTCTCAGATGACAAAGTGCTCGGCATTTGGCACTCGGCTTATCTCATACGTTTGGGATTTTAATTATCAACACAAGAGCCTTCCCAAAGGCTGGCTGGGCTTTTGGTATGAAGATTACACAGGGAAATTCATGGCAGAAAAAAACTGCCTTTGTCCATCAGCTCTTTTCACTGTGGTGGCTAGAAACTCTACAAACAGCTAGGCTATTTTAATTCCAAAAAACACATTTGCAATGTCATCTTTGTGGAGGGAAAAATATGCTCAGCTTGAGTTTTGTTTTGTGCTGCTGTGTGTACAAGAACATGAAGCTGCCATGTATAGCAGAGAGTGTGGGGAACCCGGAGCACAGTCTGTTACCAGGCTTTATTTTTTGCACTGTCTGCTCCCATTTTTTCAGTGTTCTGACTTCTTGTTGCTTATTCCAAGGCGCTCCAGTGTATCTGATAGTGTAGGGATTGTAACTCTCCAGTCCCAGGGTGGGATTGCTGCCCAAGTGAGATAACCCAGCCGGGCATTAAGAGCAACAAAAGTCAAACTTTTCTTCTCAGAGAACTGAAGCCTGCTTGGTTTGGTCAGATTGACCAAAAAGTACCGAGTTTTTATTTCAAACTGGCAAGTCTGATAACACAGGGGTGCGTGGCTGGGGCAGGGATTTATCTGAGGGTGGATTTTCTCTCTGTGTGCAGAGAAAAATCACGGAACCACAGTTTGGATTGGGAGGGAACTTACAGACCCTCTTGTTCCACAGGACACCTTTCACTAGGCCAGGATGCTCAGAGCTCCATCCTTGGACACTCTGGGGATGGGGCAGAGCATGGGGGAGCCGCGGGTCAGCAGAGGATAAACACAGCCAGGGCTGGGGACAGGAGATAGCCCCGCATCCTGGTGCTGGTGCTGGGGTGGTCCCAGTGGAGGTGTCGGGGCTGTCCCGATCCTGGGTGCTGGCATTGGTGTTGGGACAATCCTGATGTCGGGGTTGATGTTGGGGTTGTCCCGGTCCTGGATGCTGGTTTTGGTGTCAGTTTCGGTGCTGGGGCGGTCCCGGTCCTGGATGCTGGTCTTGGTGCCGCTGTCAGTGTTGATGTTGGGGCAGTCCCGGTCCTGGATGCTGGTTTTGGTGCCGGTGTCGGTGCCGGGGCAATCCCGATGCCGGTGTCGATGTTGGGGCACTCTCGGTCCTGGATGCTGGTCTTGGTGCCGGTGTCGGTGCCAGGGTGGTCCTGGTTCTGGTCCTGGGTGCCGGTGTCGGGACAATCCCGATGCCGGTATCGATGTTGGGGCTGTCCTGGTCCTGGATGCTGGTCTTGGTGCCGGTGTCGGTGCCAGGGTGGTCCTGGTTCTGGTCCTGGGTGCCGGTGTCGGGACAATCCCGATGCCGGTATCGATGTTGGGGCTGTCCTGGTCCTGGATGCTGGTCTCGGTGCCGGTGTCGGTGCTGGGGCGGTTCTGGTCCTGGGTGCCGGTGTCAGTGCCGGGGCAATCCCAATGTCGGTGTTGATGTTGGGGCAGTCCTGGT
>VWZU01011777.1:48050-64677 GCA_013397095.1 Sterrhoptilus dennistouni | reverse complement strand
GGGGGAGCCGCGTCCGGCCGCCGCTCCTGCTGCCGTCCCCCGGCTTCTCCCTCAGCCTTTTCCCCTTAACTTGGCCAGGCGGGCGCTGCCCCGCGGGCACAGCCCCGGCCCTGGCCTGAGGGGCTGTACCGGGGCTCCCTGAGGGGATCCCGGGGAGCCCTGTGGGGTCCGCCCGCCCGGGCACTGCTGAGGGGCCTCGGCCGCTCGGCCAACGCTGAAATAAAGCCAGACTGAGGGATAAAGGGCCTGCCCGGGGCTCCCGAAGTTTTGTTTTCCTCCTCGGGGCTCCTCCGCTCCTTGTGGTGTGAGGAAGATGATTCCTGGGCTGGCACTGCTGTGTGGGGTTGTTTTTCAGCTCAGGAAAGGTGCTTTGCTCCAGTCCCAGCCACCCTTAAAGAGAGAGATCCCCGGAGATGCTGCTGGAGCAGCCTGGTCTCTCCCTGTGGCTGTCCCCGACTTTGGGGAGCAAAGCAGTGTCACCCGTCTTTTCCACCGCCGTGTTTTTTTCTCCAGCTTAAACGACCCCAACGATTTGCTTTTTCAATGCTCTCAAGGTTTGTTTGTGGGGCCCTGATGTTCTCCAGCTGAGCTGGTGTGTGTTTTATAGTCATTGAAAGTCAGGCTAACCAACAGGATGCTTGACTTGTAAGCAAGTCCTCGGGGTGTGCAGATTTCAGGAGGAGGATTGCTGGATTAGGTCTGTGTTTTTCCCCCCTGTGTCTTGCAGAATGTTATTTATCAGGCTGGTTTTATTTCGGATGTCCCGGGTGATGGGTGTTCTCTCTATCAGTGGCTTTGCTGTCGTTCCATAATGTACAAATATGCGGTGCTTGGAGTTGTATCTGCACCAACCATCTGCTGATTGATGCCAGATACAGAGTTCATGGAAATACCACAGTTCCAGCTGCTGAGAGCTGTGTGGGGTTTCACAGAATCCCAAAAGATTTGGGGTCAGGAGTGACCTCTGGAGATCATCCAGTCCAACCCCCCTACTGAGGCAGGGTCATGGAGAAGGTGACACAGGGACACGTCCAGGTGGGTCTGGAATGTCTCCAGAGAGGGAGGCTCCACTACCTCCTGTGGGTTTGATCACATCAGTGTCATTAAAAGGAATTTTGTAGCTTTGAATGGTATGAGTCCTCTTTAGCAGTAAAAAGAGAATAAGTGGGTTACCTAAAATGCATCTGTACTAAGCAGATTTACCAACCTGCAAGAGTGCTGAGCAGAATGGACCAGTCAGAGAAAAAGAACGGCAGGAATCATCCCATCCCCCAAAATCTTGACCAAAAAAAAATAGCATTAAAAGCTCCACTGGTGCTTGTCCTGAGATGTGCTTTGGTATAACGAGGTGAGATCATGTCACAGAAATAGGCTGGGTTTAATTTCCTCGCTCTTATCTCACCTGTGATATCGAATGAATGAGACACAGGAGGAGAACACGATCAGGGTTTGGGTGCTATTGTAAAAGAGATTCCACGCCCCAAGAGCAGCGTGTGAGGTGGGCAGGATTTCTGTGTCCCTGCCTGGTGCTCCCAGGGCATGGCACTCTGCTGCTCTGGGGTTAAATAACCCATTGTGCCTGGCTCCTTACAACAGCAGCTGGGCTTTGGAGATGTAAGAGATGTGAAATTCGTGTCAGCTGGCTCGTGTTGATTCATGCTCTCAGGGTAATGTTCCTTAAGGTTGTCTCGCTGAAGTGAGAGGCGCTGATATTTCACTTGAATTATGAGCTTCTTAGGACTGTCTTAAACAATCAGCTCCAGTGTGCAATAGCCTGTTTTGTAATGCTACAGATCTGTTCCTGCCTTTCCACAAGGAGGAAAGGGCGGGTAGGTTAGGCTGGAAGAAGCTCTGAGTGTCTTCTCTGAACGTGGCTCCCCAGATGTCAAAGTCCAGCCCGCGCCGATTCGGGGCTTTACAGATTCTGCCAACGTGCCCTCACCAAGTCTGAAACCTGACTTGGTGTCTCGAGGGAGCTTCTGTCTGCAGGCATCAGCCAGTGCACCAGCTGAAGCACAAGTGGACACCATTTGGAGTTCAGACCTGTGCAGGGAGATGGTTTTGTGCTGTTCCCCAAGTGAGGCTCATTTCCTCCAGCTCTGGGGTTGTGACCCAGCCCCGCTACATTCGCTTTCAGATTGCTGTCACTGAGCAGGGCCAGAACCTTTTGAAATCCTAGGAAGGTGTTTTGGAACGTGATGATTGTAACTTGCCAGTGATGGACTTATTTTGGAGAGGCTTTTTGTCTTTTCCCCAGGATGGAAAAGTTTCCTGGAGAATTGCGAGCGCTCGATTAGACAGCAGTGGCTATGTGCAAGGCTGGCTGAAAGTGGGAGCCAGCCTCTCAAGTCTGATTCATCCCAGCTTCAATTTATTCCAGGGCAGTGGGGAGTGGCAAAATCGTGCTCAATTGTGTTATTGGAGTCGAGAGGAGGATTTGTCACATCCCTGTATTCTCCTCAGTGTTTTTGTCCATGGCCGGCACTTCCCGTTACTCGTGTGCAGCTTGGCAGAGCTGACGGCATGTCCTGGCCACGTGTGCTTCCTTTGTCTCTTACTCTGGGCATTTTTCAAGGTCAGGATGCCTGTGTGCATGTCAGGAGAGCTGCTGTGGATCCTCAGGTGTTGTCTGCATGTGTGAGATGGAGCTAATCAAAAGCCCAGCTTATTGCACAGTTCTGTTTGCAGTGACCGGAGCAGGAGGAGGCTGTTCCTCACCAAGAATTGAACAGATGCTGCTCTGCCCATCGGGCTGGAAATGAAATGGGTTTTGCAGATTGGTACCAGCTGTTTCATTAGCACTGCTCTTTTCAGCAAGTTTTCATTTCACCAGGACGTTGTTTGGCATAGACAGGAACTTTTCCTGTCTCGGTGCTCCGTGTGTTTGTAGCTTGGCAGAACCAAATTATGGTGGGTGTGGATTTATTGGGGAGTCATTAAAGGACATCATTAACTGGTTTATAGACACAGGTTTTTCCCACTTCATCCCTTTAGCTCAGCTGTCTCCCACCTAATATTCCAAGGTTTCAGGAGCACTACACCTCTTCCAGCTGTGCCCTGTCAAAGGTGACTGAGTTCTTGCAGGATGGTGAGACCAGGAAAGAAAGGACTTTTCTCCAGCCACTTCCCAGGCTGCGTGACCTCCTCACTGATGTTTTTGGAAGAGCTTTGGGCTTGGAATTCACTGCTGGAAAACTCTGCCCTTGTGCCTGTACATCAGGTATGTTCAGTTGAGCAGCACCAGGAGAGCTGTGCCAGCTCCCATCCCCACAGTCCTTCCTCAAGGGCTCCTCAACTTCTTTTGAGAGAAGGAAAAGGAGGAACCTGCCCGTTCTCTCGTGGCAAACTCTCACCCCTCTCAGAAGTCACATTTTCCTTTGACCTGGTGCAGTTCAGTGAGACATTTTAGGTGTGTGGAGTGAGGGAAAAAGCAGGGAACACTTGGCTGGAAGCACAAGTCATCCCAGATTAAGGCTTTTGGCTGCAGCTGTCTGATCGCTGCTGAGCTCTCCTTGACACGGTGCTCACCCTCCTGCCTGCCTGCCGTGGTTCTTATCGCCCTTCCTTGGGAGCAAAGATGCTGATTCTGTCTGAAATTTGTCTTCTTTCCTGCTGCCCCCCATCACCCAGCAGGGAGAACAGGCCTGGCAGAATGGGAGATTATCCCAACTATCAATTCCTCCTGTGTGGAGTTCGATGCAGCGCTGGGAGCTTCATTAACTCAGAGAAAAGCAAATACTGTGCTCCACCTCTGCTCCCAGCAACTGGACAACACTTTCTTAAATATTTTCCCTGAGTGCTGTGCAGGGGCTGAGCATCAGTGGGCTAATTGGAAGTCACAATAACTGCTTTCTCTGTGGGGGAATTTGCATATTTAAGCAGCGAGATTTGACAATTGCACTGATAGAGCCGGGCTCTGCCAGGCTGGCACGGCGGGGTTAAACAAGCAGCTCATGGCTGAGCACTTAAGAGCATTTGGTGCCTCCCTTTTGTGCTGGAGCACACAAAGAGTCTCCCAGAGGGATTTTTTTCCAGTGGGTTGGAGCTGTTGGGTGCAGGCTGTGATGGGTTTTTTTTCCTGCACACAACACCTGGCTGAGCTTCTCCTGCCATCTGAAAGAGGCACCTCTGGATTTCAGGTAGTTCTTGCTGGTCTGGAATAGAGGGCTGGTAAAAATATTAATAAATCAGGTCTGGCTTTTGCTGTTGGGTCCTACTTTGGGGCGTTTTGTGTGGTTTGTTTTGGTTTCGTTGGGTTTTTTTTTTTTAATGGAATAATCAAAAAAAAACCAAAAAAAGCTTAGTATGGCTGTGAAGTTTGCTCCTGCTCCATGCCTGGGTGTATTTAAAGGATGTGTAGATGAAATTTGCTCCAAATCTTTCCTGCTCCATGCCTGGGTGTGTTTAAAGGATGTGTAGATGAAATTTGCTCCAAATCTTTCCTGCTCCATGCCTGGGTGTATTTAAAGGATGTGTAGATGGAGCACTTGGGGATGGGGTTTAGAGGTCACAGTGATGATCCTAAAAGTCTTTTCCAATCTAAACAAGTGTCTGATTTCCACAAGAGTTCTGTGTGGGTTTGATCAGGGCTTTGGGATAAAAGCAGCCTTTAATAACTCTGATTTCCCGAGGGCTGGGCACCCACAGCCTCTCCTGGAGGTTATTGGGATGTGGGAATTGGTGCTGATAATTGAGCCCCAAGTGTTCATCTCCTGGCACGTCACTCTGCTGCTGTGACACTTTCCATTTGTGCACCACCAGACTTGGGTTTTGTTTTCCAGGTGATAACAAGGAGCTCATAAATTGAAATAAGGTGTTATTTTTTTTTTTTTTGCTGTTAATAAGAGCTGGCAAACGAAGCTGTTTGGTTTCCTTTTTGGCTTGTTCCTCCATGTAATTGTTTGTTTGGCTTCTGGATGAAGTGATTTATTTTAATTTCTCTGTTTGGGATTGCAGCGTTGAAAACGACAAACATCCTCCTTCGCTGCATGTTAAACACAATAAATTGAACAGTCATTGTGCTTTGGAGATTTTTTGATAAATGGAAAATATTATTAGTTGCCAGTTTGAATCAACTCTACAAAGCAGCCATCCACTCTCGTTGCAGCAAGTAATGTGATAGCTGTTATTTTGCATGTGAATGTTGAATAATATAATTT
Organism: Sterrhoptilus dennistouni; assembly: GCA_013397095.1. Classification (NCBI taxonomy): domain Eukaryota; kingdom Metazoa; phylum Chordata; class Aves; order Passeriformes; family Zosteropidae; genus Sterrhoptilus; species Sterrhoptilus dennistouni. Next base: position 59,518 of record VWZU01011777.1, on the reverse strand, counting down.
ATGAGTCACAAATTATAATACAGTTGAAGCCTGAAATACAAATTTTGCCTTGCTGTTAAGTTGCAAATTCCTGGGAGTTTTCTTGCAGCTACAAAGAAGGGTCAAGTTGGCCTTAATTGCTTTGGTTACCTCTAAGAAAGGAAGAATATTAAGATCTGGAAAGTTCATGACCAAGTGACTGTGATTGAGAAGGGAATATAACTCCTCCTCGTAATTTAGATTGTATAAATGTCTGATACATTTTAAAACAAATTATTTTCAATTTGCCACCTTGGCTTTCACTGCCTTAATATTCAGCCTCCTTTGCTGCCAATATTTCAGTTGGGTTTTATCTCTTAATCCTTATTTTAAAAAAAATAAATTTAAGAGGACTCTTCCTTCTTTTGCAAGACTCACTATGAGAGTGCTGAGGTTCAGCCCTCGAAATCAGGAGGGAAAGGCTGTTCTGTGGAGGAATAAAAAAGGAGGAATCAGTGACTAACTGCAGAATAAAACCTTTTTCTTGCACTCTGAGGTTTTCAGTTAGAGTTTCATCTGCTGCTTCTGTGTCGTCTGGCAATTGAGAGCTGACAAAACAGAAATGTTCCACTCCTTAGGAAGTAAATGAACTGTCAGTTTTGGTAGGGATTTTTTTTTTTTTTTTTTTTTTTTTTTTTTTTTTTTTTTTTTTTTTTTTNTTTTTTTTTGCTTGGTTTGTTTTCTTGTTTTTTTAGCAAACAAAAAGGTTTCCCCTGACGTGGGGATTGTGTTTGAGGTGGAATTCAGTGTTTCAGACTGAGCAGAAGAGGTGATGGACCCAAAGCATCCTCCTGCAGGGCTGTATCCCAAAGCAGAGGGATGCTCCTGGCCCTGGGTGTGGAAAACACCTCCAGCACAGCTGACACTGCCCTGTTTGACCTGTGAGCAGGGAAAATGTCTCCTGTGGGTTATTTCAGGTTCAGCTGGAACCCGAATTTTCTGCCTTGTGCTGGCCCAGGCACACTCAGATTAATGCCAGTGGGAGCTGGACCAAAGATGGGGCACAAAAAACTGCAGAAAGTGGGTTTTTTTTTTGTTCTGTTCCCCCATTTCAGGAGTAAATTAAAAACTGTCTTAAATGAGGCTAAAGTTTCTTAGACTACCTTAAACATTTTAAATGGCATCAGTCTCATCCTGAGGCTTCCCAGCCCTGGGAAATGCAAGGGCACTGCAGGTAATAAATGCAGGAGCAATTACTGGATGCTATCAATTTGCAGGAGCTGCTCCACATCCAGTTGACCTCCCAGGCCTGATGGAAAACATTTGGAAACCGTCCTTCCCAAAGCAGAAACTGCTGCTGGGCTTGTGGATTGGAGCAGTTTTAGCAGCTCCTCCCTTCAGCCTCTTCTCAGTGTCCTTTTCCCTGCCCATCTTCCCCCTCTCCTCTCGGTGAGCAGGATTTAAAAAGGGAAAATTCAAAGCCCCTGCTTGAAAAGCCATTTGTGGGAGGAGATGGGCACAGCTCTGAAGTGCTGATTTTTTTTTGCTTCTGGAGAATCTCAGATGTGCTGGAGGATTTTCTGTGTGCCTGTCTGTCTATCTATAGATATATGTGTGTGTGTGTGTGTATAAAGACATCCTTGTGCTGCAGATTAGGTGGAAGGGAGGGGATTTGGGGAGTTTTCTGCATGATCTATCGTGTGTGGTTTTTTGTTTTTTTTTTCTTTTTTCCCCCCCACATTCTCAGCCATGAAAGCAGAAGCACTTCACAAATGGGAGAGTGAAAAAAAAAAAAAAATGCTTCAGTAGTTTGCAGCAAGAACAGGTAGTGCCCAGGGGGGGAAAAGATTAGAGGCTAAAATGGGAAAAATGTGTCACGCAGAGCTGTGGATTGCATGGCAGCTCTGCACATGTTTAACAGGGAAAGTTTACTCTTAAAACACATAAATTCAGTCCAGCATCACCACCACCTTTCCATAAACAAATGGAAATTTGAACAAATTTCATCCCCCTCCCCCCCGAAATGATAAACATTTTACAGCTCCTAACAGCTCCCAGTTTATAATAATATATAATAAATGCAGCGACTATAAATAATTCTCTCAGTTCAGACAACAGAGCTTACGGAGGGGAGGCATTTTTCACCTTTTCCCAGAGGAGCTGTGTGCTCTTTGAGAGCACTCCCAGGGCCTGAAATTGCATCGGAAGCAGAGCACAGCACTTTGGGATTGGAGGCTCGTTACCTTTCTATTTTTAAAATTCAGTCCTGAAGCTCCAGCTCTGCTCCCATGCTGTGATGAAGGGCGCTGTGGATTCGGCAGAAGAAGGATCTCTCCGTGGCATTTACTTTGTTGCTTTATTTCCCTGCCACGCAGAACCCTCATCTCCTGTGATTTCCTTGCCTGTGTGTGGGTAAATACAGACTCTTTGGGGGGGAAAAAAAAGAGCACTTAGAAAATAGCACAGGCTATACCTGCACCTGCCAAATGCCATTTTTTTCTCCTCTCTGCCAATTGGGGTTTTTCTTTTTTTTTATTATTATTTTGCTGTGGGAGCATCTGAGCCTGCAGCAGAGCATCAGCCAGCACAGGGGTAATGGCTGGCTGGAGAATTTTAGGAAAAATGGCTTAATTTAAGGTGCATAAAGCATTTCCTGGAGAAGCTGTGTCACACGTGCTGGGTTTGTGCCTTCACTGTGCTTTTCCCCATCTCAGGAGCTGGATTTGTCCAAAGAGTGTCCTGAAGGCAGAAAATTCAATATTCTGCACTTTATTCCGTGCACTCCTCACCAGGATTCTGTTTTTTAGAGAAGATTTGGGTTCTGGGTTCACAGTTGCACTGGCCATTTTCGCTGTATTGCCCTTTGTCAACAGGCAGCTGAGTGAGACCTTTGGTTGTTTCACCAGTAAAAAACTCAAAGTTTTCACACTGACTTCCAGCTCAAATTTTATTCCATTATTTTATTCCATTTGTTCCAATTTTTCCATTATTTTATTCCAAATTTTATTCCATTTATTCCATTCTTATTTTGCTGTAGATCCCCTAAGATCCTTGAGCAAAGCAGTGACTTTTTCCACAATACCTGAAAGCCTTTCCTCTAGCAAAAAAAAAAAAAGCAGAATATTGAGGCTTTTCAATGCTCCTCAGCATCCCTCAGAGGGGACGTGTTCCCAGTGGGAAGAGAACACTCAAATCTTTGAACATATAAACATATTTTAGGTTTTTTTTTTTTTTTTTAGTGCAGATACAAATCCCATTCCCAGCTCGTGGGCCAGAGAAAACTCAGGGAGGAGCAGTTGGAAAGTGGTTTTGGGGGAAAGCAGAGTTTGGAAAGCTTTTGGTTCTCCAAAGGTTGGGTGCAGTTTCCCTGGCTGGATCCATTCCCAAGGGGGAAGATATTTGGTGGCAGCAAAGTCAAATACATTCAGCTGAAGCTTCCAAGGAGCTGCAATTCCCAGATTTGGCTGAGGATGAGCCAATGTCTCCCTTTCCCTGAGCATCTCCATCCTCCCAGTGCCTGAAATCACCAAACTGGCTCTTGAAACAGGTGGGGAAATCACAGCTCCTTCTTCAGGAAAGCTGTCACAGAGCTATTTAAACTTTATTTAATTTTTTTTTTTTATTGCGCTCATGAGCTGCATGTTGATGGTTTGGCTCAGTGGAACACGTAGCAGACTGGTTTTTTTTTTTTCTTTTTTTTTTTTATTTTTTTTTTTTTTTTTTTTTTTTTTTGCTCTGTGCCCACGTAAGTTCGTGAAAAGCACATGGGTTGCTATAAATATGAGTGCTTTTAGAACAAAAACACCTTCTGTGAAGTGCTGATCAATATTGGATATTATCCTGAGGCAGGTTTAAATGCTCATTTGAGACGAGTCCTCACTCCTTTTGTGTGCTTTTTCACATCCATAGAGCTCCATTGTGTGTTTATCCAGCTCTAAAAGTAGTCCTGGTGCCAAAAAAAGCTCGAATTTCAACAGAAAACCACATGATTATTGCTTGACTGAAGTCACACACTTCCAGTCAGTCACAGATTGGATGGCCCCAGCAAAATCCCATATTTTTTTTTTTTTGCTGCCTTCGTGCATCCCAACAAATCACATTCCTCATGTGTATCCAGGGCTCTCCTTATAAAACAGCCCTGAAATAGCTCCAGAATTACTACAGGCACGGGCTTGGCTTTATCTGAGACTCCTGCAAAATAGAATAAGGGAGTACAAGATTTTAGTCTGGCGGCTGGGAATAAAAAAAGGAGCAGCAGCATTGTCGGAACGAGCTGTTGTGGTTTGGTGTTACAAGGCAGAACCAGGAGGAAAAAAAAAACCCTTTAGTTGTAAATCAGCTTTTAGTCCTTGAGCTCTGCCTCATAATCGAGATTTTCTAATCACGGATAGGCAGAGATGATTTCTGTAAAAATATCAAAAATAATTTTTTCTTAAAAATTGGGCTGTTTTGTGGGGTTTTTATTCTCCTAAATAACATAAGCCTATAGAAAACGTAACAGGTTCTTCTCCGCTGGTATTAGAGGTGAACTGGGAAGTTTTGGGCCCTTTCTAATTCTAATTCTCCTAAATATTGGTTGTTGTAGGAATTGGGTTTAAATTGTAGAGGAGAAGTTGTGGCTTTTGGTTCAATTGTCACTCTGGCAGCTTGGAAATGGAAATTTTAGCTTGAAAATGGAAATTTTAGCTTGAAAATTGAAATAATCTGCTGGGGTTTGGAGTGTTGGTGCCCAGCACTGGGGAAAACAGAGTCACCCACTCAAACAGGAACCCAAATTTCTCTTTTTTTTTATCTTTCACATGGCAGGAATGGGTGGGCTCCAAACACTCCTCCATCCCAGGATCAGCCACAATCAGTTCTCAGGGAGCAAATGTCCTCAAGAATTTTTAAGTTAAACTTATTTAAATTGCTTCTTACCACAACCTCTTCACAATATTGCTTTGGGAAATCAACAGGTTCCTTTATGAAATCTTTATTTTTTTTTTCTGTTTTATCCATCCCAAAGAAGGTGTTTTGTCTTAGGAATGCAACAGGCAATTCTTTCTGCCTCTGATGGTGTTTTTCCTGATGGTTGGTGTGCTGCAGGACTGGGGAAGGAGCCACATTAGCATTTTATCTCCTTGTGCTGGGAAACTTATTACCAAGAGTTAATCATTTGCATTGAGCTCACATTAGTTAGGAAAATATTGCAGATATTTCGGGGTGGGGGAGGAAGGAAACATTTTGATTGTTGCCAGTGTCCTGCTTTAACATCTCTTGGCAGCCCTGTCCAGAGGGATGCTGAAAATCGAGCCTGTTCCAAACCCAGCTCATTAAGCATTGACAATTCAGCTCCAGACAAAATTCTGCAAAGTCCAGGATGCCAAAGGCTCCTGTGTCTCTGCCTCAGTGCTGTGTCAAGCAGAATATTCTGTCTTAGAAATTTCCACCAGCTGATCTAATCTTGTCTCAAAGCTCTTTCCAGGTTTGCCTGCTCAAGGATTCTGTCGCTATCGGATTGCTCTGCCTGCCAAATTTCCAGGCTGAATTCATCTCCCATTGATGAAGTGCATTTCTCTCTGCTCACTGCATTCACCCTTCCTTCTTTCACACGTCTCCTTTTGTTATTATAAATCCATCAGGGCTTGCTTTTTTTTTTTTTCAGCTGAGGGGAATCTTCCTGGGTAATTCAGGTTTAGGGATCTGCACCCCGTTTCTTTTCTTTGTGTTTTTCCAACTTTTGCTGCTTTCTGTTGAATTAATAAATTAGGAGCCCTTTTTATTTCACGGAATATTTTTCAATCAAGATATTTCAGAGGTTATTGTGTGTTAAAGGCAGTTTTGATGCTGATAATGGGCCCCTGTGAAGAGGGGAAGCTGTGTGGATGCTGCTCAGATGGGAACATTTTTTCAATGCATTTTTCTCTCCTGCTCATCCTCAGCTTTTCCACAGGTCTGAGAGTGGCCCCAGTTCTGCTGCTCTGGGCTTTGTTCAGAGCTGTGGAATCAGCACTTCCTGGGCATGGTTTGCTCATTAGAGCACAGCAATTAGTGAATTTGCCATGGACTTGCATCCAGCCATTCTTATGAACCCTTTTAACCGCTGCAGTTAAATCAGCAGGTTTGGGTGTTGGAGTTTGATTTCCCCAATGCTTGCAGGAGTTTCCTTTACCTAAACCAAAAATAACCACACCTGCCCTGAGAACCCGTGGGGGGAAATTGGGCTCGTTTTCACAAGGCTGAAATAAGAATCTCTTTCTAATAATGCATAAATATTAATTATTCCCAGTCAAACTTCTCATCCTGCAGCTTGAAACTGTTTTTCCTTGAAAAGGAAAGCCAGGGGTGCCAGGGAAGCCAGGGGTGAGAAGAGGCTCTGCTGAACTCAGAACTTTTCCTGCAGACACTTTAAAGCCCAACATCTTCACCCACTTATTTATTTAACCTGTTACTACATCAATTATATCTTAAATAAAGCAGGGAAAGTGGCATCTGTCCTGACGTAGAGCTCTGCTCTTGTTTTACAGGAGAAATAAGCTCCTTGAGCATTATGGTGAGGACTTTTCTAAAAAAAACACAAGCCAAGCCCTGCTTCAGCAGCTCCTGCTGGGTCTGTAACAAGTGAGAGCTTTGCCAACATCACCCCTGTGCCGCCAGGTTTGAGCCTGCCCCTGAGTTGTGGAGAATTAAAAGCGTTTTCAATCAGATTCTGTGATCCCTGCCTTTGAAAGGGAGTTACTTAAGGGCTGGGCTGTGTCCTTTGGAAGCTCTGAGCAAGCATCACTCAGGGCCATTAATAGAGCTAAAGCCTGGTGTGCTCAGGGCCTTCTGAAAGAGATCAGATTAATTTGCTAAAGGTGGAAAAGCTCTGCCTGCTTTAATCTCGTTCTCTTTCAGCAATTGGAATGGAGAGGGGCAGAGTTCTGTTCCTCCTCCAAGGTCCTTCATGGGCAGCAGCAGAGGTTGGGAGGAGGAGGCCTCGATTAAGTTCCTAATTTGGGGGATTTTTAAATGTTTAGGGTTGGATTTGCTGGCACAGAGAAGCTGTGGCTGCCCCTGGATCCCCGAAAATGCCTGAGGCCAGGTTTGGACAGAGCTTGGAGCCACCTGGGGCAGTGACAATGTCCTTGCTGGTGGCAGGGGGTGGCACTGGATGTCCCTCAAGGTCCCTTCCAGCCCAAACCGTTCTCTGATTGCATCAATAATCCTTGAGGCTATTTTTTCCCCCAAGTACATCCACAGGGAGAGAAAAAGGCCTTGAAAGGATGGAGTTTTAAGGCTGTTTTGTTCACAAGCTCCCATTTACAGGACTGGGTTGCTTTGGGTTTGTTTTTTTTTTTTTTCCCCTCCTGGATGTACAAGACATCCAGGTATTTATACAAGTTGCAACAAAGGCTTGCACGTTTTTCATTTTTAGCTCAGATTGCTTTTATAATTATCTGAGCCATCCACTGGAGTCCTTATCTGTTATTACTTCTCTCTAACTCGGGGATAAATGTGGATTTCTTAACAAAATGTGTGCTTGAAGGGCAGGAATTCCTTCTGGCCAAGAGGTTGGTCCTGTGTTCTACCCTAAATTCCAGCTGTGGAGCTTTATCCAGCACGGGGGCTGCAGTTTCCTGGGAGGTGGTTGTGCAGGAGAACAGAGAGAGGTTGAGTTTCAAAATTGGATGTGAAATACTAATTTTACTGCTGTAAAATAGGGCTGAATGAAACAGCAGGTATCATTCTGAGAAATCCAGTTTCTGAGATGAAATCTGTGAATGTTTATATGACTTTCGCTTTCACTTTTCTTAATTTTTCTTTATTTTCTTTGTTTGTTTTAATTCAAATTTGAATGTGAGCCATTAACTTTACTATGAAAAACCACCCTGCAAAACAGAGCTGAATAAAGCAGCAGGTGTCATTCTGAAATCTATAAATGTTTAATTTTCGCTTTCACTTTTCTTTATTTTTGCCTTTATTTTTCTTTATTTTCTTTCTTTATTTTAATTCAAATTTGAATGTGAGCTATTAACTTTACTATGAAAAACCACCCTGTAAAGCAAGGGCTGAATAAAGCAGCAGGTGTCATTCTGAAATCTATAAATGTTTAATTTTCGCTTTCACTTTTCTTTATTTTTGCCTTTATTTTTCTTTATTTTCTTTCTTTATTTTAATTCAAATTTGAATGTGAGCCATTAACTTTACTATGAAAAACCACCCTGTAAAGCAACAGGTATCATTCTGAGAAATCTGAGATCTGTAAATGTTTAATTTTTGCTTTCACTTCTCTTTATTAGTCTTTATTTTTCTTTATTTTCTTTATTTGTTTTCATTCAAATTTGAATGTGAACCATTAACTTTACTATGAAAAACCACCCTGCAAAACAGAGCTGAATAAAGCAGCAGGTGTCATTCTGAGAAATCTGTAAATGTTTAATTTTCGCTTTCACTTTTCTTTATTTGCCTTTATTTTTCTTTATTTTCTTTATTTGTTTTAATTCAAAATTTAATGTGAACCATTAACTTTACTATGAAAAACCACCCTGTAAAGCAACAGGTATCATTCTGAGAAATCTGAAATCTGTAAATGTTTAATTTTTGCTTTCACTTCTCTTTATTAATCTTCATTTTTCTTTATTTTCTTTATTTGTTTTAATTCAAAATTTAATGTGAACCATTAACTTTACTATGAAAAACCACCCTGTAAAGCAAGGCTGAGTAAAGCAACAGGTATCATTCTGAGAAATCTGAAATCTGTAAATGTTTAATTTTTGCTTTCACTTTTCTTTATTTGTCTTCATTTTTCTTTATTTTCTTTATTTGTTTTAATTCAAAATTTAATGTGAACCATTAACTTTACTATGAAAAACCACCCTGTAAAGCAACAGGTATCATTCTGAGAAATCTGAGATCTGTAAATGTTTAATTTTTGCTTTCACTTCTCTTTATTAGTCTTTATTTTTCTTTATTTTCTTTATTTGTTTTCATTCAAATTTGAATGTGAACCATTAACTTTACTATGAAAAACCACCCTGCAAAACAGAGCTGAATAAAGCAGCAGGTGTCATTCTGAGAAATCTGAGATCTGTAAATGTTTAATTTTCGCTTTCACTTTTCTTTATTTGCCTTTATTTTTCTTTATTTTCTTTATTTGTTCTAATTCAAAATTTAATGTGAACTATTAACTTTACTATGAAAAACCACCCTGTAAAGCAACACGTATCATTCTGAGAAATCTGAGATCTGTAAATGTTTAATTTTCGCTTTCACTTTTCTTTATTTGCCTTTATTTTTCTTTATTTTCTTTATTTGTTCTAATTCAAAATTTAATGTGAACTATTAACTTTACTATGAAAAACCACCCTGTAAAGCAAGGCTGAATAAATCAGCAGGTCTCATTCTGAGAAATCCAATTTCTGAGATGAAAAATCTGTAAATGTTTATTTGGCTTTCACTTTCACTTTTCCTTAAACCAAACAACCGCCCTTCCGTTTTCCTCAGGCACCTGAGGAACGTAACATGGGAGTGTAAAATGAAATCATTAAGGGTAATGTATGTTTGGGATGTGTGTCAGGTAAGATTCCTATTTTCAGCTTACACTGAGCTCTTAATTAACTGATGAGCTTAAGCAGCTGAGATACAGTAATAGTGCATTTAGTTAATTGGCTCATGTGAAACTTCATCCCTGCCAATAACTGTGACACTGGAATAAATTCAAGACGTGGTGTTAGATCCTTTAACTAAGCTAATTTAATCACTGGTCATTGTAAAAACAGCCACCACCAACTTGGAGGGGTTTTTATTTATTTATTTTTATTTTTTTTTTTGGTTGTTCCCTCCTGGAATTTGTGACTGCTGTGCTGGCAGCAGTGACAGGGAAAGAGTGGCTTGTTCAGCCAAAAAAAAAAAAAAAAAAATCCTTGGGAATGTGGAGTTGGCCATCTGTCCTGAGCATTATACCTTGAATTTCCCAGATTCCAGGCTTGGCTGGAAGGGTTTAATGCAGCAAAGCCAAATCTCAGCTGTGCTGGGATGGGCTCAGAACACTCTGCTGCCTCCTGGGCGGTTTTACCTGAGGCAAGAACCTGAGAAAGGGAATTTGAGAACCTGAGAAAGATGGAAAAGGAATTTTACAAGAGCCTGGAGTGACAGGAGCAGGGGAGTGGGGTCACAGTGACAGAGAGGAGGTTGAGATGGGATATTGGGAAGGAATTCTTGCCTGGAATGGATTTCCCAGGGAAGCTGTGGCTGCCCCATCCCTGGAAATGTCCAAGGCTGGGGCTTGGAGCTACTTGGGGTAGTAAAAACCATCCTTGCCCAAGGCAAAAGCTGGGACTGGATGACTTAAAATCCCTTCAAACCCAAACCATGCGATGACTTTATGAAGTCTGGGTTTATTTGTAATAAAAGAAATTCCCTGCTGGCATCATCCAGAAGGTCTCCAGAAGGTTCAGCCCCACGTTTGAACACCCTCAGGGCCTGCTGAGCAGGATGTCCTGGCTGCCTCTCAGCATTCCCACACCTCATCAGGGCTTGGAGAAAATCATCACCAGAATATTTTTTGTCATCCTGGCAGGGTGAAAAATATTATATATTTATTTTTTTTCCCCCTGAAAGTTTTGCCAATGTTGGAAGCCCTCGTGGTGTGCCGAGCTCAGCCCAGATGTCCAACAGATGTCCCTGTGTCACCTCCCCAGCTCAGAGCTCGTGGTGGCCTCGTGTGACAGTGGCCAGTGCTGGCCACAACATTCCCATGGCTCAGGCCAGCACAAAAGCCAGACTTTGTTTTGAGCCAAACCCCGCTTTGGCCCTGCTCAAAACAGAGCTCAGCTGTCAGTGCATGGGGAAGCACTTGGGATTGGGAGAGTTCTGATGCTTCTCCTTATCCTTGGAGGTGTCCCAGGAAGGGCTGGAGGTGACACTCAGCGCTCTGGGCTGGTGACAAGGTTGGGCACAACTTGAACTTGATCATCTTGGATGGTTTTTCCAACCTCAGTAATCTGTGATGAACTTTAAATCACTTTTTTAGCACTTTCACGCAGCCCAGAGAACGTTCTCAAGGAGGGAGGGAATTGGTGAGCATGAAATGTTGGTTTGCAGCTGGAAGTGGCTGTTTTCTGGTGTAAAATCCTTGCTGCACCTCAGCCTGGAGCAGTGGGCAGTGAGCACAGGCTGCCCAGGCAGGAATTCACCTTTTGCACTTTTTTTATCTGACGCGTCTGAAGTTTCCCTGCGAGAACCCAACGGACAGCGAGACACGGAAAGGCTTTTAGTGCTTTCAAAGTGAAGTTGCTGAGCTGCATTCTTCCTCATGCTGAGATATAGAAAGCTCTGGGGTGGCTTTTGTTTGTTTGTTTGTTTTTGGTTGGGTTTTTTTTGGGTTTTTGTTTTTGGAGGGGGGAGTGTTGAGGTTTTTTTGTTTTGGTTTGGTTTTTTGGTTCTTTTTGTGGGGGTTTATTGTGTGTTTATTTTTTTGTTTGGGTATTTTTGTGAGGTTTTTTTTGGTGGTTTTTTTTTTTTTTTTTGGTGGTTTTTTTGGTGGTTTT
>VWZU01011777.1:19010-34842 GCA_013397095.1 Sterrhoptilus dennistouni | reverse complement strand
ATAATATAAATATGTATAGCATATGAAATATAAAATATATATTATATAAAATATACTATAATAGATATAATATAAAAAATAAAATGCAGAAATTAATAAATTAACAGGTAATAAAATCCAGGTTACCTTTACCCTTAAAGCCACTGCACATCACCTTTGGGTCAGGGGTGGATTTAACCCTTATTATCAATTGTAAGCCATAAATTCCAGGATGGACGCTTGATCTGCTGCAGAGTTCTCAGGATTTTGGGGTTCAGCTCCTTTGAGTGATAAAAGGGTCTCTCTGCTGAGTTTTCAGCTTTTCTGGGCCTTCCATCCCAGCCCCTGTGGCTCCAGCTGGTTTTTCCAGGGAGCAGCTCTGGCTCTGGATCTGCTGAGATCCCCAAAAGTTGGGATGGGAGTATTTCCCTGGAATGCTGGGGAGAAGCCGAGGACATCACTGAAACATTCCCCCCTCTGAACAGAGCGTTTTCTTCTCCTTGGGGTGAAATATTAATTAGAAAAGCATAAAAAAAGTCCTAAATAACGAGAAGAAAACCCCTCAAAGCCAAGAGCAGCAGTTTGGGGAAGGCACAGGGTGGTTGCCACAAATCCCTAATTACAACACAATTCTACTAATCACAATTCCAGAGCTATTTGTTATTTATTAGAATTACTTATTAGAATTAAATTTAAGTTGGAAAAGGTTTCCAAGATCAAGTCCAACTCATGGCCAGTCCCACTTTGTCACCAGAGCACCAAGTGCCACCTCCAGATCTCTCAGTTCCAGGTAAGTCCAGTATTGCCTTCACACAAAAATAAAAATAAAAGCAGAATTCCATCTTTGGAGCTGCCCAATTTTCAGGAAAAACACACAACTCTGTGGACACCTCCAGGGATGGGCACTCCACCATCACCTTTGGCTTTTGGCTGTTTTTATCACTTCTAGTCACTATAAAAACCTGCCCTTTGCAGTGTTGAAAACTCCCTTTTTTATTTACGTTGATAAAAACCTCCGTTTATTGAGCCCATTTATTTTATTTTATTTTATGTTGATGGAAGGCTGAGCTGTCAGTGTGTGCAAGCCAAGCATTAGCACTGAAATTTACACAGATAATTCACAAATACCTGCCACAAAAAACGCTATAAAATACAGGAGGTTTTTAACACTGACCATTCCATGGATGGTTCCTGTAAATTAAACAGCTCCAGAAGTGGAACTCTGTCATTTTTGTGTGCTGGCAATATTGGATTTAAACCTGTTGTAATTGATGAGTTTGTGATGGACTGAATGAATCCATACAGTGAATTTTGCTGGGGCATCTTTAGCGTTTAAATTGAATCCCCCCCCTGTGAACTGCTGCCCTTAAAGCCACAAGGTCCTTGTGGGTTTTTTCTTCCTCTTGTCCCTGAAAATTGCTGGGAATTAAAGCTGTTGGAATTGCTTGCTTGGATGAAGAGAGAGGCTTTTTAATTATCATCAAAAATATGATTTTTGATGGATTTTATTCTTTGCACAGATATAAAACATTGCTGGACAATGTGTTTTTTTCTCTGAGGACACCAAATACTTGCTCAGGTTTCTTTGATGCCCCTTTAAAAGGGGACTAAGTGATATTTTGGTGGCTGTGGCTGTCTAATTTTAGATTCCAGCAGAGTTATGAAAGCTTGGGGAGGTCTGGCTATCAAAGCCCTGCCTGTCAATATGATCAGCAGCAGTGCTGAGAGGAAAATGCAGGCCACGAAAGTTAAGGAAACTCTAAAATCTGTAGTAAATATCATAAAATTTACAGCTGAGCCTCCTGCTTTATTGCTTTGGGGTATTTTTGACTCAACTCTGCTCAGGAGACAGCAGTTATTAGTTCAAGGGGAGGTTTTTTTTCCTGGTTTGTTTTTACTTCAGTTAAAAAAAAAAAAAACCAAAACAAAACCCCAAAAGGCAGGGATTAAAACCCAAAATTGCTGCTGCCTTGTGAGGAAGCAGACAAGCTGCTGCTGGCACTGAGGCCCTGTGTGTGCATTTAGGAGAGTGCTTTTATTTTCCTTTTTCTTCTACACATCCAGGGCTATTTTTATGGGTTCTTGACGTCAAGTCCCCCTCCGTAGGCTGAGCTTGGCTGAAATGGGGACTGAATAAATGGAGTATTTCATAAAAGGGCTGCTTTCATCCCTCCCAGCACCCAGGGGTGCTCTGGAAAAGGGGCTGGGAGCTGCATCCCAATTGTGCTGTTTGTCATCTCAGTTTTGGCTGCCCTGGGTGTTCACAGCAAGGCAGGGACAGGTGTGACAGAAATGGTGCCATGGCTGTGCTGCCTGTGCTCCTGCTGCTCCTCTGGGCTCCTTCCCAGCCCTGGGGAGCCCAGCTCATCCCAAAATCCATTTCCCAGAGTGTGGGAGCCCAGCTCATCCCAAAATCCATTTCCCAGAGTGTGGGAGCCCAGCTCATCCCAAAATCCATTTCCCAGAGTGTGGGAGCCCAGCTCATCCCAAATCCATTTCCCAGAGGTGTGGGAGCCCAGCTCATCCCAAAAATCCATTTCCCAGAGTGTGGGAGCCCAGCTCATCCCCAAAATCCATTTCCCAGAGCGTGGGGGCCCAGCTCATCCCAAAATCCATTTCCCAGAGCGTGGGAGCCCAGCTCATCCCCAAAATCCATTTCCCAGAGTGTGGGAGCCCAGCTCATCCCCAAAATCCATTTCCCAGAGTGTGGGAGCCCAGCTCATCCCCAAAATCCATTTCCCAGAGCAGGGCAGCCCTGGAGCAGTCCCAAAATTCTGGAGCAGCTCTGGCTGGACACAAAGTGCCTCCTGCTGAGGAAAAGGCTCCCAAAGGCACAGGAATTGCTTTTCCATGGGAGGCTCCATCCCCAGCTCCAGGCTGAGTTCTCCTCCCTGCCTGGATATGGGATTATCCTGCTCCAGCTGCCCACAGCCTGCTGAGGGCACAGTGGGGCAGCTCCTCCTCCTCTGCTCTCTCTCTCACTTTGGTGATTCTTGGCCTTTTCTGTGTCCCATCACACCTGGAAAAAATGGTTTATTCCCCTTGGGAATGGCCATGGGTCTGGTTAAGGAGGTGCTTTGTTGTTGTGTCTCCAAATTCCTCCTAACCTTGAAAAACAATCCCTTTCCTCAACAGCCTCCTCCAAGGAAGATGCTGCTTTCCATCATTTCTGCTGTGATTAATATTTTTAAAATAGATCACAACATCCTTTCTGAGGGATGCTGAATTCCCAGTGCTTTCTCCAAGTGGAAGAAAAATGAATCAGAGCCCTCAGGATGTAAAGCAATTATGGCTGGCTGGAATATTTATATATCTCTAAGTGCAGGTTAGAAACTCTCAACTCTTCAAATAAAAACCCCCACACGGTTGTTTTCCTTAAATATCTTGAACTTCTGCTCTGGTGTTTTGAAAGGTATTTTGAGGAGCTTTGTCAACAAAATTGCTTGGACTCTTCTCAGGGCTCTTCCCTTGTTGCCTCTTTATTTCCTGTCTTTGGTTTCAGTTTGTCTTTTCTGGTGTGGGGAGGATGACACTGCAACACTTTTCAGAAATGCTGGTTTAGGGGGATTTTTAACCCTTAGTGTGTGACCAGAAAAAAATTGCAGCTAATTCCTTTAAAAAAACCCAAAAAAAAACCCACCAAAGAAACCACCCTCAAAACAAAATAAAACCAAACAACAAACAAAACAAACAAACAAAAAAACCCCAACAAGCACAAAGAAAATAAAGGGGGAAGGGAAGGGAAGGGAAGGGAAGGGAAGGGAAGAGGAAAGGAAAGGAAAGGAAAGGAAAGGAAAGGAAAGGAAAGGAAAGGAAAGGAAAGGAAAGGAAAGGAAAGGAAAGGAAAGGAAAGGAAAGGAAAGGAAAGGAAAGGAAAGGAAAGGAAAGGAAAGGAAAGGAAAGGAAAGGAAAGGAAAGGAAAGGAAAGGAAAGGAAAGGAAAGGAAAGGAAAGGAAAGGAAAGGAAAGGAAAGGAAAGGAAAGGAAAGGAAAGGAAAGGAAAGGAAAGGAAAGGAAAGGAAAGGAAAGGAAAGGAAAGGAACAACAACAACATCAAACCCCAGAGCAAAAAACCCAAGCTGGCCATGAAATGCTCAAAATAAACCCAGATTTGTGACAAAAGAACATCCCAAATGCCTCATTGGTCTGAGTGTTGCAGATGTTGCAGACAGGGGTGTGTGTCTGTTTTAGGTGAATAACAGTCCTGTGGTATCTGATGGTGGTCAGGACATGATGTCTGCTTTATTTAATCTTCCCCAGGAATGGACTTCTTTACTCCATTATTGGCTGTTTACAGTGGAGGAACTGAGTATCAGCTTCATCTGCCTCGCTGTCTCCTTGGGAAATGAGAAAAAGAAATATGAAGTGTTTAAAATCTAAGTGGGAAATGAAGTTTAAAATGTGTTCCCGTCCCTGAGGATTGCCTGGGAATGTCCAGGAGTGGTTTCCTGGCTTCTGGAATTGTGTTTTGCAGTAAATTTGGTGTTCCTGGAGGGATTGGTGTGCTCAGGTTGGTAAATGAGGGATTCAGGCAGCCCTTGGGTGTCTCACCTGCTTCTGGCTCATCCCACTCCTCCTGCTCCATCATCTCCACTTGACTGTGGCCAAAACATTTGGCATCTTCTGCTGGTTGGGCTTCAGGAATATAAATAATATTTTATATATATATATATGTATATTTGTATGTATGTATATATATATAATATTTTGTATAATAATCATTTTCTCCAAAACCAAGGCAAAATAGTTGTTATCACCAGAAGGGTCTGAGCCCCAGAAAAGCTTCTCCCTTTTAGTGGCAGGTAATGCTGAGGAAGTTCATGTCACAGACAACATGAGCAGCACTCACGAGGTGTTTTCAGTATTTTTAAATATTCTCCAACCTCCTTCAATAAATACTCAGGCTGATAACTCCCAGTCATTCCCTGGGTGTGTTAACAGACACCTTGACCTCTGGAAAAATCCAGATTTCAAAGGATTTTCTTGCACCAAGAACTGCTTTTTGTTATCACTGAGAAAGTTATCACTGAGATAAAAAGCTTTTCTTTTTTTTTCTGCTGAGCCACGTCTGAGCCCAGCCCAGAGCAAAGCAGTGTTTGGTTTTTGTAGCTTTATTGCAAACAAAACCTGCAGCAAAGTGAACTCTTGTGTTTCCATCCCTGTTTTGACTCCCTGAAACTGCACAGGAACAATGACAGCTCCAAGGTGCTTTTAATAATTCCTGAGTGATCAAGGAAGGGTTTTTTTACAGAAAGTCACAGCTACAGCAGGGCCTTGAATTTTTTAACCTTTCTGGGCTCTCACCATCTGCTCAAGGCACGAGGCAGCACCAACATTCCATCTCCCACCTTTATGCTTAATTATTTTTCCTCTATTGTTTTTTTTAATTTTTAATTTAAATAAGAACACTCTGAAGGAGCAGCACCTTGGAGGTGAGGAGCAAATAAATCCTCAGATCTTCCTGTAACCTCCTTTAATCCCTTCCACCCCCACAGCTCGGGCCAGCCTTGTGCTGGGGGTTTTATTTTTATTTTATTTTATTAGTGTGGGCGCTGCTGTGGGATCCTGTCAGTCTGCCTGACCTCCCTGGAGCCTGGCACGGTTTTTGCTGGTGATCCTTGGAGGCTGAGGATGCAAATCAGTGAATTCCAGGCTCCTTAGCAGGTTTGGGAATGTCAGCACAGGGATCCAGAGTTGGGGCAGAGCAGAAGTGCAGGACAAACCTTTGTCTGTGCTTCCCTTCTCTCCCCTGGTGCTCACAGGTGGGTGATCGGGAAGTTTTTTTTAATTTGAGGAGTTTTCCACCTCTTGTTTCTCCTTACAAGCAGCTGGGAGAGAGTTCTACACTCCAAAAACCCCAACTTTTGTTTGGTGATCAGTGTGAGGAGTCATCACTGCTCCTGGAGCGTCAACAAGTGCTGTATGAGCCCAAATTTCCTTCCGCTTGGAGTTGGGATTAAACTCTCTGAAATCTCATTTTGAGCAGCCTTGGTGGGCAGGGGATTGTTTGGAGGCTGAACAACAGCCAACTTTAGTTTGATGTCCAGTCTGAGGGGTCATCACTGCTGCTGCTTCACCTGGACCATTAACAAACATTGTATCAGCCCAAATGTCCTTCCAGATCCGCTTGGAGCTGGGATTAAACTCTCTGAAATCTCATTTTAATCAGGCCCTGGTGGGCAGGGAATTGTTTGGAGGCTGAGCTCCCTGTCTGGAGGGCACAGGAGGTGGAGCAGCTCTAGTTCTGTGCTCACAATGTGCTCATTGAACATCCCAACCATTTGTGGTCAGGCTGTGCCTCCTCTCTCTCTGCAATTCCCCGGAATGAGCTTGGAGACAGGGAACAGGGACAGCAGAAGAGGGAACAGCCTCAGGCTGGGCCAGGGGAGGCTCAGGGTGGACAGCAGCAGGAATTTCTCCATGGAAAGGGTGCTCAGGCCTTGGAAGTGCCCAGGGAAGTCTGGATCCCCATCCCTGGAGCGTCCCAGGAATTCCTGGATACTTCGCAAACTTCCAGGGATAAAATCTGTGTGTGTCTGTGGTTGGCCAGGAAAAGGAAATCTCTGTCACTTGGATGATGGGAGTCTCCCGTTTGGTTTTCCATCTGAACCGTGTCAGCTGTGGGATTTGGGATGCTCAGTGCCAGGTGTTCACTCTGCATTTATGGCAACAGCAGCCTGAAACAATCACTGGTAACCGAGGCAGTGACAACTTGTGTAAAAAATCTGGGCTCAGCCTCACCCTGAAACACTGTGCTGGGAGGGATGCAGTGCAGCCTCAGGTGATGATGATACTCTGCTTTCCTTTTCTCCTCCAAACCCCTTGAAAGGAGCTGGATCGTGCAGAACAGACAAACGTAAATGAAGAGGGTACACAGAAAAACTCTTTCACCAACCATTTTATTTTTAAATTTTTATCTAAGGAGCCTGTCTAGACAGGCATCTATTTTCATGACATGCAAAGCAGAGTAGTAGATGAATACTTCATTAGTAAAATGACTTGTCATCTTTGAACCCTGCTGGAATATCTCTTGGAAGCTGTTCCTTCCCTGCAACGTTACATCCAAGTTTTACAGGGATGTGGAAGTGGCAGTACATATGGTGTTGTTAACACGACAACCACTGAGCATTAATGCATAATTACTTTATTTCTCAAAGCCAAAGTGATGGAAAGCCAATGAGCTGCACAGACTTGGAGGAATCTGAGCTCTGGTGAAGCTCTTTTAGGGAAGGATTAGGTGGAAGTTGCACTGCTGTGAAAATTTGGAGCTTTCTGGTGTTCATCTCTTCTTCCCCTGCTCTCCCATTTTCCATCAGGTGAGAGGGGTGAGGATTCCAGCTCCTCTGACAGGGTTGCCACTGCTGCTGTTGGGATCAGTGTGATTTGATTTTTAAGAGGAATTTTGAGGGATTTGTTTCAGCCCTTTCCAAAGTGTCCCATCCCTGTTCCCTGTGCTGATCCCTCTGCTCTCCCTGCTCCAGCACATTGGGCACAGTCAGGATTGCACACCTTGGAGCTGTGGCTAAAACCTGAACAGGAGTGGCTCATTGAGCAGAAATCCCTCTGTTTCAGAAGGCTGTGTTAATTATCTTTCACCTTCAGCCTAGTTAATTAGTGCTAATGAATGAAGTGATGCTGGTGCTCTGCTGTGATAAAGGGAGAGGATGCACACGGCAAATCTTTCCCAAAATTTGGGTTGGAAGGGACCTTAAAGCTCATCCAGTCCCACTCCCTGCCATGGGCAGGGACACATTCCACTATCCCAGCTTTTTCCAGGCTGGCCCTGGACAATCCCAGGGATGGGGCAGCCACAGTTTCTCTGGACAATTTGTTCAGTTGGAACTCACTCTGACCTGCCCTGTGTTGGGCTGAGTTTGGCTTAGTTTAAGGCAGGAGGGATCTTTGGTTGGGATTTCCCCTTTCAAAAGTATTATTTTGGTATTAACAGCATGAGGAAAAACTTCTTTCTGTGGAGAGTGGCAGAGCCCAGGGAGGTTGTGGAATTCCCTCTCTGGAGACATCCCAAACTCATCTGGATGTGTCCCCTACTCCAGGTGACCCTGCCTGGGTGACCTCCAGAGGTCCCTTCCCTTCTGTGATTGCAGGAAAAGCAGCTGGGTGGGAGCCTTGATGTTGGGAAAGGGTGTCAGAGTCTCCTCATTTCCCCCTTTTTTCAATTTCCATCCCTGTGTGTGTCTCCTGCCACTTGCCACAAGTGGGAACGAGCCACAGTGAGCTGCTCCCGCTCAGCAAACAGCTCCTGGAGGAGCTCTGGGATCTCCTGCTGCCTCTGGGAGTTGTTCTCCAGCGTGGAATGGAGCCAGACCAATAATGTTCCCATAATGGAAGAGCTGTTTCTCTTCTGGATTCAAAACGAGAATTATTAAATGCTTCATGCTCATTATGTGCAAACCCCGTTCTTGAAGGAGCTGCGGTGGCAAAGGGAGGCTGGGGATGAGAGCAGAGCATTTGTGCCCTGCCTTAGGATCCAAATCTTTGTCCAGGAGCTTCCTGGCAGCTCAAATTCACATAACCCATGGAAATTTCCTGTGGAAGAAGCACAGGAGGGGGTTTAAGTGGGTGGTTTATTATCAAGTGTTTCCCCCACACCATTAATTCCTTTATTTTTCTCTGCACACAGTGCAAGGCATTGACCTGCGCAAGCATTCCCACACATTTCCCCTCTGGAAAACGGGAAATCCACACAGCCTTGGACACCTGCAGGGATGAATCGAGCAGTTTCTGTTGGGATTGAGTCAGGAAGAGCTTTTTTTTGGTGTGAATTCCTCCCAGTCTGGGCTGTCTGGAGGGGAGTGGAACAGAGCGCTGCGTGTTTGCTCTTGTCCCAGCCCTGCTCCCTGCTCCTCTCCCACGAGCTCCTGATGTCAGCACAGGGAGGTTTCTCCTTATAAAATCCTGTATTTCCCAGCTCAGCCCTGGAAATCAGCACCTAATAAAGATGAAGAGATAATTCAGCTTTTCTGCCTCGTCTTGGCTCTCTGGGAACTGCTCTGCTGTGAGACCCCTTTGTTTTCCTACTGAATTTCAGGCATTGGTGATTTATATTGGATCCAAATCAATCCTCTACAGGTGAAAGCTTTACTGTCCCCAATTTATTCAGCAGTCCAGGCTCAGCTTGGCTTTGGAGTGGAGATTTTTCAGTCAGAAAAAACAACTGAACCAGCTGTTCTTTGGGCAAATGTGTTACACACACAGAGACTCTCCTTAAATTAGCTGAGTCTCACTGCAATGCTGCATTTTGGGTTGTGTTGTCTTAATTTCTCTTCCTACAGCAAATCTGTTTGGGGTAAAAAACAAAAAATAAATATATGGAAATCTGCTCAGTTCTTAAATTTTGTGTGTTTCTGAGCAGTGCTCCTCAAAATTGCTGTAAAACTTGGAGGCACTTTATGAACAGAAAACAAGAATTTTCCTGCTTTTCCTGAAGGGGATGGTGTGCAGCTGAAGGAAATGCCAAAAAATGCTGTTTCAAATGCATTAAAACTTCTTTTTTTCAGGTGAGTGTGATTTACTTGACTGAACAACTCCTGCAAAAGTTGACCTTCCTGTCATTGGGATCTCTTAAATTGTTGGTCCTGCAGGAGGATAAATAAACTCTGAACTGCCTAGGGGTGGAAACAGTATTTTAACCTGTCCTTTTTAGCATTTTCCCTTCGAAAATCCACTGAAATATCCTCATAATCTTCACAAAACAAAGTTTGGGTGGGTTTTTTTGTGGCTGGCAAAGCAATTAACTCCAGAATGTTCCTGTTCCTTCTGCTTGATGATCACATCTGCTTATTTTTTCCCTCTGAAATTCTCAAGCTGCTCTCTCCTACCTGGATAACAACCAACAAGAAGCTCTGCCTTGTAGCTCCTTCCAGAATTCTTCACTCTCCAAGCCTCGTGTTAGTTCTGAAATATTAAAATAATCCCATCTGCTGTTGGGTTGGGTTTTTTTTTTTTTGCATTGTATCTTCTTGTCTGCCACCTTTCTTATCTTCCTGCTTTCCTCCCCTGGAATCTGCCCCTTCCAGGGTTTTTTTTTTGGATGATCCAGCAGTGGAAACTCCAATCCTCGAGGCTTTGGCACCTGAACCTGCTCTGGTTTGGGGAGGGAAAGGGAAATCAGGCTCAGTTGGGATGTGGGATGGTTGTTCCTGCAGCTCTGAGCCCCTCTGTGCTGCCTCTTCCTCCTCTGCTTTAAGGAGGCTGCATCCTTCCTGCTTGCCTAAAAAAAAAAATAAAAATAGTTATTTCTCTCTTGTTTTCCGGTTTCTCATAAAAACTTGATATTCTTTTAGTTGGCCCTTCCAGCTAAATGTGGTCCAGGCTGCTGGATCCTGCAGGCAGGATCAGAAATGGGATTTTTGCAGTCTGAACAGCAAAGTTAGGAAGTGTTTTCTAGTTGGGATGTTTGATTTCCTGGGATTTTGAATTAGAACCAGTGTTAGGAAACGTCTTCTGGTTGGGATGTTTGATATCCTGGGATTTCCAGTCAGAAGCAAGGTCAGGAAGTGTTTCCTAGCTGGGATGTTTGATTTCCTGGGATATTTTGTCAGAACAGCAATGTTAAGAAGTGTTTCTTTGTTGGGATCTTTGATTTTCTGGGATTTTCAGTCAGGACAGCAATGTTAGGAAATGTTTTTTGGTTGGGATGTTTGATTTCCTGGGATATTTTGCCAGAACAGCAATGTTAGGAAATGTTCTCTGGTTGGGATGTTCAATTTCCTGGGATTTTCAGTGAGAACAGCAATGTGAGCAAGTGTTTTCTAGTTGGGAATGTTTGATTTCCTGGGATATTTTGTTAGATTAGCAATGTTAGGAAGTGTTTCCTAGTTGGGAATGTTCGATTTCCTGGGATTTTCAGTGAGAACAGCAATGTTAGGAAATGTTTTCTGGTTGGGATGTTTGATTTCCTGGGATTTTCTGTTAGAACACCAATATGAGGAAGTGTTCTGTGCTTGGGATATTTGGGGACATTCTCAGCAGGATGGATGAAGGCTGGGATTGCTGGTGAGGTTTGCAATAACCTGTTCTTACACGAACAATTTGTTACAAACCGTTTCTCAGTCTGGGATGGGACTTTTATTGGCAAGACCTTTCTGCTGCTGGGTCTTTTCCTATTTATATATTTTTATTTTTTAGCTGCAGACCTCCAAGTTAGCTGCTGTTTGAGAGGATTTGTTTTAATATTATCTGATGATGATTAGGGAATCCAGTGTTTATAGCAGCAGCTTTGACCTCCATGTTAGTTCAGCTGGGCAAGCAGATAAATGATGAAGAAATTCCTCAGCAAGCTCCCCTCATGGTGTTTAAAATTAACTCTTGGAGGTGCTCTTCTAAAGCTGATGCATTCTTTTTAGGAGAAATGGCTTTGGAAGAAATTTTAGCTGCTTTAGCTCCATCGAAAGGCTGTTGAGGTTTAGATTTTGGCGCTTTTCTTTTTTTAGCAGCAAACTTGTTTCTATGTCTGGAATTTAGTCCTGGGACATTTAGC
Source organism: Sterrhoptilus dennistouni (assembly GCA_013397095.1). Classification (NCBI taxonomy): domain Eukaryota; kingdom Metazoa; phylum Chordata; class Aves; order Passeriformes; family Zosteropidae; genus Sterrhoptilus; species Sterrhoptilus dennistouni. Next base: position 23,364 of record VWZU01011777.1, on the reverse strand, counting down.
AAAGAGATGAGGAGTGAAGTGAATGTTGTAAAACAAAACTGAAGTGTTTTGGGAACTTCAAGCTTGGGTCTGTAAATGACAAAGAACCATGAAAGGGTTTGAGTCCAACACAGCTTTGATAAAAGTTTGATTTCCTCTGAAATCCCTTAATGGTAAAACACTGTAATGAGTTGATGCAATTATTTAATTTTATTGCCTTTTCTGTTTTGTTCTCTCATAAATCTCAGGGCACAGATGCCTTGGTGCCACCTGTACAAAGAGAAAGCTTAAAACATTGATCTTTTGATTGATTTCCTCTGTGTGTTCTCACAAACACCAATTATCCTTTAAAAAAAGAGGATTTCTATCCAAAAGTTTCCTGCTGTTACACTGGGCTGGGTGACACCACATATCCCTGACTTATCATTTTATATTGTGGTCATTTTGCTGATCAAAGAGCAAAGCTTGAGACAACTCAGTGTCTCAAAAAAAAAAACCTCCAAATAAAAGAAAGCAAACCCTTGGTTTCTAACAAGGAGCACTTGGCTGTTGTGTGCACAACAGAGTCAAAGAGGTTTTTCAATATTCTGTAGCTCGAGGACTTGGCTCCTCTTCAAACATTCCCAGCTCCACCAGGATGGGTGATTTGGCAAGTGGCTGTGCCCCTCTAGGGGCAGAAATGTGCAAATCGGTTCTACAGGTAAATTCAGACCAGGGGAGAGGGGGTTTAACCACACTGAGGAGGGATTCCTGCTGGGATTTGGGGATCCTCAGTTTCCCAGGCTCTGCCTTCAGCCTCCTCTGCCTTGAATCCTTAAAACAGCACAGAAAACGTGCTGATTCTTTTGTAGGGTAGTGCTTGAAATCCATTTGATCAAATGAAAATCTTATTTGATGAAGTTACACCATGAAAAGCTCGACCCTGTATTTGATACTTCAGCACGTGGGAGAATTCCCGAGCGCCCGGATTATCCCAAGGGAGTTTTGTGGAAATAAAAAAATCCTTCCTGACACTGCAGGGTTTGGATTGTGGGAGTCAGGGATGCTGTGGGGAGTCCTGGGTGTTGCTGGTGTGGTGGTGATGGAGCCCCAGCCCTGGGTGGCCGTGTTCGTTTGTTTGTTTGTTTGTCCTGGCAGCTCTCACTAAAACACTGTGAAAACCATCCCAGCAATCTGGGCATGTTTGAGGAGTTACAAAATCCTCCTTTCATGGCATTTTCAGCTCGGGGGGAGCAACAGGAATTGGTCCAAAGTGGTATTTGCTGGACCTGGACCTTGGCCATGCTGCTGGTGAAAGATTCCTGCTTGGAATGACATGATGGGAGCAGCTCCTCATCCCTGCAAGGAAGGGGCTGTTTGGTTTTCAGGGGCTGCTTTTATCTCAACCCCAAGTTTCTGTGTGCAGACAAGGTGAGGCATTGATGATTTTTGTCTGGTCCTTTAAAACTTTTCGTGTTTTCAGGTGAGTATTTGCTTGACTGAATAACTCCTGCAAAAGTTGTCCTTCCTGTCATTGAGATCTCTTAAATTGTTGGTCCGGCAGGAAGATGACTAAGTCCAAACTTTGAACTGCTTAGGGGTGGAAGCAGTATTTTAACTAGTCCTTTTTAGCATTATGCAATGCTAAGATATCCTCATAATCTTCATAAAACAAAGCTTTTTTTTTTTTTTTGTGGAGAGTGGCAACTTCAAAACATTCCAGAGTGTCAAAACAGAAGGTGAAAACAGAGCGACAGATCTTGTTTTATGCTTTAAAGCCCGAATTCCCACCTCACCTCTTGGGTGATTAAACAACAGGGCTAAAACTTTCCAGAGTGACCACTCCAGTGTGAAATACTCCAAAAATCCCCACTGATTTATTTTTTCCCCCCCCTCTTTCTCCTTTCCTGAAGGTGCTCTCACCGAATGCTACGACGAGCTGGGCAACCGCTACCAACTCCCCGTCTACTGCCTGGCGCCTCCCATCAACATGATCGAGGAGAAGGGTGACCTGGAGACTCTGGACATCCCCGAGCCCCCTCCCAATTCAGGCCACGAGTGCCAGCTGCGCCTGCGCCTGTCCACGGGCAAAGACCTGAAGCTGCTGGTGCGCAGCATGGACACCGTGTACCACATGAAGCGGCGGCTGCACGCCGCCGAGGGAGTGGAGCCGGGCAGCCAGCGCTGGTTCTTCTCTGGGAGGCCCCTGGCAGACAAAATGAAACTGGAGGAGCTGAAAATCCCAAAGGACTACGTGGTGCAAGTCATCGTGAGCCAGCCCTTAGCCAATCCCACCCCGGTGGAAAACTGAATTTATTTTTTTTTATTTTTTTTTTTTTTTTCCCTCCCGTTCTTTTCTTCTCCCGCCGTCGCTGTTTTCGTGGGGTTTGTTTTCACTGCCCTCTCTTCTTCTTCTGGTTTTGGGGTGGTTTTTTTTTGGGGGGGGGGTTGTCCTGCTTGTGGATGGGTTGAGGGGAATGACCAGCAAAAAAAAAAATAATTCCATCTGTGATGGAGATCTGCAAAAAACCGTGAAAAACATGGCCTGGCCTCTGGGGTTTGGCTGATCTCATATTGAACACGGCAGCAAGAGGAATGGGGCAAGGGCAAAGGAAGGGAAGAGAGGGAGGAAAGAGATTGTTCACTTAATACAGACATGTAAAGAACCTGAAACTGCCAGGGCTGTCCTGATCCATGAGGCCAGAGCAACAGAGAGCACTTTGATTTAAAAAAAAACCAACTTGGAACCAAATCAGTGGATCCAGTTCCGTATCAGCAGCACACAGAGTTCCTGCAGGAAGGAGCCGCTCACGGGGATCCCCCCGGGTGTGCCCGGGCTCTGATGGGGCACAGCCAGCCCTGGGCAGTGCAGCTGGGCTGGGCTTTGCTCTCTGGCAGCTCCTGGTGATGCTCAGGCCAGGCAATTGTACATTCCAAGGTGGCAGGGCAGCCCTGTGCCACCGCCGGCTCCCAGCCCGCAGCGCTCCCAGCCTCAGGCAATAACTCAGCCCTGGCTGCTCTCTACTGTACTGTCACTTATTTACCTGCTCCAGCCCTCACTCAGCCTCACTCCCTGCCTCCTGGGCCCCTCAGTCTGTGCCTGCTGAATTGCTGCCCCTCAGATCACACAGAAGCTGTGCTCAGGTGAGCCAGGGCTGAGAGGGGCACCATCCCTGGGCCAGGTGAGCCTGCAGGTGCTCCCAGTGCCTGGACTGCAGCTCCCTGTGCTTTCCTGCAGGGCACAGAGCATGGACTGCAGCTCCCTGTGCTCCCTGCAGGGCACAGAGCATGGACTGCAGCTCCCTGTGCTTTCCTGCAGGGCACAGAGCATGGACTGCAGCTCCCTGTGCTTTCCTGCAGGGCACAGAGCATGGACTGCAGCTCCCTTGCAGGGCACAGAGCATGGACTGCAGTTCCCCTGCAGGGCACAGAGCATGGGCTGCAGTTCCCCTGCAGGGCACAGGGCATGGGCTGCAGCTCCCCATGCTTTCCTGCAGGGCACAGAGCATGGATTGCAGCTCCCTGTGCTCCCCTGCAGGGCACAGAGCATGGACTGCAGTTCCCCTGCAGGGCACAGAGCATGGACTGCAGCTCCCTGTGCTTCCCTGCAGGGCACAGAGCATGGACTGCAGTTCCCCTGCAGGGCACAGAGCATGGACTGCAGTTCCCCTGCAGGGCACAGAGCATGGGCTGCAGCTCCCCATGCTTTCCTGCAGGGCACAGAGCATGGATTGCAGCTCCCCTGCAGGGCACAGAGCATGGAGATGGTGAGGGTGCAGCTTTTTAGGGTGTCACTTTTGGGGAAGCCACCAGCCTTGGAGCTGTGGTGACTCTCCAGGACAGCTGGAAGTGTCCCCACCAGCCCTGGGCTCCCCCATTTCCCCATTTCAGAATGTACCAGGGACCCTTTCAGCAGATGACAAATCCTTTTGTAGTCTCAGAGATCATTTTGGGGCTGGGGGATTCAGTTTGTTCCCCCAGCTGGAGCTGCTCTGCACCCCCTGCCTTTGGTGGAGCTCAAGGCCCTGCTCTTTTCATCATCATTTCTGTTTGCTTGGGGTTTAAGCCATCACTGAAATCACTTCTTCCAAAGTCAAAGGTGCTCTTAATATGGGAAGAGCAGATTTTTAAAAAAAATTTTCCTGGTTTCTGTCTTCCCTCTGCAAATTAAGTGAAACCTGGAGGATTCCCTTGACAATTTTAAACTTCCGTTCCTTCAAGTAATTCCACAGAAATCAAATTTCTGGCACTCAGAAACCCTGAGGGAGTTCTTGCACCAGAGTCAGGATGATCAGGGACATCCCAGCAGGTGGAAGCAGAATTTCATTGATGGTTGGGAAACAGAACCACCTTTTGTTTGCATTTCCCACCCCACCCTGCCCAACTCCAGCTTTTT
>VWZU01011693.1:5586-21295 GCA_013397095.1 Sterrhoptilus dennistouni | reverse complement strand
GGCCGGGGGCACCCGAGGAGCGACTGCCGAGTGCCCTGGGGCTGTCCCACCTCTGCCACCGCCCCGCCTGCACGGCCCTGGGCGAGTCACCGCGCCCACCCTCCCGCAGCGTGGCTGCTGGGACACCGGCACGCCCCAGTTGGTGACCGTGGGCAGCCCACTTGTCCCATGGGCTCTGTGGGTGTGCCAGCACTTGGGAAAGCAAGAGCACAAAGGCAAATGCTGTGCCAGGGTCACCTCCATCCCTGGCCACTTCCATCCGCAGCCGCCTCCACCTCTGGTCACCTGCACCTCTGGCCACTTCCATCCCTGGTCACTTCCTCCACCTCCATCCCTGGCCACCTCTATCCATCTCTATTCCCCGCACTGTCCCCACAGGCACACCCAGTGAACGCAGTGGGACACAGAGGAGTACCCGGCACCCACAGCAGGGCCACCACCCACCCAGCTCCCAGCACACTCCACACCTCAGCACGGCTCCATCCTCTCGGGAGAAGGACACACGGCCCCACGGTGACGCCTGGGCACAAGGCATGAGCACCCACCCTGCCCCAGGAGACTCTGGCCAGGGCTGGCAGAGGCGTAAGCAGCGGGGCAGAGACAGGAATGGCTTTTCCACCTCTTAGGCAGCTCCAGGTACACCTNGGCCGGGGCCGGGGCCGCCGGAGCGGGGTCAGCAGAAAGCCTCCGGCTCCGCTCGGCCCTGCCAGCCGCTCCGCGGACCTTTTGTTCCCATTCAGCACCTTTCCCAGCACCCTCCTATCCGGGGGGCCAGGGCAGGGGCGCCCTCCAATACTCTGGGATTTGGTGAGCAGGACGTGCCCAGAGTGGCTCGTGGCACAGAGACACAAATGATGATGGGGCCGTGGGCACGTCCAGCCCCAAGGTGAGGTGACTGGAGGAAGTTGTGGGGGCTCTGTTTGGGAGATCTGAGCCCAAACCTAAAAACCTGACCCCTTACCTCCCTGACAGCCCTGGGGAGGGTTAAGGGTAGGAAGGCAGCATGGCTCAGCATCCCAGTCTCCCAGAGCATCCCCTGGATCCCCACTGCCGTCCCAAAGTACAGCCAGGCCGGTGAGCCCAGTGGAGGGGATGGATCTTGCATGGCACTAGAAAATGGGCAGAAAACCAGTCTTCCCACTGCAGGCGGCCACTGGGACTGGAGGAATGCAGGGCACAGCCCTCTGCCCCCATTCCTGGTATCCCAACACCCCGGCAGCACACAGGGACACAGAACTGTTGGGTGAAGCCCATCCTGCACGGTGACAGCACCACGGTCCCCAGGAGGGACCCCAGCTCTCGCCGTCCCCCCGCAGCTGCCGCTGGTGCCTGGGAGGAGCCGGGCTGGGCAGGTCGGGACACGTCCAAGGACTCTCCCAGCCTCCAAGGACTTTCGGCTGGGATTTCCTGTGAGGGATGCAGGTTTGCAGATGCCACAACACTCCAGGATTTCTGCTCCACGAGCTCCTTGGACCCACGCTCGCCTCGTGGGTGCCCACTGGTGGGTAATGCTTTCACCAAAGCTCCCAGGGTAGCACAGTCAGACTGGGACAGCAGCACCCTGCCCAGTATGGTTTACTGCTCCTACGGGGCATCCTGCAGCTGCCACTGGCTCCAAACAGCTCCTCAGTGCAGCACTGCCTGGGGGCCTCCTGGTCCCTGACATCTCTTCCCTCCCTTCCAGCTGGGGTGCAAACACTCCCTTGGATGCAAATTCATCCCACTGCAGGGTGCAAACCCATAGTTGGGTGAACTCCTCCCCTGGATACAAACCCGTTACCAGATACAAACCCACCCCTAGATACAAACCCATCCCTGGATGACTGTTCATCCCTGGATGCAAACCCATCCCACGGTGCAAATTCATCCCACAACAGGGTGCAAATGCACACCTGGGTGAAAATCCATCCCGGAATGATAATTTATCCCTAGATGCAAACTCATCCCTGGGCCCAAATCCACCCTGGATACAAATCCAGCCGCAGGGTGCTGCACCCCATTCCACCGCCTTTCCATCAGCACCCCTCTCGTTCTGCAGCTGCCCCAGCCCAGCCCGGTGCAGCCCTGTCCCCCCAGCACTGCCACCAGTATCCTGCTGCCAGCCGCGCCCTCTGGATCCGGCAGACAGGTCTCTCCCCCCCAGGCTCCCTGCTCGGTGTCTGGCTGAGCTAAGCGTATTTAGCGCTTTTAATTGTTCTTAATAAATCAATCCCGCCAGCCCCTTAAATCATTTTTGTGGCTTCCCTCGCAGCCGTCCCCGCGGCCGTGCCGGTGTGGAGCCTGCTGTCTGCAGCGCTGCCGGGGGAAGGTGCCTGGGATGGGGGAGTGGGGATGGATCCTGCCCGCCCCAGCAGCCGCCCCGTTGCTCCTCCTCCCTCGGAGCTGGCGGAGGGGGGCTCTGCCTGTCGGGGTAGGGGCCCCATGCCTCATTTTCCCTCCCTTCGTGGGCTGTTGTGGGGATGCAGCAGCTGCTCGCCCTCTCCCTGCTGTGTGGGTTCGGTCACCCCAATATTGCACGTTTTCTGGGGACACCGAGGGACCACAAGTCCCTTCCCTCACTTGCTCCTCCCCTCAGGGCCAGGTGCTGTGGGGACAGAGATGGTGACAGTGGATGTCACCATCAGTGGATGGCACTGCTGTCCCAGCCCGGAGTGGGCTGGTGCCTGGACAGATGTGTCTTGTCCTCCCAGCCCCTGGTGCCACCGTGGACCCCAGGGACACACACCATCCCCTGCCCATGCCAAGACAAGTCCTGAGCCCCCGAGGGCACAGGATGAGGCTAATCCAGTTTGTGACACCCAAGTGGGATCAGTGCAGGCCCCAGTCCCCTCTGGGTGACTTGCCCAGGCTGGCATGATGCTGACACTCAGGTGGATGACAAGACTCCTATTTTTGGGGACGCTCAGTGCACCCACACCATCCCCAACACCCTGCAGCATTCCCCAGCATGCTGAGCTCCACCATCCCATCCATCCCACCACCCCACCCCACATCTCATCTATCATTTCCCCACGTCAGGGACGAACACCCAACACTCAGGACAGTTGCTGGGGGAATGTCACCAAACAGCCCATGCTGGCTTTGGGTGAAAAGCAAACCTGGCAGGGTGACACCCCAAGCAGGATCCGTGCAGCCCCCAACCCCCTCCAGTGAGCTCCTTTCTGGGGCTCGGTGCTGCACAGGGGTGACAGTGACCCCCAGCTGGATGACAACACTCCTATTTTGGGGGTTGCATTACGTACCCCACACCATTCTGAACACCTGCAGAATCTCCCAGCACACCCAGCCCCACCTCCTGCACCATCCCACCATCCAGCAGAGCATCCTCATCCATCCTACCAGCCAAGGTGCATTGCACTCCCTCACACTACCCAACCCTGCATCTTTCCACATCCCACCACCTAATCCTGCATCCTGCACCATCCCACCACACAACTCCACATCCCATCCATCAGCATCCTGCCAGCCACTCCAGCCTTGCTGACATTTTTCATGGAAAGGATGAACACCCAACACCCAAATGGGATCAGCACAGCCCCCAACCCTCTCCAGGTTCTCAGGGTTCAGAGTTGCACAGGGGTGACAGTGACACCCAACCAGATGGCAACAGTCCTATTTTTGGGGACACACTATGCACTCCACCCCATCACCAACACCCTACAGCATCTCCCAGCACACCCTACCCCGCATCCTGCTCCATCCCACCACCCAAACCCACATCCTGAACCATCCTGTCACCTAAACCCTCATCCCATCCATCACCTACCCATCCCAACCATCCCACCAACCACCTCAGCCCTGCTGGCATTTTCCATGGCAGAGATGAACACCCAACACCCAGGATGGTTGCCGGGGGACATGTCACCGAACAGACTGTGCTGGCTTTGGGCAAAAAACAAACCCGGCAGGGCTTGGAGGGAGAGAGCTAACCTTGACACAGTTGCAGCAGTCACTAATAGCAGGCAATATGCCTGTTCTTGGGGGACTGTTGCAGTTGCTAAGATACTGGCAGCCCTGTGAATGGAAATGGGTCAGTAAACCTGTGGAGAGATAGTGTGACACTGTAACCGGCACAGCTGTTGCAGCCTACATCGAAATCCCACCCTTTCAATATTTATCACTCTCCGCCTTCGGTTCCTTCCTCCCAGCAATTTTTTCCACATTGGTTTTGCCTGGGGTTGGTGAAATCACCCCGAAGACTTTAATGAGATGAGAGGTGGTGGAGTGATGGGATGGGGTGGAAAAGGCGTGGTGCAGGGCGATGGGGAGGGAAATTAAAGCCCCCACATTTGGGTGGGTGTCTGTCCCCCCCTTCCCCGCCCCACTCCATGAGCAGGATGGAGCCAGTTCTTGGAGAGATTTAACAGGAAACAGGCTATAATCCCCCTGGTAGGAAAACGGGTGAAAAGGTCAATTTACTTCTGTCCCTCGTTTAGGCACTGTGGTGAAATTACACACTTGCAGGAGCCGCTGCGCATGGTTGGGAGAGGAGGGAGCGGTGCTTGTGTCCATCCTCGGCTGTCTGTGTGTCTGCCCCGCCTGCTGCTTGCCCTGAGCCTTCCCGAGGCGCCCCGACCGTGAGCAGCATTCCTGTGGCCCAGGAGCAGCACCCACAAGCCCCACAGCAGCACCCACGGGCCCTACGAGTGACATCCACACATCCCAGCATCCCATCCCATGCCTCAGCACCTGCGAGGGCTCTGCATGCCCACAGCTGCCCAATCCTGCCCTCAGTGCTCCAGCATCTCCCCACATCCTCCAACACCTCCCCAAGCTCTCCAGCACCCCCTAAATGCTCCAGCACTGCCCCCATGCTCCAAATGTTCCAGCAGTCTCCTTAATGCTCCAGCATTTCTCCAAATCCTCCAGCATCCATCCAGTAGTTCAGTAGTTCACCCCAAGTACTCCAACATCTCTCCAGTGTTCCAGCATCCCCCCAAATACTCCAAAATCTCTCCAGATACTCCAGCATCTCCCCAAACATTGCAGCACCCCCCAAAAGGCTCCAACATCCCCTCAACGCCCAGCCCTGATGCCACCACCCCTTGCCCCACACACTGCCCCACACTGGGCTCGGCTCCCCGCTGCTTTTGGCGCTGCCACAACTCAGCTGGGGCGGGAAGGATTGATAATAAGGAGCTCTGGGAGCTGGGACACGGCCACGGGAGGACGCTATGAAGTGTCCCTTGTCCCCTGCCCCCAGCGGCTGTCCAGGTGCGGGGCAGGCGGCTGCTGTCCCGCCTCTGGCCGGGACCCTGCCGCAGGGAGGAGGGTGAGAACATCTGGTCGCAGGGAAGAGGGACAAGTCCAGGGAAAAATGCCGAGCTCTTGGAAGAGGCCCTCACCGCTGCGGCTGGGGTGGAACAAGCCCCAGCATCCCTTCTGCGCCACAGCTGCACCGGGGAGGGGAAACTGAGGCACGGTGGAGCCAGACAGGGCGACGTGGGGTCATGAAGCCGTGAGCACCGGGGTCACCCCCAGCTCCCAGACTGCAGGAGCATCGCCCACGATTTATAGCCCAGGGTCTGGCATCCGGGGGGCAGCAGGGAAGAGAAGGGAGGGGAGGGGAGGGGAAGGGAGGCTGCAGGGAGTGAGGGGAGCAGCGAGATCTCCTCCTCCCAAAGACGCTCCCTGCCACCCCCCCGCAGGTGGCTGGAGCAGAACGGTTGATATGGAGACAGGGAAGCACAGACTGTCTGGGTAAGGTGACATTCGACAGATGCCAGGTTCAGACTCGCTCCAGCCAGTATTCCCACCCCACCTCAGTGCCTGCCTCCAGCCCCCACGCAATGGCATGTGCAGGGAGTGGGGGGCAGGCTGGGGAGGGGCAGATGGGGGACTGAGGCACCCTGAGATCTGCTGGGAGGTGAAATGCCACCTTGTCCCCATCCTGAGGTACCAGCACCCTGAGTGTCCCCTGTCATGGCAGACCTGGAGCCCCTGGACTCCAACCCTGGACCCTGTGGTGCCAGCAAAGGTGCCATGACCCCTGTCAGCACTCACCCAAAACGATGGGGGACCCTGCCCTGTGCCAGGCAGGCACAACTGGAACATTTGGGGGTCACATCTGGAGAAAGGATTACCCTTCACCCCTACCCCCCTGAGTGCAGAGAGGGCAATTAGCTGATGCCTAAGAAGAAATGGCCCAACTTTGGGGGAGCACAGGCTTTGCATCTCCCGCAGAGGCAGCCCCTTATCTCCAGGTTCAATTCCCAGAGAGGGGTCCCGGGTGCCAGACCCCCTCCCCAGGCTGCAGTCTTGTCTCTCTGCACCTCAGCAGGGTCCCCTCTCACCCCTCCAGGCTGGAGATCAAAGGGATGCTGGAGGGATTCCTGGCACAACCCTGCTCCGTGTGGGCAGGGAGGGACAGGGCAGGGGCACGGCACAGAAACCCCCCTGCACCCAGAACAAGGCTCATGGTCTGCAGTCAAGGCAATGGAGAGGGGAAGGAACAAACACAGTGGGTGCAGCACTGGGTGCGGGGAGCCCCCCTGCACTCTCCTGTCAGATCCTCTTCTGGCAATTCCCAGACGCCCAGGAACTGGAATGGCTCCCGGGGCCCATTGAGCGGGATGATGGGGGCCACCAGCCCACACAAAGCCCCTCCAGTGCCCCCGGCTGCTGCTCCCTGACCCCCTGTGCGAGGAGGTTGGAAACTGCTAATGAGCTCGGCCCTTTCCCAGCATCCCGGCCCCGGGTGGCCCTGGCAGGTGTGGGTCACCGCTCACCCCGGGATGGCAGGGACTCCATGGTCTGGATCGGTGGAAACGGGAGGTGAAGCGCTGCAAAGCCTTCGGCGTCGGCGGGGTGGGCTCCAGCGCTCGCTCGGGCTCTCCCGTCTCCTCTTCATCACCCTCGGTCTCCCAAATATCCCCAATCTACTCCGCGGTGATGCTCGGCACAGCCCCAGCTGGGACACGGCACTAACCTGGGGACACCCCGCGCCCCAGGATGGTGGGACACGGCCCCTCTCCTCCTGACCCCCTTCCTTGCATCTTCTTCCTCCTCCTCTCTGCCCTAAAGCCAGACGGATTTCACCGCTCTGCTGAGCTCCAAACTCCACTTCCAGATTTTCAGTGCGACCTTCTGGCTACCTGGATCCGGCTCTGCAAGATGCCCCCTCTGATCCCCCCTCCCCTCCGGCCCCCCAGCATCCCCGGGGGAGCCGGGGCTGGATGCAGCCAGGAGCGGGATGCAGGGGGAAGCCAGGGGTGGCCGAGGAGGAGGAGGAGGAGGAGAGGGAGGGAGAGGTCGGGCTGCACCTGGATGCAAGACCAGCCTCAGGAGGCTTGGGTTGTGTTTAACCCAGCCTGGCCCAGGGAAAAGCCGGAGCATGGTCAGATAGAGACCTTGGCGAACTCGCTGCACGTGTGGGAGGTGCTGCCGTGGTTCCTGGGGCAGCCTTTGACCTCGCTGCCTACACGGAGGGTCCCCTCGAAGGGCCCCCGCTCTCCAGGGACACTGTTCTGCAGGGATGTGCTCACTCCCCAGGCTGCTTTTGGCTCCCTGAGCCAGGATCCTGCCTCAGGGGGCAGGCAGGGGTCTATGAGAGCCCTGTGTCTGGCTATCACTGATCACAGATAACCAGGGAGAAGAAGTGGGGAAAGAAGGGAGGAGCACATAAAACTCCCCCAATACCCCAACCTCTCGTTCGGGCACATGAGGCACCATGAGGTGTAGAAAAGCAGAAAAAAATAATCTACAAAAACAGCTGGGAAAAACCCCAAAGCCCCAGGTCACCCCCACACGTTGCCCCCTGCCCTCACTGCTCTCCCCGCCGGTTATTTCCAGCCCTCTGCATCCTCCCTCCTCCTTCCCATTCCCTCCCGGCACCCTGCTCTCCTCCGCTCGCTCTTGCATTCTGGTATTTGGTGTGTTCCTCAGCTGCAGGAAATTCCTGATGCTCTCCATCATGCAGCCTGCGCTCGCATCCCCCGCCCTGCCCGGCTCCCCTCCAAAGGACAGCCATGTGCCGGACAGCCAGCGCCGCCGCCATCGCTCCCCTCCCAGGAACGGGATTCACTTCTCCCTCTTCGCCCTCTCCTTCTCCTTTGTTTTTCTTTTCCCCTTTCAATTATTTTCAACTCTAACCCTGCAAAACACCCCCTCTCCATCTGCGCCAAGGGCTGAAGCCGCCCAGCTCCGGCCATTCCCCTGCCTGGCTTTTCCCTCTTCGTCTTCCTCTCTTCGCGAGACCGCTCCTGATCTTATTTTAATTCGTCTCAGACGGTGTTGGAGTGTTATTTTAAGAGAGAGGATATGCACAGACATTGTGTTTTCTGCTTTTTCCTGGCCCCAAGCCAGGCTCTCTGGGCTGTCAGCTACCCACTGTGTTGCAGTCACGTGTGGGAAGAGGCAGCCAGAGCCAGCCTCACAACTCCTGGTAGCAACATGGAAATCAAGTGTGCACTTTCTTCCCTCTGTATGTGTCTGTATTATTAATAGCGTCTCTCTCTGTGAGTTATCCATAATGTATCTTAATACCTGTCCGTCGGTAAATGATGTATTGCCGAGCACTCGCGCCCCTGGCTCCGCGCCACCGAGGGGGGACAGGCGTTGTGGCAGTGCCACCATCGCCCCCGAGGTGTGGCACGGGGATGGGGATGGAATCTGGTAGCCACGAGCTGCTCCAGTGCCTGCTGGCACCTCGGTGAAATGGGCATGTGGGGAGCAGCGGGGCGCTGCGGGCAGGATGGGGCCAGCTGGCACTGGGATGGCACCGAGCAATCCCTGTCACTGGCCAGGAGGTGCCGGGGGACACCCATGTCCCACACTGTGGACACTGACGCTGGCTGCTGCAAGCTCACAAAGGGATGGGACATGTCAGTGCACACCCGAGGGACTGCAGGAGGCCAGGGGAAGGTGCAGGATAGATCAGCATGACATGGCATGGGTTGGATGGACATGGCATGGGTTGGATGGATGGACACAGCACAGCACAGACCTCAGAGCTTGATTTTGCAGGACACGGATGTGTCCCATGAGGCTCCATTTTGGCAAGAGCTGCCCAGAGGAGGCCAGGGGGCTCCCAGACGCAGGGCTCCTCCTGAGTCATATACCCAGAACTGGGGCAGCACCCAGACCCCTGCATGCAATGACAGCTGGTGCTGCCCCTCTCCAGGCTGTGGGGTCCCCCGTCCCCTCTGCATGCCGGGGATGGAGGCACCAGGACAGGTAAACAATGCAGCACTGGGGTCTTCCCAGTGCTAACCAGTAATACAGAGACCATATATTGACCCATACTGTGCCTATACCCCCATTACACCTATAAAGCACACCTGCATGCAAGAGCATCTCGCCCACCCCTGTGCAGCACCTTGACCCACAGATGTGTGCAGGTGTTGTTTGAACTGGTCAGTACATGGGGCTGCCAGCAACATCCCCAGCCAGCAATGTCCCTGCCTGCAGTGTCCCATTCCCACAGAAGCCCCTGCACATCCCTGCTGGGACACCATGCCCATCCCCACACACCATGCCCATGGATGCTGCAGTGTGCAGGGACAGAGGAGCACCCCAACCCCGGGGGTGCCCAGGCGGGGCAGCCCTGCACCCCAACACACAGTGGGAGCAGTGTGGGTGCCAGCACCCAGCTGGGGTCATGGGGAGCAGGAATCCAGGAAGGCGAACTGGAGCTCAAAGCTTCACATTTCTGGATTCTGGTTCCCGTTTCTGCTCCTGGCTGTTTCCATGGAAACTGGCGTCGGACCTGGGAAAATAAGGTTAGGGTTTGCAGCGGAGGCCCACTGCCAGCCTGCCCGCCTCTGTGCCCCTCCGGCCTCGCTGCCTCACCAGGGCACATGCCTGGGTACCCCCCACGCCTGCACCCATATGGTGCTCAGCTCTGGGGGCTGAGCTGCACCAGCACCCCTTGGCATCTTCCAGCACTCTCCATCCTTCTCCCTGGTGACCCCTGGGAGCCCAGCACACACTGGCTAATTTGGGAACTGGGACCACCACGCTGGTCCCTGGCATGCTGGTGAGGGTGGTGAGTTGGCAGTGGCACCTACTGGACCCACAGCCCTTCCCTGCTCCCCCACTCTCTTCCCTGGTGCTCTGACCATGGCACAGCTCAGCCTCCATAGAAACTTCCCAACAATGCACATGTGGCCACGACACCCCAGCAGCCCCACTGGGACAGGGGACACTGAGACCGTCCCCACTACTGAGGCCCCATTTGCAGGTTTTACAAGGACCCAGCCTCAACAGCAACATCATCCTCCCCTTCCCCAGCTCAGGATCCCCAATTGCTCCAGGGAAGGTGGGGAGTTGGAGGGGGGAAGAGAACCAGGACACGACACCTCGGGGGAGCCGTGAAGACTAATGAATGGAGGCTTTTAAAAAGCACTTTGACTGAGAAGTGCTATAGTAGGAACTAATTATCCCTCCCGCCTGCGCGCACCCTCGCACGCCGGCGCAGCCGCATCCTGCTCCCTCCCGGAGCCACAGCTGCAAAATCGCAGCCAACCCCAGCACCACGGCGGCCACGCCAACCAGCACTGCCCTGGCGTGGCACAAGATTCCCTCTGAGACTCAGCTACCCGTCCTGTGCACCCCTCCCCGTGTGCCTGTGCCCCCCCACTTTGCTGCCACGGCCCCCCTGGCAAAGCTGGCAGCAGCCGGCTGGGGGCACAGGGTGGTGCTCACCCCCCTCCTTGCACTGGGGTTTTGGGGGATGTTTCCTTTTTAATTGAAATCCGCCATTTTACAGTGGTGGCAGGTAGGGCGGGTAGCCGGTCCCTGTGGGTGCCCAGGGATGGACACGGCACGGTGGGGTGGCACAGTGGGGTGGGCGGCACAGATCCCCATCCCCGCGCAGCTGTGACCCTGCAGCCCGAGCGGAG
The DNA here is from genome assembly GCA_013397095.1 of Sterrhoptilus dennistouni. Lineage (NCBI taxonomy): Eukaryota > Metazoa > Chordata > Aves > Passeriformes > Zosteropidae > Sterrhoptilus > Sterrhoptilus dennistouni. The sequence goes on along the minus strand of VWZU01011693.1, from coordinate 10,454 downwards.
GAACCAGCCCTTCTCCCTGCTGCCCAGCCCTCAGCAGCAGCCACGGCCAGCAGGGAGACACAGGGAGACGCCCCAAATGCTCACCCCCTGCTCAACCAAGCGGGTCCCCACGCTGCCAACCTACAGCAGCCACAGTTTTGGGGCGGTGCCAGCGGTGCTCCCTGTCCCTCCGCACCCCCGGAGTGGGATCTGGCGCAATCCCATCCTGCCGTCCCAGCACTGCTCGCTGCCCCATTTCGCATTCCAGTGTGGGCCGGCCCCACTGCCCTCTCACTCCCACCCCCACCCCGGGCTGCGTTTCAGCTGTTGTTGAATGCTGTCCAGGCTGGATTCATCACAAGAGCCCTCAAGCGGCTGCAAACAAACAGAAAAAACAGGGAGCAGGAGCGCGCAGAGCGATCGATCGGCGCTGGGGGGGCCTGAGGCCCTTTGGCAACGCCAGACCAGCCTCAAATTCCTCACTTCCAAGAGAAAAGGAGCTGGGGATGAGCGGCAGGAAGAGGGGGATGGAAAGCACAACAGGCACCAGCCGCTGGACCGTGGCGGCGAAGCCCCCCGGGCACGGGGCTGCGGTGACGGGCACTGAGTGCTGGTGGCTCTCCCTTCCTCGCAGAGACGGGCTTGTACTGCTCTGAAACTTCCCTCTTGTGGTTACTGCAGTTAAAAAAGCAAACAGGAGACTTGGGTGCGTTAAAAAAGAAATAGGAAACGGCACAAAGGGTGGGACCACCCGCAGGGAGGGGGCTCGTCCAGCAGCCTGGCACTGGGGTGGGTGTTGGGTCAGGGCGCTGGTCCCTGGGGCAGGAGGAAGCAGAGCCCCCTGATCCTGGCACTGCAGAGGGGGCCAGGCGTTGGGAACATGTGGCCTGTGATGGGCAGTTGTGGCCCCAGAGCCCAGGGATGGATGGTAATGGCAGGGGAAGCAAACACCGCTCGGGTGGGAATTGCCACCACTGGAGCTGTGGGGTCAGATTGCTGCGCCTGGGTTTTTAAGAGGGGCTGGATAATTTTTACCACCACTAACGATCCCATCTGTGCCTGACACGCTCCAGCTCCGAGCCCAGTGTTCCGGCAGGGCTCCCACACCTCCCTGCCAAGCCTCTCCAACTCGCCTCCCCCTGCCTCAACTGCTGACAGCACAGGGCACAGATATGGCCCGTGCACGGTGCTGCTGGCACAGGGGACAGCCACGCTCCTGGTGTCTCCTGGTGCCACCACTGTACCCACCCACGGTGTTCTGGAGGACTGGGGGTGACAACCATGGGGTGGGCAATTGGGAGAGGCAGCAGTGATGGGGATGCTGCACAGCCTGGGGTCACAGAGGAGCCTCTCCATCTTCAAGGAGAAATTAGCAGGGTTTTTTTGTTGGTGGTCCCTTGCAGGATGATACTTGCTGTCCTTCCTGTGTGGGGATGAGGACCCTGGGATGTGCTGGCACCGTTCGCCCACTTCCAGGCTCCAAACAAAGCCTGCTGGAGGATGCTGCTTTTTGGGAAGGGGGTTTGCAGCATCCTGCCCGCAGAACTCCCTGCCAAATCCCATCCAGTCAGGAGCTGAGGGGCACAGCACCAGTGCCTGCAGCACAAGGATCCTCTCCCTGCAATGTCAACCTGCTGCTCCACATCCAAGGCTGCCCTTGGAAAAGCTGTCGGCTGCACTGGCTGGTTTGCCAAGCCCAGGACAAGCTCTTTAGCTCGACTCTGCCAGAACAGATGCCTGGGCGACTGTAATTCTTCCTAGCATGGATGGAGGGGGGGATGTGTGGAAAAAAACCCAACCTCATTTAAGCATTGCAGTGGCTGCTCCTCCCTTCCCCAGCATCCACAGCATCGTAGCCCCACAGAGGGTCCCCCAAAACCTGAGAGGTGAAGCAAGGAGAGGCTGGGTGACGCCAGGGGGGAAGGCAATGCCCGTAGGGAGGATGGCGTGGCACAGCACATGCTGGAGCTGAACATGGCTCTGCTGCCAGCTGGGGAGGAGAGAGCGACCCGCTGCAAGGACAAGTGGGAAGCGCGAGCTCGGCGTGCCACCGGTGTCCTTGCAAACGCTCGCCTGCTCTGTCTCGATGCTCCCCACAAAACAACAAGCCTGTTCTCATGGCAATGTCCTCTCCAAAGAGCACAGGGAAGGGAGCACAGTGACACGCTCTGGAGGGGCCATGCTCCTTCTTCCCCCAACACAGCACGGCTGTGGGGCAGGAGCTCCAGCCCGGCCATTGCACTGCTGGAGGAGGCCGGCAGCGTTTCCACATGGATATTTTCTTCCACTGGCTGCAGTTTGGGGCTGCCAAAAGCCAAAACAAGAATGGAAACATCCCATTTTGTTGGCAAAAATTCAAGGCAGGGTTGGGTTTTTTTCTTTGGTTTCAGCTTTTTCCTTTTTTTTTGTTCTTGTCTTTGGTTACGAACGGAAATTCCCTGCCATGAAATCATGACGAAACCCCAAACCAAAACACAGCTTCGACAGAAACCTTCACCCAATTCCCCGTGGATCCCATGTGGGGCTGGTCCCAGGGCTGGGGATCACCCCCCCACACAGCCCTGGGACACGGGACCAAGCCCAGACCCCACTGCCAGCCCCAGCCCTGTGTGAGGTGAGGGGATGCTGTGCTTTGGAGACCCCTCCAGAGACCCGATATAATTCCTGCCTTGGAATGTGCCACTTCCCAGCCCTGCTCTACACCACCCTGCCTTGGTGATGGCAGCTGGGAGTCGGCACCAGGCCTGACAAAGCACAGATTTATCCAAAGGGAAACTGGTCTCCCTATGGATGGGGCCAAGCAGGGACCAGGACTGGGGTGCCAGTGGCTCCAAGCGTGTCATTAGAGCAGTGCTCTCTCCCAGGAAGGTGCTTTGCAAGAGCAGTTGCTGGGAATGGCCTCATCCAGCCCATCCCAGGGAGTCCGGATGTGGCTGAGCCCTGGGGCTCACCCCTGCAGCCTGCCCAGCATTCTCTCCTCCCATCCCCTCTTTCCACCAGATGTTGGGGCTGGAGGATGAAACAGCTCTTCCCACCCCAGTCCCCGCCACATCTCTCTCCAGCTCCCGTTCCGGAGCCTGGATCCAGCCACGCAGGCTGAATGAGGCTGAGCCTTTGTCCGGCTCCCCCCGCCGCCCTTCCCTTATCTGGTCCAGCCGCCTTGCCAAGAGCAGGCAGACGATGGCGGCAGCCCCGGGCTGCTGGGGCCCTTCTCTTCTCCTCCTCCTGCCCCAAAGCCCCTGTGGCTGTGCCACCCCCTGACTGCCACCCCCTGCTAAGAGCTGCCAGCACCTCTCCTCCATCCCTGCCTGCTCCCCAAAACCGGGAGACTCCCCTTTCACTGCTCAATGCTGCACCCCAAACCACCCACTGGGCACAGCATGGCAGTGTCACCCCCTCTGCAGCCCCAGTCTGCTCCTCCCTGGGGGTGTGGGATGCCTTGGGGACTGCGGCCAAGGCGGGGCTGGTGAGGCAGGGGTCCGGGGGCAGCCTGGAGCCGGGTTATCTGTCTCCAGAGCTCCGTGCGCAGCAATTAACCTCAAGAGAGCAGCCGCGGCTCCTGCCAAGAACCACATTAGGTGTGTGTGGCAGCGTCTAGACATGTGAGAGACCAGAGGCCTTGATCTGGAGGAAGGCGGCTCCATCCCTTCCCCCACTCGTTGCCCGCCTGCCCCCACAGGGACCCCCTGGCTGGGGTCTGGCCAGCAGCGAGGATGGAGCACCAGCAGGGATGCGGGGACGGGAGCGGGAGGCTGGGCTCAGCCCGCGTCCCTCTGTGTGGGTGTGGCTCCAAAGAGCTCCATCCTGGACTATTAAACCAGGACTCTCCTGCCCGGCACAGGGCATGGCACAGCACGGCACGGTATCCTCATGGATGCACACCCTCAGGTCCCCAGCCGTTGGTGGGAGGAGGAGGAGAAAGGTGCTTGCAAGCTACATCCCACAGGAGATGTGACAAACATCCCATGGAGCCAGCAGCAAACCCTGTGATGAGCCCTGGAGCAGGGATGGAGCTGAGAAGAGACGCAGCTTGCTGTTTCCCCAAGCCAACCCTGTCACCTGGGGCAGGTGGAATGGAGCCAGGTGGGCACTATGGGGGCTGGGCAGCCTCCCTGTCAGTGCCCCTCACACCCATGACACCCCCTTGCTCTCACCTCCCGGGTGCAGCCACCCCAGACGGCTGCAGGATGCTGGGGAGAAGAGATTTTCCCAACGTTAATTAATTAAAATAAACAGCAAATTAAATACAGCAAAATTAAAATAGCTCCGGAAATTAATTTTCAACAAAACCCACCTGGAAAGGCTGGATATTTAAAGAATTAATGGAGCCCTCTGAGACCATAAAGAACCACTGAGCTCCCAGCATCCGCCAGCCCCCTCCGAGCCTGCCTGGGGACCCAGTGCTGTGGGGAAGCTGGGATGGGACCCTGGAATGGGGCCTTGGGAAGGGACCCAGGATGGGACCCGCACCTCCCAGCAGCTCCTGCCTGGCAGCTGCCTGCACGCGCCTGCTGCTGCCACACCGGGAGGGGAGGATGCTGGAGAAGGATGCAGGGGTGCTCCACATCATCCCAGTGGGAAGCACCAGCCCCAGCTCTGGCTTGGCTTGACACAGGGCTCTGCAGGGACACTGAGCTCCTGCTGGTTTTGCCGGGTGGCTGGGGGCAAACGTTGTGGTCCCTGCGTGACCCGCTCAAGCACAAGGATCTCCCCATCACCCTCCTGGCCAGAACCCACAGCACCGAGGAAAACCTTGACCTCCATACCCCATCTGCCTGGGTGCTCCCCACAGCTCTCCCCACGCATAATCCCCCCGGCCGAGGCGGGATTACTGTGCAAACCGGCCGCGCAGCCGGACAAAGCTCCTTACCAGGCACGGCGGGCGGGTC
>VWZU01011684.1:12732-41874 GCA_013397095.1 Sterrhoptilus dennistouni | reverse complement strand
GGGTCGGAGGGAGGGTGCCTGCGGGCGGCTTCTAAGCGACCAGGCAGCCTCCCCCTTCACTGCCCCACCCCAGGGGGGGCCACGGAGGTGGATTTTTACTGTTACATTACAAAATAAACATTCAAGATATTAATACACTTATTACATAACAATCAGGGATTTCAATTCTCCAAATTTCATTTCTTTCATTAAGGTTTATTAAGGCACTACTTTTTACACTACATCCGTGGCCTAAAAGTGGCTGAGTGGCATATTCAGTGGAAAGCCTAAGAGAGATCACATTTTTAGGGAGATTCTTCCCTCCTAACTGCTAGAAGGAAGAAACAATCCAAGCTACTAATTGGGTATAATAGTTTCAAGGATATGTAAATAGACCAGACAAAATGCAAGCAGCTGCAGTTACAGGCTAATTATCTGTTGCTTCCAGTTTAACGGGTGGTTTCTTGGGCCACAGAAGCAGCAAAAACAGCTTGGAAGGGATCTTTATTTAGACAGAAATCTTATGTCCACGTAGCTCTTTTAGAGGACTAATTAATAGGCAGATATGTGTCAGACAGACCAGAGCGTTGTAAGGTAAAACTGTGATGAATTTGAGAAGAATCTGAATTTTTTTATACTTTATTAAACACACTTTTTATACTTCGTTCAAACTGACATTAGAATGTTGTTAAACTCCTTCAGATGTTTGCAGCTCATCATTCCAACATCAGGCACTCCAAAGTTCTACAGCCTTCATTTGCATGCCTTCTTGTGCTCCTTCAAGATTTAAAAAAAATTAAGAACTCATCCACAGTGCACTGCATGAGCCTTGGAGTGTCAGAGTTTAAAGAGGAAAGTCGTGGTTGATGTTTGCATTTGTTAGGCTGGTGCTGAGTGCAAGGGAGAGGGCTGATCTGTGTGTTAGGAGATGAGCAGTTAATGTTAATGCAGGCGAGATGGGAGGGAAGCAGATTGAGGGAACGGGTGTTTCCATATGGCTGAAGCCAGATCTTTCCGTGAGGCAAATGGAGCAACTGGAAGTGAGGATGCTGAAGATTTCTGCAGGATGAGCCCTGCTCTTAATAGAGATTGTTTGGGAAGACTTATTGTCTCTCTGAGGACATCCTTTGACACAGAGGCCTCTCTGTAATAATGAATATTGCTCGTAGACAAATCTGACATCATTAACACACTTTTAAAATATTTTTGAGTTTCTCAGCTGGAAGGAGCCTGGTGAATGGAACCACTGTGTGACTAATGAGCTGTCTGTGGAACATCTGCAGTCTCAATACCTGCATCTCCACTGACAATAGTCTGGGAGCTTCTGCCTTAACGAAACTTTCAACCACACGCTTAGAAAAGGTTATTCTGTCATTTCTACTAAATTGGCTGCTGGCTTATTTTTTTACATTGTTTTTCTTTAGTGCTTGAATAATTCTGGTCTGTCAGCACCTATTCAGTTGCATTCTGCCTAATTTTTCCTTAATACAAGATCAAGTTGAACAGGTACTTTTAGAGATGATGCTCCACTAATTTAAATTTCTTTTAAGTTCATTCTAGTGTCACTCTCTTGTCAGTAAGTTCTTTGAAGTAGCATTGAAATAATAATTACTAGTCCTTAAATATATATATATCAGTCTTTAAAATAACAGTAATAGAGTAATAACAAATATTATTCCTGAAATCAAGGACTCACTTGCCTTTGGGAACTGTAATGACAGTGCCAGGATGTAGTGCCTCCATATTTCCTTTCCGTGCAAGTGTGATTGTGGCATTCCATTAATATTTTTTTGTGATCACACAATCAACACAACAAAGCTTGAACCAAACACTGAGAAAATGTGATTTGTGGATACATTGAAGCAACTGAATAATTTGGTCTGTCCCAGAGCTGAGGAAAGACTAGAAAACATTATATTTTTTTTTATTTCCAACCAGGGGAATGTTATAAAACACTGTCAGCCAAGTGTATCATCTAGTTATCTTGTATTGCTGTATCTTGCAAGTGTAATTGAAACCCATCATCAAAGATTATCATCTTTCGCTGATTTTAAATCTAAGAAACAACTTGCTCCTGGTCAGTTTTGGTCATAATTAAATGTAAGTAACTGGTTGACATTATTTATATTTTTATCAGCAATAAATGCCTTTGACTGTAGGAATAAGTATTCTTTGGACTAGATATTGAAAATCAGAAATTATCTCTCAAGTAATTTATTAGCACACTGTAAATTTCTAACCATGCAGAGCAGACTTCAGTTCTGAGGAGTGCAACTTGTTGAGTGATTTATAGTGCTGACAACACTAAGCTCAGCAAATGCATTAAGTGCTGCAACTTCCTTTTGAGGAAAAAAAAAAGTGCTTCATGTTATCGAATAGTCATAAAACTTGCAATCACAAACCTATCTGTTGTTGTTAGCTAATCAGACTCATTCTTCCATGGATAATATTTTCAGATAGGGTTTTGGTAAATTGCATGTTTTATTGCTTTTGTAACACAGTAACCATCTTTTCCTTGATGATTCACCAACAGCGTACATGAACAAGTCCCTTAAGGATATGTAAATCTTTGAAGTGAAAAACATGTTGCCCTCTTTCACTATGTAAATTAATTTAAAAATTCAATTTCATTGTTAATGAACAGAATAAAAAGGAAAGCTCTTGAATTAGGAAAAGAATTATGGTCAAGGTCAAAATTAGTACTCAAAGCTGTCAGCAACCCTGAAGACAAGATTTGCATCGACACTTCTGCTATTGCCAGTTTCCATTTAGTTGCTTTGTAATTCCTGTCCCATGGTATTACACTGGCTTTCAGCTTCTGCACTTCTCCTAGAAAACCGAATACATCCAGCAGACAATCAAAGGAAGGACTGAGCCAGGGAAAGTGTACTACAGGAATTTGCTCATCTTTTTTTCTTACAAAAAAGTGTTGGGACAATCTAATTGAAAATGGAGACCTGGATGGTGAGCAATGAAATGCACTGAAAACCAAAGGTGCTGTCCTGTAAACTATTTCCTTTCTTCTGTTATCTCTCCCATCCTCTTGCTTGTCATTTCTCCTCTGACAGGGACAAAGATGGAAATGAAAGTGAAGTGCCAGCCTTTGACTGCTTTACTGAATGAAAAGGATTCTGAGGGCTTGAGGTGAAGGAAGCCAGTAGAAGAATGAAAGATGTCATAAAAAATTTAAGTGCTTCTCTGTTCATTCTGAAAGTTATTATTTAATAACTCCAAGTTATTAGTGCAATTGTGTCCATATTAAAAACAAGTCATTTTATTGACATTTGATTAGAAAATCAGCTTTATTAAGACTGGGAATAATGGTCCCAGGTTATTTATCTCCGTTTATTAGTACAACAGCACACATATCTGCAGTGTGCATTCTCATTATTAAAGGCTCTTTGTACAAATATTTAAATACCTAATAATTGGGAACTTGACATTTATTAGAGTGTAAGCTTGGAGAGGCTAAATAATGCTTTTTAATGTAACTTGACAGCATTAAAATGAAAGTTTTATTAATTCTATTATTGGACTCCCATAATGGAGAATTATAAAGAGGAGCAACTTGAATTTATACTCTACTTCCACCTTCCAAGTCTTTAAAGTATTATGGTTGCATTTGCTCAAATCTAGAGAGAAAAAAAAAAGAGATCTTGAATCTTAGTATATTTTTTTCCTTTATCAATAAACGGCAAACAGATCTGAGTTCATTTACATAGCAAGTAAAGTAAGTAATTTCTAAGTATCTCTGCTTAGAAATAGAGTTAGTGCTAAATGTGCCTGACTGACAGGTTGATAGTCACAGAGATTCTTCATTCTGGAAAAACTCATAGCAGAATCCTAGGAACTGAAATTTAGGATAAAATCCCTCTGCATGTTTTCTGCTTTTCTGCTCCCAGATAAGATAGTGGGCTGATACAGAGCTCCTAAAGAATCTTCAATGCCGATATCAGGAGATGCAGAGAAAAGCATGTCAGGGTATTTATGCTGGTTTTTTCCCCATTTAAATTGAAAGATGGAGTTCTCTTAGCCTGCAGCTCTGCAGAAGAGCACATATTGACAAATGACACTCTTTTAATGCTTTCTGACAATAACAGCGCTTCCTGCCAATTCCTCCTGCCAATAATAATGACTGTCTGCTACAGCAAACAACTAATGAATGTCTCCAAATAACCTTTTAGCAACTACTGTCAACATTAACTACTCTGCAGCATTTTCACCTTCCCTGGAAATTGCTGATGTTGGAGTTGGAGTGCGTAAGGGTGGCTGACATGAGGAAAGCTGGATCTGTGTTAGATTGGTTGGAATTTCCACTGGTCTAGTGCTTCTTGTGGTGAACACTCGAGGTTATAGTGACAGATGGCTTCCAGGGATGGAGAAAGGTGCCTGCATGGGTGCAAGTTTCTCACAGAAAGGAGATAAAAGCCACACAAGAGTTGTTCTGACCCGTGCAAACAGCAGAGAATGAGCTTTAGAGACCACTGGATCACATGGAGATCATGTTGTTCAGGTTCCCTTGAAACAACCACAAGCATGCAGCTTCCTAGAAAACACAAGGGAAAATAGGCTAAAGGAGCTGAATCTGGAAGTGGGGAGTTAAAATTCCTGATGAATGACAGGCTTCCTGTGGGACCAATTAACCCTCAGTTAATTGTGTAAACCAGTTGTGTAAAATATGGCTTCTTCTAACAGAATTATTCTTGGTCATGGTAGTTTCCTGTCATCTGTGCAGTGGTGACCCCATCTGATTGCCAAGCAGTTATATTTAGCTTGCAGCTCAAAATGACAAGACAGTACAAATATTTGAGAATAAGGGATAAGATCCCTTGGATTCGAAAGAACACAAACATCTCATCCTATTGCTTAGAGATCTGCTCTCTTGAGGCTTATGTCAGAGGACCACTCTTTTTAAAACTCTGTATGTGTGATGTGTATTTAAAAAGAGCTGTGAGAAAGTGTTTGCATAATGCAGCATGAGCTGCTCTGAACATCAGTTCTTGAAAGGTATTTTTCTTACAAAGCTGAGAAATTGTTCTTTTTGGCAGACAGAGGAAAACAGAGCTGGACCAGTGTATGGAGAACATGAGGTTTACAGTGACAGAACCAGAATTTATGGAACACCAGTTTCCCAACTTCCCACCAGCACCTCAGACACAGGTTAGCATCCTGGCTTTTTGTGCTTCCAACTTCACAACCTCTCTGCTCTGGATGACACTTCCCATTCCCAGCACAGGACTTCAGTAATTTACAAATATATAATACATCTGAACTGTAATCCTCTGTAGGGAACTGTGTAGTATAACTGAATCCTTATACTACTGCTTGCCTCATGGAAATTGTTCAAACACTTCTGCTCTCGTAATGTAAGGCAGCTGTTGGGCACAGAAATCTCATTCCTAAACACCAGAATTTAATAGCATTTTAGCAATTAAAAGACAGTATTTTTAGTGCTTAATTTTAGCTTGGTGTTGCTATGGAAAAGAAAGAATTGTGCCTTCCCTTCCCCCCTGGTCTCCAAAGAGAAAATTGAAAACGTTTGATATCATTTCTGTCTGCAGCATAAAAAAAAGAAAATTCCAAAATAGAATGGCTTTTAGTGTTGTGGTACACAATATAAGAAAGCACACTGTAAATTAATTATTCTCTGCAGACTGCATTATTATGAGATTGAGATAAGCTTTGACCTTTGGTGCATCCATTTGCATAATACAGCGCTGAGTCCCGTGCCATTGTGTGTTTTTCATCATCGACATGTGCTGCTACTGATACTAAAATGTGTTCACTTAAAACACTCCATTGTGTGAATTTTAATTGCAAACATATTATCCGTGTTATTTGTTGGACTAAAGTGCTGCTGAGTACAATTTATCTCTTAATACCCACTGGCTTCTGACATCTAAAAGACAACTAGGACTGGAACTGGATACTGAGAGCACAGGATATTGATCACTAAAAGTCCATAGAAATATTATGCTTAACTTGAGAAATTATTGCAAAATAAAATGTTAGCACTAATTTTCACTAATTTAAAGCTCTCTCTCCTTTTTTTTCTCCAAATTCAAAAGAGGAACATAGTTATACTTTCAGGAATTCATCTCCTTGTTATGTACATGACTGACCTTGAAAGAGGTGGGTTAAATTATGAAGTTTTTTCATCAGCATGTGCAAATGAAATTTTTGAAAAAAAATGAATTTTTTTTTTTCATTTTAAGAATGAAACTAGTTAAGAAATGTTGCCTATTAGTAGGATATCTTAAACAAGAGTAGTAAAATGGTATGCTGGGCTGGCTGCTTGGCAAATAACCACAATGGACAGATGGTTTTTCATTATCTGTTATATAGAAATACAAGGTTTGTAACAGTGTGTTTTGTATTGATGCTTATTCATCTGTGAGAGAGTAATTTTCAGGCTGCTTGTCCAGGAAACATTCTAAATCTTCCTTTGCATCTGCAGAACAGCTGCTTAAACTAGGATTGTCAGTGTCAATGTTTTATTTCTGGTAAGCCAAAGTCTGTCCTAATGTCTTCCCAAAGCCAAAGAAATGAGGATAAAATTGGATTTCAGGGCTGGGATCCAGGATTTAGTGTCTCTGTGCATTCTTTATGTTGCTATGTAAAATCTCACTCCATATTCGCTCTACTCCTGGTAACACGTAATGTCAACAATTAGCACAGAAAAAAACCCCATTTTCTCTTTGTAACAGTTTGCAAGTGGTGAGGGATACATTGAGTTTAGGTATTCATGCCACCAGGATGTTTGCTGGCAAGAAGCATTGTAAACAAAAAGGCCTCGGTATAAAATCTTAATAGTAAGTATGTCTCAGCTGATTGCCCTGGAGAGGGAGGCTGAGGATTTCATATCTACAAGACTTAAAAATCAGAAGTTGCAAATCACAGAGTGTCTGGTTCAAAGCCTCAGTATTGAAGCTGCACTAGATAAGGTGCATATTTCAAATCTGTTAGGTAATCAATATTTCTTTAAGTTCTTGTGTGCCAATAATACTGTTATTTTCATCCAATTATGCCACTCTTTGCTGTTGACTTCCACTCCTGATACCTGTTGGAAGCACAAGCCAATGTAATGAGCTTTGAGAGAACATATGAAACAATGCAGTGGTTGCCTAGTGTTTAGGGCATTTACAGGGGCTGTAGAAAACTCGGGATAAAATCTCTCTGAAGCAGACACAGGTATCCCATATGTGTGGGAGAATACTAGTTCTTATAGAGTATTTTTCACTTCAGTGACTTCATCCTGCCATTACTACTGTGAGAGATACTGAAGATTAACAGAAATGCTGCTCACTGTACCATGCAGTAATGTCAATATAGTGTGTTCATGTGTTTTGGTTTTTTTTAATAAATTGCTGAATATGACTGTATTCTACTCCCTAAAAATCAGAAATATTTCTGCAGCATGATCATTTCACCTTATCCATTTTTTTTGGATAATTTCAATGAGAGGTTATCCTGATATAAACTTTGCTCTAATGCAGTGATTTTTCAGACAAAATTTTAAGTCACAAGAACACTGTGGTCATTTGCACCCTTAGTTGCATTGCAAACTTTAATGTGAGGCACATCCCAGTGCTCATGGGCCATCCAGCTTCCAGAATAATTTCCATAGATGTAGTTGTTTGTATGTATCCATTTCCTTTCTCTAGACTGAAATGTTTCCTTCTGTGTTTTAGACATGAGTAAACTTCATTGCCTAAATTTTGAAGCTTCAGAAAAAAACATCCTGAGGTGCTAATTTTTTATTTCTCCCTAAGCAACTTTGCATAGTTCTCTCCTGGTTTTTCTCTTGGTTTTTGTTGTTGTTGTTGTTTTGGTGGGGTGTTTTTTTTTTTTTTTTTGGTTTTTTTTTTTTTTTTTGGTTTTTTTTTTTTTTTTTGGTTTTTTTTTTTTTTTTTGGTTTTTTTTTTTTTTTTTGGTTTTTTTTTTTTTTTTTGGTTTTGTTTTTGTTTTGTTTTGTTTTTAGAAAACTGTAGTAATTCTGCGTAAAATAAATAAAATTTAAAAAAAAAAGGTAAAAATAATGGGGAAACATTAGAACAAAAGAATCAGTTAATCAACTCAAAGTTTCGGATTCACAATTTTGGGTACTATTTTCAAAACTATAAGTGGTAAGTGTGGATGATATAATCCAGGTCAGATGCGAGGGGGTTTTCCCATTTTGGGAAGGTTTAATGTTATTCCACCTTCAGTCTGTGTGCTTCAATGGATGTTGCTCTTGAGAAAAAATGGTCACTATTCTGATCTGAGCTTTTCTATCCATTGGATAAAATGATCTCTGTCTGTCTTGACTCAGCAAGGACTGTTAATTTTTCTGTGAAGGTTTCTCTTGTCAGAGTTTTGTTATTTAGATCTTTCCATTGCCATGAACACGTCCTTCCACCTCTTAATTTGGTCAAGGCTCAGCTTGTGAGCATGTGGAATGAAACCTTTACTCACACACCTGACATCTTAGCACAAAGAAGCTTTGTTCTATGGAATATTTTGAATATTCTTGGGAATAATTTTCAGAATTTCAAATAGAAGAAAGAACCAGTAACACAAAGTAAATCAATAAATTAGTGTTCTACTATATTCATTGAAAATGAGGATTAGCTTTTTTAATTCAATATCCTGTGAAGTGTCTTTGTACACACAAAATTATATTAATTTATAATATAATTATAAATGCTAATTCACAGAATGCTATGCACAGTATGTACCACCAGTTTTGTTAATTCTTAGAAAAACAAATATTGAAAAGGACAGGAGTGACCGTTTCATGCTTTGCGCAAGACACCATTTTCTAGTGTTTTGCTCATTCCCTTAACTGCATAATGACCAGGGATATAGACTTTAAACACTGAAACAGCATTTTGGCAGCCTTTTGTAGAATGAAAATTTAACTTATGCTCTGATCTGAGGCACTTTCAGGTATTTTACTTTTTCTGTTGGATGTCTGAACACTCCTTAGAAATTTATTTCTGTCTATGATTACAGGATGAGGAGATTAAATTTGTAGTTGCCATATGTGATTTAACATTGCTTTAAATGTGGTGATCCTCAAAAAAAAAGTGTTTCAGAACTCATCACAGTGTGAACATTAGACAGACTTCCTAAATGAGGGTGGTAGTTACCCAGCAATTTCCTTCTGTGTTAATTGGAATAAACAGCTCATCAAGCCAACCTGAAATTTTAAGGTAATGACATTGTTGGCTTCTGGAGGTTTTCTCAGCATGGTGTGTACAGTCTTGTGGTTATTAGTACAGCAGATAACTGAGCTTTCTTGACACTTATTCCATCTATTTGCTCTGCTGGAATTTTACAGATACATATTACTGCCAAGCACTGTTACCACCCTGAGAACGTCCTTGACAAATTAGCCTGCTGAGTCCACATAGAAAAGGAAGCCTATCAACTGATCTCACCTTAGTTCTGTACTCTGAAATTTTCTGTTCTTCACCCCAGATTCTTCTGGAACACAAGGATCTTCAGAGTGTTGGATCGAAAAAAAAAATTTTTTTTTAATGCAGTTATTTTTATTTTGTTTTTGGGATGTAGAAATCACTTTGGGGATTTCATTGCTTAAGTTCAGCTGAATTAGCAGTCTGGTTTTTGTGACAGTATACTTATGTTTTGTCATGCTCTTCTTTCAAGGTAGCCTAATTTGTCAAAACAAAATTTGTTTGCCTTGGAGCAAAGAGATTGCACCTCTTGTGGACAAATACAGACATCAACTACCAGAGTTCTCTCCTGAGTATACTTAAAACTCAAATATCCACAGGACCTGACTTTTGATGAGCCAAGCAATGATCAATGGGGCTCAAAAATGCTTCAAGACCTTGATAACATGATAGCAGATGCTTAAAGTAATAATGATCACAAAGATTAAGAGATAGTGATTACTTTTAAGAGCAATACTGCAGCAGTCAAATGAAAAGATGTTAAAATTGCAAGGACTTTTAGGTACTTTAATTTCTAGCACTTCATTTGAGTTGAGACTTCCAACATGAGTGTTATTTTTATATTGGAATTAACTCTCATTTCAGGTCTACCTTAACTAAAACTAAACATAAGCAATGTTTTTTCCTCCTTTTCCTCCCCAGTTCTTATCATTTATCTAAAAACTGGTATGACTGAAATCAATGCTTCCATTTAAGTAGCATTTCATTTTTTTCTCTACATTTGTATGTAAGTTTCTATTTTTTTTTTTTTTTGGTTTATTGGTTTAATTAATGGCCATAAAACTCTAAAGAATTTCACAGCTTTGTACCTGGGACAAAATTGCATTCTGCCTTTTAAATTCAGCTACGTCCATTTCAGAAAAATAAGCCAAGTTAGATGAAGATTTTTTTTTGAAACCACTCTTTGAGTGATGATTTTTAGCAGTTGGTACAAATAACCACAGACTTAAAAACCACATTGTCATCATTTGAAATCTTAATTTATGTATGATCTAGTGGCTGATTGTATTGTGGGCTGGATGTGCCTAATTCTTTTATTGCTCTGGCGTCTCTTGGCTTAAAAAAATGTTAAGGCTAACAATTCACCCCTTCCCATTTTTCCTTTAAAAAGTACGCTTCTGTGAATTTTATGGTAACTGTGGGACATTCAGATGTCTGGGGCTGACAAATGATTAAGTCTTGTTCTGAATCTGAATCTTTGGTCTGATTGCAATGCACACAGAGCCAGTTTAACAACTGTTTACCACAAACATGTTCTGAGGAAAAACAATCAGATTCCACCCATCTGGTCCCTGCATTTTTTGGATTGAAAGGAGAAAAGTAATTTCTTGCATTGAGGACCACACTTACTGGAGAAAAGTGGGCGAAATTGCTCCCTGAACAGAGCATTAGTTGTAGTTTTGCCTGGTTGCAAAATTGGCAATTATAAAATGCACTGTTTTGCCTTATTTGCACAATGTTTCTGTCAGTGCGGCGCCCATTAAATTTTTGTGCAGGGCAAGGTGATCCCTTGGAGAATATGCAGGAGGAAAAAAACCAGAATGCTCACTTTCAGAAAATGTCTTTTTAAGCAGCCAGGATCAGGAGATAGTGGCTGTTTTATCACTTGCTGTCCTTCAGTAAACTACTGTTTTCTGAAATGCACAACCACCAATTTAATGCGAAATCGTCTTAAATTTGTTGAGCTTCACGACGGCCAATTATTTTTATGAGTATCATTAAATGTTTATTGTTGGCAGTTATTGTTTACTGTTAATGATCATGAGTCTTTATCTGTCTATAGAGAAACAGCCACAATTATTTATCCTGCTGCATTGGTTTATTCTGCATCTGTGGTGAGCGGAAATCAAATTGGAAAATAGCCACTAAACTTCTACTTGGAGAAAAAAAATTTATACTTGTTCTTTTACAGTAACAGAGACAACAACTGTTCCTAGACATTGATTATTGCTATTCATTTCTAATGGTAAATATGCAGGAGTTTTCATAATAGGGAGTGATAAAATCTCTGTTTACATCAGTTTTTTAATACTGATTCACAAGAAGAAAAGAAATAATTATAGAATTTAATATTATTTTATTTTGATTATTCAGAAAAAATTTAGATTTCCTTTGAAGTACTTTTCAGAAGATTAAAAAAATGAGGGAGCTTGTC
The DNA here is from genome assembly GCA_013397095.1 of Sterrhoptilus dennistouni. Classification (NCBI taxonomy): domain Eukaryota; kingdom Metazoa; phylum Chordata; class Aves; order Passeriformes; family Zosteropidae; genus Sterrhoptilus; species Sterrhoptilus dennistouni. Next base: position 30,282 of record VWZU01011684.1, on the reverse strand, counting down.
ATTTAACCCAAAATGAAGTTAATGAGGTTCAAGAAATAGAAAGGGGAAAACTTGCTGAATTATTAACCCTTTTTTTCCTCAAGTTTCAGAGAGCAAATTTGTTACTCTGACTCTACCAGAGTGTTTTCTTGAGACTCTCTGATAAATATAATGACATTTGTGAGCTTGGGTGCTAAGGCAGTTTAAAGTTACTTATTCCTAAATCTTACTTCAAATATTTTGTACTTGGATAAAATTTGCATATCTCAGCTTTAACAAATGCTTTAAATTGCATTTAAAAGTTTCTGCACCAGAAAATGCTTTTGGTGAAGAACTTTTTCCTAGTATCCAATCTTTACTAATATAAAGAACTCTAACACAATTAGTTAACAACACAATCTAGCTGCTGTATGTCCTATAATGATGTGGAGTCTGAGAAAAAAAAAAGAAACAAACAGTAATGATGTTTTTGAAATTAGTAGTCATAGAAATAATAAAAGCTGGAGTTACTTTTTATTTCTGATGATGTTCTAGGGGAAAATCAGAATGAAGGGATTTTAAAGGACTACCTCCCATAAGAACATTCTGAAGTCTCAGCTTTAATTAGTGCCTCTATTTTGTTAGTTGTGGAGAGGAATACCTTGATGTCTGCACACACTCACTGGCTTCAGAATTATAAACAAGACTTGCAGGGTCAGCCTCTATGATATTTTGCTTCATTTCTCTACAGGATCCTGTATTTATATCTGTGTTTCTGACTGCAAGAGGTAACTGCTTTTATGAAGCCCCACGCCTCAAAGCAGGGAGTGTGACAGAGTTTGGTTTTTGCTTTTGTTTGGCCATAAAAAAAAAAAAATTAAAAATGAATGATCTCAGAGGCAGATTTCATAGCCCTTCCTTTTACATTTTTAATGTTAATTGACCAGTTCCAATATGAATGAAAAGTTACTCATAAAGAAACACAAGGTCATGTTTTCTGCAAGGCAAAAATTCCTCATGTAATCTTTCCTACGTCTGTGGGGAGAGTATAGGTCAAGTTTTCCACTTGCTTATTCTGCCCAGTCAGTGTTGGGGGACATATCCTCCTCCTCCTCTCTATTGCTTTTCTAGTTTCCTGCTAGGGATCATAGATGATCACATTTTTCTCCTTGCTCTCTTAAATTTGCCTCCTTGTGGTCTCATGTGTCAGAAAGGGTCTTGCCCACTCTTCCTGTGTACTTTTGTTGCTCAGCTTTACTTCAGTTGTCATTAAAATGTTGATGCCATCTCCAACAGACCAGTGATACTATACTCCATCATCCACTTATTAATTGCTGCAAAAAAACCCAACAAAAACCTTTGATGTTTTCACCATTAGCTTCCTAGATCTCTGCAAACTGATTTAATCACCTTCCTTCAAATCTTTCCCTGTAACTCCTCACTGGTGTTTTGTCCAAAAGAAGCCCTCTCAGTGCTCAATTGGCTCATATTTGAGGCTGCATCCCAACACTGTGACCACAGCTGTCTTATTGTTTCATTCTATTTCCTAATGCTTAATTCATTCTTGGCTTTAATTTCAGATTGCAAACTCTGCAGTGGTGACTAATTTTTTGTGGGATTTTACAGCTGAGTCCAGAACTGGGAAGAGACTAAAGTAGTCCCCACAACAAAACAGGCAAGGTGAAGAACCCTGTTCCAGCTGTTTTAGGGGGATTCCTGGGGGTACAGCTGCAACAGTACACCTGCCTGTAAGATTTGCTCATATTCCTGTGACTATTTAATGTCCTCCAGCCCAGATATAGTTTTATCATTCCATATTTAAGTATAGAATTAGTTTAGAACATTTCCAAGACAAAGAAGAAGATCTTAATTTAATTCTTTTATTTAATTTAAAGAAAATAACACCTCAAGTCATAATTGTAGCTTATTTGGGACTCAAATGTTACAAACAGACTTCCCCACAAATGAAGATTGTTCTTTACAATGCAGTATGCAGAACACTGCATCCACAGATTTCTTGTTGCAATCTGAGAGCTCTTAAAAGTCTTCCTGGGAGTTGTGCAATTGCTCTGTGTTGGTACTGCTGCATATTTTTGCTTTTCTTTTTTTCACCAGATCCACAGACTGTGACTTATTGCTCTAGATACTCGTGGTTGTTGTGCTTTGAGCTTGATGACTGAAGACAGTAACTGCAGCACTTGCTCTGCTAGATCAAATTTAGGAAACCAAACACTGTTGTTGGGATGTAATTCCTCCCGTGTAAATTCCAGTTAAGGTTAATGTCATATAAGCTCCACTGTTATCCTTTCTAAGTCACGAGCCGTGCAGCAAAGAGCATTAGAAAAGCTTCATTTGAACCTGGCTCTTGGGTCTTTGGGGAGAACAAATAACAGAGGATTGAAGGGAAAAGTGTGGTGTTAGGGTTTGGCAGGAAGATTTTCCACATAAGGCTTAAGGAGCTGTCCCTGATGAAAGACAAGTAACGGGATGTGTCTTTGTGATTGAAAGACAAGAAATTTTAATGCATTTTTATCCTTTGGTATCCAAAAGGTCAGCTTAATACTCAAGTTTAACACAGAATAATGTGATGGAAAAAGTGATAACACTTGGATAGAATAGGTTAAAATGCTGTTGCATTGGTTCTATTTCTTGTCCCATTACTTCTTCCTTTTAGCTTGGTAATTCAAGAGAATTTGGACTTATCATCTCTGTCTCAGGCTAAATGCAGTGAGACACACAAACTTTCTGATCTACTCAAATATCTGAACTTTTCTGTATGTCTGTTTGCAGTCCATTGTTCCCTGCAGAGATTCCTTAAACCTCTCAGCAAGACAACATAAACACTTCCCTGTATATGGCAGAATGATGAATGCTTCTAATTTAAAGGAATGACTGAATGGACTGTGAGGCAGGAATCTGCACATCAATGCATTTGGACTGGTTTAATACCTTTGCTGCCCCAAAAGTGTTGATAATGCAGCATGAAGCTGAGTTATGTGTCAGACCACAAAGCGTGGGGCTGCACCATGAGATGGAAAAATCTCAAGGGACTCAACCATTATCCTGTGATCTTCAAATAGTCTCCTACCTTAAAAACATTTGCAATGTGTTGATTACTATTTTGTGTTTTAAGCAGTATTCTGGTTATTTGCTGTCAACTAATGATGACTTCGAAGTCACTCGAAGCGTGGCAGAGTTAATCATTGCATTGGCCTACGAAAGTGCAACACAGGAAATGGTTATTGAATTGTAATTGGTATTTTTTCCATCCACTCCTAGTTATGCCTTAGAGTAGTGCATCACAGCTCCTCTAAGCTGCAATGCAAGGGGCTCCTCCATGTGCTTCTAACAACCACTGCTTCCTAAATTTCCTGTTGCTGCTGAATGCAGGGCTTGGTCGTATTAATTCTGTAACTCTGTGTCTTGTACTGAATGAAAATGCTGTCAATGCAATGTAGTGCAAGACAGTTACATGGGTACCCTTCAGGAGTTTAAATGAACTTAGTCTGTGGTTAGATGATTATCTGTAAATAACCTCTGACAGGCTTTAAACACAGTCAAAAAAACTGATTCCATAAGCCTTGCTAATTTAACCAAGAAGCAGGTTTTACCCTGCAAAATATCCTTTTAACATTAAAGAAATTCAGTTTTTAAATAGGACTACTTCAAAAGAGATAATTTCTGTCTAATGCATGGAAGAACATGAGTTAAAGGATTTTTGCCATAGAGTTTGTGGAAGCTAATTTTTGAGTTATTTCTTGTGAGCTCTTTGTAAGCAGCCCACTGTCTAGAATGTCTCTGGGTTCATGTATCTGTCATAAAATCTCAGGATGTGTATAGCAACTGTCAGCTTTATATCCACTTGTGTGACAAATCAGTACCTGAGGATCACACAGATACTCGAGGAGATTCCCACATCCCATCCCTTGGCCTGGATGCTCTATGGCCATCTGTAATTCAGCCCATCAGGATGTCTCTTGACCACCAAAGATGATAAATAATCATTTCACTATGTATCATCAAACATAGTGAAACATGTCTTTTATGCCTTTTTCGAGAGCCTTTCTTTCTTTGGTGTCTTGTTCTGCCTCTATTAGCTCTGTTCTCTCTTTTTGGGGAAATTCTCTTTCTCACGACTCTGCAAGCTTGGCCCAGTGTCAGGAAAACTCACCAAAGGACAAAACACAGGCTACGTAAGGGAATATTATTACCTATTTTTCAGTTCAGATATTTCTGTAAACAAAATTTAGATCCTTCTCCAAACCAGGGATCTGAGAGACCCAGATACAGTACAGACTTTGACCTGGAAGAAATCTACTTTTATTTCATACTGTCTTGGAAAAAGACATGAGTAGTAGACACAGAGCAGAGAATTTTTAGTCAACTAAGCCCTGAGAAAGTCAAACTAATTGTCAAGAAATTTAATAGTCTGTCTCGTGGTCAATTCTAATATGTTTTTCTGAAGTGCCACCTAATAGGCCATGAAGCACAAGCAATGTCAAAGACAGTGCTAAAGTGGCTGTGGGGAGAGGCTTTTGTCCTCAGCCATGTTACACTGCTCTGGGAAAACATCCTCACATCCCAGGCTGTCCTTGCAAATCAGGAAACGGGGCTGCTTCCCTGGCACACCTGTGGAGCTGACTGGAAACGACATTGGGATGTGTTGACATGATGGATGGATTTGGGAGTGTCTGTTTTCCTCAGAACTTTACCCAGACACGATTCAAATCTCAGGAGCAATCATGGAAAAGAAGAATCATTAGGAGCAGTTGTGGGTGCTGGAGCAACGTGCAGGAGGTGAGGGTGATGGGCTAAGATTCGATTTGCACAACCCACTGCAACACAAGGTTTAATTGTGTGTGGAGCTGCAGCAGGAGGGTTAATTTGAGCAGATTAGATTACCATGATAAGCAGTGCCTGGGGAGCAGCAAAAAGGGATTCACCATTTCCACTGCCTTCCTGCTGCTGGAATGAAAAGAACCTGTGCAGAAAAATCAAATTATCATTGCTGAGAATATGAGTGCAGATTTTTGACTACGTTTCTCACATGTCTAATCCAACCCAACTAAAACAGTTTACGATATGCATGAAAATTAACCCTGAGGGGCTGCACAGAGCTGAATTATCTGGAATATCCCATTTTAAAATGAGGAATTTGAAATATTCAAGTTATTTAGCTCTTTCCAGGAATTTACTCAAATTAGATGGAGGTAATTTAAAGTAAATAAATAAAAATTATTATTAACAATAATAGCAACAATTACTTAGAGCCTCAAAAACTGAGATGCAATGGAAGCCTTGTTTTTGTCCTATATTTTTCTAAAACTCTAAGAAGAAACAGAATAATATTTGAGAGGCAGGACAGTTTCTAGTCTGTGTTGTCAGACAGAGCAATGGTCACTTGAAAAAATTCCACCTCTGTCAATTTGATCCAAAATTTATTGGAAAAAAAAGTCTATACTATGAACATGTGTTAATTATAGGAATATATTGTGTGTCTTCCTACTTGTCAGCAGTAAAATTCTACCTTTCCGAGGTAAAACTTGTCACTAATTTCAGTTCTTAGTTATGCCCACTGCATATTTTCTTAAAAAAACACTTAATCAAATTATTTTGTGCTATTTAGCAAGCAATGCTTGGATATTATGATTAGACAAACTCTTAAAGTCATAGCACTTATAATTGCAGTACATATATATTACTGTTACCATGACTATATAAGTTAGTTGCTAGTCTTTTTACTGTATATAAGGTCTTACTATTTATTAGTGCAATTACTTACAATAAGCATCCTAAAAGTTATTTTTAATTTTAGACTTAAAACTGTTCTTATTAAAGTTGATTTATTAAAAATTGGGCAATGAATATTTAACAACTAATAGCCCCCAGTGATACTAATTATCCATCAGTATTCACTTAGCAGTCAACAAATAACCTAATAAATCTAAATTTTTGTAGCCAGTTGTCTAATACTTAGAGCAAGGCATTGGGAAATTGGAGATATATATATATATGTGTATATATATATGTATATGTATATATGTGTATATATATATGTATATGTATATTTGGTACTTAGCAGTATGTATATGCCTTTTTTAATGAAGGTTTTATCCTACTACTTCAAATGTTCCTTTTTTGTTCCTTTTTGCTTCTTAAACCTATACAAAGCTACCAGCTTGTTATTCTAACAAAACCCTGTGAGAATAAATTATTTTTATTAATATTGTACATGTCAAAACCTTGCAGTCAGTCAAATACCAGGAGTGTTCATTGTCTCTCTCCCCCACTGATGCTGTTATAGGAGCTGGAGTTACAAGATTCAGACATAAAGTGATACAGTGAAAGATTATAAGGAAATACTTCTTTTTCACAAGGTATTTCTTAGTAAAAGAGATTGTTTTACAGTTTTGTTTGCTCTTGACACTATTTTGAGTAAATCTGAGCTTCTAAGACATGTTCAAGGCAATTAAATATTTATGCTCCCCAAGCTGAATTTTTAAAGAACAATTTCTGTTTACAGGAATCAGGTTTGCTTTGGTTTTATGGCTTTTCTTACAGATTATATGATACTTTTTTTTTTTTCATTGGGGGCAAAAAGATATGTATTTATACATTTGTAAAGACTTTTCTCTGCTGAAAAAACCAATAGGCAACATGAGTATAACCTTGTGTCCTTCCATATTTCTATTTTTAAACCCTTGTGATTTAAAATCCTTAAATTACTTGCGATATTTTCCATTTTGCCTTCTATTAGGCCTGAAATTGGAAACTATTTAAAACCTAACAAACCCCAGAGTTCATCCCTGTTCTTTGAATAGCAACAGAAGCATGGCTATTATGGTTTGACATATAGATGAAGAACAACCTCTGCTCTCCAGCAGGTACTTAAGTGGAACTTTTCCAAGTGGGATATTGTCAGCAGTGAGGTGTTGGCTGCTGACTCCGCTGCTTTTGGCCACACACTGCTGCCTTTATGACTCATGTTTGTCCTTCTGCCTTCTTTGTGATTTCTATGGACTGGATTGCAAATGAAGCACTTGTCCTCTTACCTGGGAGTTCCAGCAGGTCAGCTGCAGCAGGAGGTTACTGGCAGGTTACCACCAGCTGACTCCTTCCAGCCAACCCTTTCCATTTCCTTCGCAGATTCTGTTTTTCCGTGTGATTATAAAGAAAAAAACCAAAAAACCACAACTTTTACAAAATCAGTTTAGAGAAGATGTTGCTTAACTGTTTTACTCAAATGAACACTTTCAACATGCACTTCTTTGAGTAAGAATGCCTTTTATGAGAAGCTGATAAAAATAGGAATTTAAAACCAGGAATATTAAAAGTAGGACCAGATGGGGGCACATTCATCACTGGTAAAGTTCTGTTTGCACTGAGGGAGTACCATCAGTTTTTTCTCTGTCCTGTCTTTCACTGGTCCTGAAACAGCCTGAGTGCTTGCTCTAAAGAACTTCCTTCCTCAGGAGTGATTGATCTCTGGTGCTCTGGGTGTTACCAGCTGCAGCACTGAATCACAGGCAGACATGAGTTCTGACTGGATCAGAACCCTTGTTAATGTTTTCATGTATAACTCATAACTCACTTTATCAGAAGCATTTCCTTGAGTTTTGTCTTTTGCCTTAGCTCTTCCCACTAAATAGACCTCGAGCTTTAGTCCTATCACTTTTGAGAGGTGATCCTGATCTAAGGATGAGCAGCAATCTTTAATTATGCCTTTATAACTCTTAAAACCACAGTAACTGCACTTTCATTTTAGAATTAACATTCTTTGGATAAAGACTGAGTTGTAGCTTCACTGACATGAGCTAAAGCACAAACTCTTTCAGTGGTCCTAGAGTGGTAGTAGTTCTAAAAGGCAATCAGAGTGAAGATCCTGAATAACTCACTTTTCCAACCAACTTTTAATGTATTTCCCCTGCAAATCAATTAATGTATCATAGAGCTCAATTACCTGCCCATAAAATGAGAATTGTTGCTCAGAACTGTGAAATTACGGTAACAAGAACCCTAATGATACAGTAGATAAACACTGTTGCAATACTCTCCCAGCTCTATTAGGGTATTTTAAATTTGCAGCAAGTCTCAATGAGGATGAGAAAGTCTGAGCTACATAAAAATAATGGAGGTTGGAGGAGAAATTAGCCTTGCAGTATTCTTCAGTCTCAACATTACCAAGTAGCACATGTGGTAGTGAAAGTGCTGGCTTATATTTGTAAAAAACAGAACTGCAGTCAACTAGATGCACTGACAAGTATTAAGTAATTTCTGTAAGTCAAGTCCCTTAGGAACTCTTCCTTAATAAAAGGCGGGTTCCAAATCTACTGAGTCTTCCTAAAAAAATAACAACAAACCATAGTGTCTTTATTTCACCTGTCCTAGACTACATTTATGTATTTATTTACAGTCTGACAGATGAGTCAAGTACCTGTAGTGGTGCCTTTACAAATGCAAAACACAGTATTTTGAATATTCTTATTTAGTGTTCCAGTTTTAATGAGCCTGGAGCATCATGAAGGAGATCAGATGTTTGCAGGTACTGGGTGAGGGTAGAAATAATTAGAAAGCATCTAAAAAGTAATATTACTTTTTTGTCAGCTGTTTCTTCAGGGACTGATTTAAATCCCAAACTGTTGAAGAGCAATCACTGTACAAAGAGAAGTTCCAGCTGAATGAAACCAGAAGAAGCAGATATGGCAGATTCCCTGATCAAAGCAAAGGAGGAAAGGTGGTGATATTACTCTGGTGAGGCTCTGGATACTCATTTCAGAAATACCATCCTTGTTCAAATGTAGGAAAAATTTGGGATTTTACTTTTTGTGGTCTTTTTTGTTTTGCAAAATATGTGATAGTTAATATATGAGTAAAATCTTGTGTAAAAAGTCATGTATATATTTTTAACAAATAGCCAAATGGATATTACCATCACATCTTCATAGAGAGACATTGTCTAGCACTTCTGGTGTGGATACCTGAATAAATCAGCTGGACAGGTAGAATGATAAAGTAATATAATCCAGACATTGAAAGGATTTTTTGGATGGTTTTTTAATAGATTCAAGCAGAAGTCCCTGATTTATTCAGGCTTTGAAGTACCGTGCAAGCCTTTTCTCATGGAATAAATTCTGTTTTATGTAAATAATTCACTGTGCAGTAAACTAGAGGAAGGCAGGGAGCAACGAAACTCCCTAGGACTTAAAAGCTTCATATTTGGTGTGACTGTACAGTAAATGTTAGAAGACAATTTTTAAAAGTTGCCTTCACCCACTGTTTAATGTGCTTTTATTGTTACTCTCCATAATTTTTCCCTGTTACATTTTTTTTTATTAAAAAAGGTTTACTGTACTAGCTTTTTCCATTGCAGCACAGTAAGAAGCCATAACTAAAAAAACCATATTTTTTTTGTCATTCAAAATTAATGGGAGCTTTATTCAAATAGAAAATATTCCCAACTCTCCTCTCCCTTTCCCCCTTCAAATACTGTTTTAAAATTACAGAACTCTGTACTGTCTATTACAGAAAAATGCCCTCCATCAAGAAGGTGTAGACATCTACCTGGACAAATCTAGAAATCAGTGTTCTTTGTGGTCTCAAATGATGTTCTTCATTCAAAAACCTCAAAGCACAAATCATTTTGGTGAGGCAGGTAAGAGAGCCACTTGCACTTTCTCTTTCAGTGTAGTTCCTGTAGCTCATGGGACAATGATTTGGGCAGGAACGGAAGAGTTGAGATTGTGGTGGTGAACTTTGCTTTAGATGTCTCTCCCTGTACATCTTGGAAGACTCTCAGCCAAATGATGAAATTCAACACAGTTCAGTGCCTTGACAGCAAAACCAGTTTGCCAAAACCAAGTTGGCAATAGCAGCAGTACTGGAGTATTGTGATACTGGTGCCTGCTATGAGTAATTTTAAATGTCAGAAATAAATCAAGCTGCAGCAATAGTGGAATATTGCAATACTGGTGCCTGTTACAAGTACTTTTAAATATCATAAATAACTAAAATGACTTGCAGAAGTCTTAAATTTCTAAGTTAACCTCCAAGATTGCAATTTTTAAGGACTCACATTTCCAGGTCCTGAAAATCCTGGGGATTAATATTTCCTTTGATTTTTGTGCCAGAAAGCCACACACAGTGGAGCTATTTGTGCATTGAGGGCAATCTCCTTTGGGGTTTTTTTGAGCTCAAGTCCTTCAAGCAGTATTAGTGTGAACAGCAGCAGTTTAAAGCACTTCCTAATCTTACAGAGCATAAGTAACACTCTGCTTTAACAAGGTGGGTTTGAACCAGATTTAGAAATGTGATTTGCCTTTTTCTATGTCTTAATTTTGCTTAACACTGAGTTGTTTTAGCATTGGAATAGTTTAGAAAATTCAGCACTTACATATACAGTTTACCAGAGGAAACAAGAATAAGGTTTCTAGAGTTTTGTTCTTAGTGTTCATTGAAATGTGATTTATGTGGCTTAAACCCATAGAAATTCTGGGAAATTTTGAATTCTAAGGAGTCAAGGATCACATTTTGAGCTGGTTCTGTTATTCTGGTGCAGATTGGAATGATTTGTTTAAACTCTTGTGCATGTTACAGAACATCTGTAGTAAGGGAATCCCAGAAGATTTTAAGATTTATTTTGAGTCTGTTTCAATCTTGGATATAATTCCAAAATTATTTTTATCTAGTCGTAGGTTGAAGCATCTTTGAGACTAATTACATCATATATTGGGGATTAGAAGAAATGGGGAAAATATGTGAGAACTGGGGAGAGAAAATTATTGTCATTCAATAAAGTAACTACCAACCCAGATATTTTCATATATTATGTATAATAATCTCATTTTTTGCTAGAATCCTGTTACATATTCAAGACATAATGGCTGGTAAAATTAGCTGTGGGAGTACTGTTTTCTTAGGTACTTTTGTACCAGAAGATGGAGCTAGAGAACCTGGATTCAGGATCTCTGCAGGATCAACATTCTTTTAGTAGTGCTGACCTGACTTGTGTTATCTCCTTGGATGAGATCAAAAAAAGGAAAATTGAGATCACAACTATTTCACAATTCAATAGCCCTGTAACCATTAAAATCTAAGAATAAAAACAGAACCTAGGTGAAGTAAATTTAAATAGTTAAGGAACAAAGATACCTATCAGTGGGAAACATCCATAAGGTAATGCATAACTTTTTTCCCTAACAAATACTTACAGATTAATTTTAAATTCCAGTGCAACAGGTCTCAAAGGTAAAGCTTACTGTGATTATTAACGTAAGATAATTCATACCTGATTCTCTGCAGGACTTTTACTGAGTTATGAAAAACAAGGGATACGATTCTGCAAACTTTTTCCACAGGCAGACCTCATATAGAAAGTGTTGCTGGGGATTTTTTAAGCAAGATGCCCAACACCAATTATTTTGAAGACCTAATTTGCATTAGCTGGATCCTCTGATGGGTGGCACTGAGGATCAGTATTTTGCAAACTATTTTATGCCTTACAGAGCCCCAGCCATGAAATATGCCCACATGAATGCCACTTTCAGGGTTTCTAAGCAAAATAAAAGTATGTACACTTTATTAACGCAGATGGCGACATTTTTAAAAAGAATCCTCATCACTCATGAACATGGCAACTTCCCTCTCTCCCTCCCACTAATATTGCAGGCACCAGGAGCCTACCTCATCCTGCAAAAATAACCTTAGAGAAGGGTCGAAACAAAATTTCATCATTTCCTTTTTTAAATTGCAAATGTGCACATAATGTTGCTGCCACTTTATCTACTTATTGTAAATACCATGTGCAAATCAGTAGTTTCTTTACTGTTTTCAAAACAAACCTTGAATTTTTGAAAAGCACTCTGAAAACAAGTCCTAATTCAATATTTAGCTTAAAATAGTATACTCTTGTTTATTTTTGCACAAAATCCTCATTGTTTTATTAAGAACTCCTCGGGAAGTTTTGCATTGTTGGACCTTAATTCATTCCATCTTCCAGACAAACCAGTGCTTGTAGAACTTGATTAACTTGAGGTTGCTGAAGGAGTCATAGACAGCTCTTGGACTTCTCACAGGAAGCACCCCTGTGTTTTATTGTCCTTGCCTTCCATTCTTCTTCCTAAGCAGCCATTTGTGCTTTAAATTACTGTAAACACTATCCACGACCAAAAAACCACCAGTAGTTCCAGTGCCAGTAGCTGGTTTCTGTTTTCAAGGTTATGACATGGCACAGTGTGGGTCTGATGCCCTGCTGTGCTACTGCAGATTTTTCAAACAAGCAGGACAAATGACATTTATGTTGGTCATATTCTGAAACCAGTCACTTTATGAAAGAACTACAACCTTTGAGTCACTTTGCATATTTACTTGAATGATGCTGGGCTATTTCATGAAGTGCCTAAATGTTTCACGCATTTCTTCAAATGAACATTCCATTACTATTACACAGAATCTCTTTCTATGAATGTTCTATTAAAGTGGGGTTTTGTGGCTGGTTAATACTTCCATAGAAAAGTCAGACCATGCACTTCAGAGTTCTCACAGGCACAGGGCTGTAGTTCCAGAAACATGCCTACTTTTGATATTCCCAGTGGCACTCTGACACTGTTTTAGTTAAACACAAGCTTTCATAAAACTCTAATCCCTTTACTTTTTTATTCACTTCTGAATAATTAACATAAATGCATCTGCGCATTGTATCCAACTGCATCTGGGGTTCTTGCTAGATTATTGCAATTCTGTGGTAAGCCCAGAGTGTGATTATTAATGAATAATAGCAAATGCTGTGTCGTGAGCAACAATAAGCCAGTGGGCTTAAAAATTTGAGAAAACCCACTTCTGTTAATTTTCTGGAACGTAAAGCTCTCAGGTAAATCAGAGGACCTGGCTCACAGCAGTAGCAGAGCACTGTAGATTTATTCAATAGGGTAATCTACATCCGCTTCTACTTGACTGCCTGTTCTAATGTGTAATGTCAATAACAACCTCCTGCTCGTTAAAATTGATTAACATGGCAAAACATGGGATCAGGGGATGCAGAACTCATCTTTTTAATCTACCTCCAAATATTCCAAATACTGTTTCCTTTCGATGGAGAAACTAATGATTTAAAATTTTCTAGTTTTGCATAAAATTGTTGCATAATTTCTAAAGGCTTTGCTATTCCATTAATTCCACTGAAAATTGGTGGTGAGGTCTCAAGTCACTCTTCTTACGGGTCTGGTTTCAGAACCTTACACACAGAGAGAAGTAATACTCCTCAACCACATGACTAAATGAGTGACTGCTGGAGTGAAACATTACCTATTCTATTTTTCCTTGGGGAGAAAATCACTGCAGTAATGGCATCTGCTTAGACCTACTAAAGGGAATTCCTCCCGGAGCATTAACACTTTCAGTGGGATTGAGAGGCACAGAACAAAGATTCATACTCAACTTTCATGAGAAACCAAGAAAGATAAGAATGCAGTCACAGTTTTCCAGTTTATATTTTTGGCATGTTGAGCAAGTGTTTATTTTAAGGCATTATATTCCTAGGGGTATTAGTCTAAAATTTGAAATGAGAACACAATTAGCTTGTGATCTCATTATAACCAACAGTTGCATCTGCTGTTTTACATTTTTGTAGCTGAGGCTAAATTGGGTGGGAAAAAAAGCTGATCTCAAAGGTGATTGGATACTAAATCTTGCAAACCATTAATAATCTACTAAAGCCCACAGTGCTTTATCTTATGTACTTTTTGTCAAATGGTTATGCTCTTCCAGACATTTTCTAATTAGCCTCTTTCAATCTCCTTCTATCAGTTTCATTTCCCTGTACTACACTTAGCACTCACATTTCAAAGCTTGTATTTTTATGCTAAATGCTTCTGTTGCATAATTAGTTTGTCTTAAAAGAGAGTGTGTATTAATCAAACAGATTAATATTCTTCCCAGTCTTTCACAGTCTAAATTTATTTTGGAAAATTATTAAGAAAGATTTTCTCTCTCTGTTTCTGTCCTTGAATATAATTCCCCAGGCTATAGCGAATCTTTTCTGCATAGAGGAGGGCCAAGATTTCAGTTGTTGCTGCAAAGTCTCCTAAAGCATCTCTACCCATACTATATAATTCTGTATAACTTACTGTATGCTTTAAATACAAAGGTTATAAACATTTCTGCAAGAGCAGAGCAAGCATAGTAGAAATTGTAGCTTTAAATAGTAAAGGCAAAGCTAAGTGTGCATCTCTCCTCTGTAGCTCCCCCTCTGCCTCAGTTTTATTCAAAGTTCTGCACAGAATAGAAGAAGCACATGAGTCTTGTTGTGAGGCCACTGAAGCAGAGTTTTCTCTCTGGTTTCAGTCACTCAACTCTCCCTTGTCATTCACAGGGTCCTGTAAGCACACGAGATCAGCCCTTCAAATCAAGTCAAAACTATTGCTTCTCTACCATAAAAAGTGTGGAAGTCACTTTCTTTTGTTTCAGTTCTGATTTGTTTGTGTGAAAATTGCAGGTGCTCCAATTTGTCCGTGTCCTATTTCATCATCACATTTAACCATTTGCAGGTGCCAAAGATGCCCTTTTCTAAAGTGCCTTTGGGTAGCAGTCATTCTTTGGTCTGGACTCTGTAATTGTGTGATTCACTCAAAAGGCTGTAATCATATGACAGAAGAAGAGCAATTAGATACCAAAATTATTCAATTACTCTTAATGTAGGGATTTAAATGTGTTTTGTTGCATTGTAGTGCTTTAGAATATTTTATGACACTTGCACAGGCATAGAGTCTGTAACCCATAAAACAAGAAAAAGGCCTAATTTCTCTATGCATGGATTATTTATAACTCTGTGGTCTATGAAGGAATAAGAGTCCATAAAAAGAATACCACTGAGTGTTAAAACCAATCTGCTTGCTGCATTTTAATTGGGATGAGAGTCTTAGCTCTTAGGTTTCAGAAACATTGCATTATGGATATGGATCTTGCATTCTAATTTTAAAACAGAAATACAAGAAGTAAATATTGATTAAGGAACTTTGTGTTTCAGGGGTATAGTCACTGTATGATAGATGAAGCCATTAAGCCTCAGGAGATTTCTGTCTTATTTGTTCTAAAGCTTAGATCTCCTAATTTACTTGGGAGGGGCAGGGAGAAGTTAGGATTTGTTCCTAGAATTACTGTGTCTGCATATGGATTTGTGGAGGCATAACCAGGCATAACTTGAGTTATGCAAAAGTGTTTTTGTCAGCCTACCTCTCTCTCTTCCTATTTATTTTCTTGATTCATTTGTTCTCTGCTCTCTCTTACTGAACACAAGGATCTGGACCTCTTAGGACACACACTGAAGCTTCCTTCTGTTTCGCTCCTTGTCTGGAAGATCCTAGCATTGGTTACACTGGTGCGTGGGTTTTGTACAACAAGCTTGGCACAGAATTTGTTTAAGGTTGGCAAATGGTGACATCAGGACTGCAAAATACATTTAACTTCATTGAATGTGCCAAATAATTTCCCCCCGGAATTCCCTTAAGTGACACAATTCAGCCCAGAGTCAAGTTTTACATCCCATCCAAGTTGTTTCAGAAATAGCAATAATTCAGTCATTTAATGGCTGAAACAGTGCTGTTATAGTGCATAATTAAAATCTGTCCCTACAGTGGTACTAAAAGCCATTATCACCCTTGAAAGCTACTCTGGACACTTGGCACTTAAATTGATCTATCGATCCATTAATGCTCACCTTTTGCTAACCTATTGGTTAGTTAGTCTCCTTTAATTTTCCCGTTTAGTGAAGCAGTTCCTCTGGTCTACATGTAATTGTGGTCCAACATGCATGCCTTTTTAAAAACTGCATTTTGGGAAGCTTGTGCTGGTTTTTGTGTGGGGAAAGTAAGGAAATTGCTGTCACCCATGACAACTATCCAGAAAAGGAAAAGAAACCCCAAACCCCTACAACTGATGTACTGTATCTGTCTGATTTACATTTCACATGAAGTAACTTTTTTTTTTTTACCTATAGCTGAAGGGAAACAAACAACCAAAACCTACAGAAGAATAAAACTTCACAACTGAAAGAGGTGTAAGTTTTGAAGATCAATTGGAAAAAAATGGTGCTTGGAGTTGGATTGGATGTAACAGGAGCAGGCTTGCTCTCTTCTGAAACTGAGGAATAATAGAACAGATGAAGAGTAACCTTAGCACTCAAGGGTCAAGAAGGAATAATGTTTATTTTTCTTAACAACATCTTTTGATTCTTTTTCTCTGATAATTGGCAGGATAGCAGAAGATATATGCAGCAACAACAAATCTGTGTGTGCCACATTCAGTTTAACCATTTACCCGTACACTAGAAAATCGATGCTATTTAATAAGGATAAAGGAGGGCAAAATTGTGATTTGAAACACTTTTCCTTCGTAAAGCAAGTATTTTGTTAAAATATCTTAAAAAATCAAAGGCTGCTGCAGCAGTATGTCCTAAAAATTACACAGTTTGCTGAATGTATATATTCAAATAGCCAGTAACTCTATGCTTACAGAGCTAATAGTATTCTCACTGGAAACACCAGGGAAGATAAAAACACTACGGGGTTATTTTGCTTGGAAAAAAATAATTCAGCTTCAGCAAATTGTCTGCTGATGTGAAGGATTCTCAAACAACACACACCTTCTTATACCTTGTCTACCACCTGCCTGAAATCCCATTTCAATACGTTCCATTATCCTATAAGTTAAATAAGAAAATCTGAAGACATAGACAATGCTTAACAGTAATGGTATATGTGAAGAGTGGTTATTTTCCTATTTTTTACTAAAAAATGGGCTTTGAAAAGAAGTAAGCCCACATATTGTTTTGAAGCTAACTGTAAGAACAGTACATTTTGTAGTAAAATTATTGCTGGGCACTATTTTGTATCAGCAAAACTCCAGAGGTGAACAGCTGTCAGTTAACAGTGGATGCAGAATGCATTTGAGGTGGAATTGTTGACAGCTTGGTGTAGGCTTCAAAGAGACAAGACCTGCAGCCATCAGCTCCCTCTGGTGCCCTGTCTGGGGTGTTCCTTTAGGGTTTGGAGATGGGGCAGAAAGCTGGTGCTTTGGAAAGCTTCAGTGTGTGTGTCTGTGCCTCTGTGCATCCCCGGCTTTACGATGTGTGACATACTGATTTAGCTCTTCACTTACATTTCCTCTGGGAACCTAACTAAACATCATAGGACTCTTGGGAAACCCAGCTATTAATACTGCATCACTGGCACCACAGCAGAGCTCAAATTATTAAAGCAAGCCAAAAAACCCCCAAATCTAGTAAGCAAAAGGTCTTTTTCATTTATATTCCCTTGCAGTCGTATTTCTGGCCTGTAACTGTGGTGTGCTGTAGATGTTCAAGATACAAGTTCGTTTCAGGTGATAAAGTACACTTAAATTTTCATAAGTCTTCATGTAAAAAACAGATCCAAATCTGATCGACTTGCACAATTTTATGATTCACCCTTAGTCACTGGAGCTCAGAGTAGAGAATATATTCTAAAAATGCCATGTTATCAGCGGATTGTCAAGTCATTTCTGATTTAGCCCCTGGCTCTAACCAGACTGTCCTGCTTTCTGTGAGAGTAATAAAAAGATAAG
>VWZU01011684.1:0-12700 GCA_013397095.1 Sterrhoptilus dennistouni | reverse complement strand
GGAGAAAGAGCTCATTTGCATTCAGATGAGCTCTTCTTCCAACCTCTCTATTTTATCTTATAAAAATTATCATAGATTTGATCAAAAGCAGAGAACAGATGCATAAATCCAAAGAGAGGTTAACAGCAGAGTTTCTTATAATGATAACTCCAGCAGAAAACTGATGCACAGAAACCCATCTTTCCACTCACTGAAATCTCTGTACAGTGTACCATGTTATTGATCAGGAGTATTAGATGTGACACTATGAAGTCAAATAGCTTCACAATGAGCTGAAATACAGAATTTCATCCTAATAAGGCTTCTCTAAAAATGCTGATAGGGTCTCTTAGCTTCGATGACATTAATAAGTTGGTTTTTTTTGCCACTATTGCGTATGGCATGCAAAATATTTTATTGCTAGAAACTATATTCAAGGGATGTAGGGGTGTGTTCATAACACAGATACCATATGATATCTTCAGCCATATAATCTGATAATGCTCCTAAAATAAAGCTGCTAATACCAGCCTGTGGGGCAACATATTTGTCAATTTGTATTTCTAACCTAATGGAACTGTGCTTATGTTCATTTAGTACGAATGAGTGCAGACCCTCAGTATTATAAAGCAATTTTGATCCACTAACCCAAGAAAACTGGGTTATTTACCAGGGCAGAATCGTGCTGGGATGCATAAGTGTAGACCTTTCAGCCTCCTCAAAGGATCCTTTAGCCTATGTAAATAAGATTATAGGACAGGATGTAAAATTTGGTGGCAGATAGTGAACACTGCTGTTTCTTCCTCTCTGACAGACTGTTTAGGGGGAAGTTTACTTGTGGTAACATTATTTTTGACCCAAGAAGTAAAGGTAAAATTTAGGAAGTAAGTGCCTGAGTACAGTATCTGAGAACAGATAAACTCAGAATGCAGTTTAAAATGGCAAATTTACACAAGATGCAGAGCAGGTATTTTTCTTTGACATTTTTTGATTAATTTCAACAAAAAAAGCTCCTAGGTCCTTGTTCAGTATGAGACAGTTCCTCTCTTTGTACAAACTGGGACAGAGTGGACTCAGAATGGAGCTGAGGAGGAGAAAGGACTGAACTGTTCTTTATTTCTGCCTTTGGAAGATTGAAGTTGTTGACTGAAACCTACCTCAGCCAAGCATATTTTCAGTTTGTAGAAGCATGTTCCATTCTGAATTTTTGTCTCTTGGCTGGATCCTCAGCATCTGTAAGTGCAGAAACCTTCCTGGTACTGTATATCCTCGCCTTGTCCCTGGCACCACTACTAAATTATTTTCCTTGCAATGTAAAGTGAGCGAGATTTTACTCAGGTGGAATTTTGCAGTGACAGGGAATGAAGGTTTTATATACACCTTCTGAGTGAGCCTTTCATAAGGGCTTCTGGATTACACAGAGCCTACTCATATTTGGGCCTGAAGACTGATAAGGTTCTAATCACTTTAAAATTGAGCCACTTTGATTTGTACGGAAGGCAGCTGTTCTCCCTGTCACTGACTTTTGTAAAATAGTTTACTCAGGTTGAAGAAAAATACCTCTTGGAGAGAGCTGAGAAAGTGCATCATGATGATCACAGGCATGGATAAGAAGACCATCAGCTTCCGCATACCATCAAACTTGAAATCAATATGTAGGCCTGCAGTTATAATTTTAAACCACCATAATCTACAGACAATCATTTATTATCTAAAATAGTTAATATTACAAAGTTGGAAGTAAGTTGGAAGTTGGAGTTGGGTTTCTCAAACACTCTTGTTTACAGCAGGATTGGAGAGTCTTTGCCTCTTAGAACAGTAAGGTTTTAAACTAGTGGATAATGCTGACCTACCAAACACAAATTGGTGGCTGCATTGTTGCACTTCCAGCAGCCACAAGACATCAAAGTGCACTGTTGTGACTTCTGTGGAAGCAGCAGCTGCAAATACCATAAGGAAGTGATGAAATGGCAGGACATTGGATACACGCTCTTAGCCCACAATCTAAAAGGACTTGGAAATATCAGCTATAGCCACATGAGAAGTCCATTAATGTAATTAAAAATCAGTTCCTTGCACTCTCTGCACTACTCTATTCTGTAGCAGCTTGGTGACCAGGTAGATTAAATGGTTGGGGAAAAAAACCCCAAACACTTAAATTTAAAGCAAAGTAGTTGCTCCATTGTAAATTACAAAGATAAACCTGTGAGGCTATCAAATAAATATTTCTTTGGCTTCCAGTAATAATTTAAAATGAGTAACAAATATATACTGCATAATCTGCTTTTAATGCACTTACTTTGGAACATGTACATATCGCTGGATTACATAACTGCAATATTTTCACACATGCAATTTCACCCTCAAATGGCCACAGGAAATGTGACAGCTTTTGTTTTCTGTTGCTTCTGTTTATTAATGCTTCAAGGTGTTTCTCTATATTTGTACACAGCTGTCCTGGCATTAGAAACAGAATGCTCTAAAAATAGGAGTAAAAACACCAGAGAGCTCCTCTTTGCAGCAAACACGGGCAACATTTGATCTTAATTGTTTTTGCAAAGCATTCTAACAAGAGGCAGATATCAATAATGCAGACTTCAGAGGGTGTATGGCTGCTTAGTACCTTAGGCTGGATTCGGGAAGGGCAGTGTTACAGAGAGGCAAGTGAAGAGTTTTAATCGACTAAGCATGAGCCATCCAGAAAGTCAGGGCCCACACTGCTAATCTGTATCAGGGGAAGGCAAGAATCAGGCCCATCTGCTAATAGAAATGCAAATTACAGCTTTAGCAGCCAAAGGATATGCAAATAAATGGCTCATATGTAATGCAGAGCATTAAGCATAAAGTTTCTGTTTCATACAGTTGTTTGAAGGCAACGTGGGACTCCAGAGCTTAGTGTTTGAATTGCAACTTTAATTTCCTTATTTGCTGTTATTTAGACTGCTCTGAAGTAGTAATGAGAATAAAAAATGAAAGAAAATCTTATTTGACAGGGAATGTGGTAGGGCTTTCTTCACAGACTTGAAATTATTTTAATTCATTAAAATCTCCAGATGAGGGGAAGATTGTATCCATTTCTCTCTCTTTAAACTAAATTTTCAAAGAAGGATCTAAAATTGCATTTGAAGGTTGGGGTGGGTTTTTTTGCCCCCCTCTTTCATCTAAGAATTCCATTTTACAGGCCTATTTAACATTTGATCCATAAAAA
Organism: Sterrhoptilus dennistouni; assembly: GCA_013397095.1. Lineage (NCBI taxonomy): Eukaryota > Metazoa > Chordata > Aves > Passeriformes > Zosteropidae > Sterrhoptilus > Sterrhoptilus dennistouni. Next base: position 9,513 of record VWZU01011684.1, on the reverse strand, counting down.
TCAGTCCTTTGCTTTGTATTTTGGGAACTCCTTAATCTTGGGAAATTTGTAATCTTCCCAGGGCATTGAGGGTCAATCAAATGCTGCAGGTTCCATTCATCCTTTAATACAGTTTATGTACAGGGGTTTGACTCTTACCCAGAGATATTTTTTATTGACAGCCTAGCAGTTCTCCTGTGGAGCTCGGCGCAGGTAAGCTCACTTGAGAACTCTGGGTAAATTAGCTCCTGGGAAGATATTCATTGCCTGGCCCTGATGCTTCAGTGTGCCTGAGGTCAGCTTGGCTGCCTCTGACTATCTTACAATAATGCATAATAATATAATTAAGTATTCATTTTAATTGGTGATAAATAAGATTTTTCAAGTTAAGTCTGTTCCATCAGTGATGATGACTGGTAGTTTGGCAGCCAGCGAGGGCCAGGCCACCACAATAACCACGTACACTGAGCCTTGGACCTCTGATCAATAATCTGCTGTCAGTTCTCAGCTTTTCTGTGCAAAGACTGACCATGCTGCCAACACTGTGCTTCAATAGGGGATCTTCATTTGTTTGGTCAAACTCAAAAACAGCCTGCATTTTAAAGTGGAACTCTTTGTGGATGATACGATGAAGAATATGGTGTTTATACTCACATCATACTGGCAGTGGAGTAGAACAACTCATAACTGATTTGGCAATAAAGACCTAGTTTTTCTTCACTAAACCTGCACTAGCAAAATTCATAAACTGGTGATAGCTACATCTACAGTGGAAAAAAATCTATTGATTTTATTGACAATTTAATATACTTTGTCAAGCTTTGTTGTTAAGTTTCTGTTGATCCTGAGACTCTTGGGGCTACTTTTGCTTCCTAAGGGATTAAACTTGCAAGCACTTAGAATCAGATTTTGGGAAGATGGGTGCAGAAGACCTTGTAATTCACTTCTGAAAAGCACAATAATGATGACTATTTCAGATAGAAATGATTGTATTTAACATACTATGTGAAATGCTATTGTGTGATTTTTTTTTTTTAAATGCTGGATGAATTAAATGCGGCTATTGGGGAAAGCATGAGCTGGATTTTATATTGAGTTTGGTAACCTCTGATCCTGCTCTCCTTTCTCTTTCTGCTGGAACTTTTAGCAAATTTATTATGTCCAAGTATTATTTCGTAATAATTATCTTTCAAATTGAGCTTTTCTCATTTGGTGTTGATATATTTTGGGGAAGGAGTGGAATGGACAAAAAACCCCCTACTTTCATGAACACAATTTAAATCTCATATTGATGATTTGACCCTTTCCAAGATAGTACTGAATCAGGCTGAAACTGAAGGGATGACTCTTGTCTCAAGCATAAAACCAGCATTTCTTTCCCTGTATTAGTTTTCTGTTGCCCACAGGAAAGTTAAGGAAAAAAAAAAAAGATAAATGGGTTTAAAATTTCATGTGCTATTTTCAGTTTACCCCTCTTTCTGGAGATGTCTTGGCAACTATAGGACATCTGAAAAACTTTGAACTACATCTTTATTTTTGAGGCTCTGTTGAACATTGTTTCTGTTATAAAGTTCTTGTGTTAGTACTTTGAACTTACTCAGATAATGTTGGTATCAGCAGTGACTCTGATAAAGCTATGCCTTCCTAATTAATAATACATTCTTAATGAAACAAAGAATATATTTCCCCATGCATTTAATAACCTAACAAATTTAAGACTGAATGAAGTCAATACCAAGCAGATTTAAAGCAAAACACTTCTTTTTAATGTGTTTCAGTATAGGTTATGCACAAGTAAATAGGTATTTTGTTTTAAGCTTCAGCTAGCTTTAATTAGCCTGTGCATATTCAAATTCAGATTGATGAATGTTGAACCAAAAGCAGACATAAAATAGTTAATTTAAATTCTCCTAATTCAAAGGCAAACCATTTTTATAGCTTTGTTTTGAAGGGGTTTTTTTGTTAAGGAAATGAGAAGTATTTATCTATCCCATTCCCCCCACATTTTCCATGGTCATTATTCCCAGTGACCCCTGCAGTGATAAGTGGCCAATGACCCTGGCACAGGGTGAACTGCAGGAGCCTTACAGATGTGCCTGTTATTTCTCACAGTGGTAGAAAAACTGCAACAGCACAGTGACATTTGGCTAAAAGCTCATATTTTTTCCCAACAGGTTATTACACAGGCAGAATAACATGCTTTCTTGAAGACTGACCACATCTTTTCTTTGCCTGAAAGGTCACATTTGTTCGGGTATTTTTCTCTTATTTAGGTGAGAGAGAAAAAAAATGAAGAGGAAATGCAGAAACTACCAACTGGTAGTACTTCTGTTTGAGTGTCTCCATTTACACCTCGAACTTGCTCTTAGAGACCTTAGAACTTAAAAACACTTAAAGTGTTTTTTTGGTAGGTGGTTTGCTGCTGACTATCTGCATTTCTTCTTCCTTTTGTTGTCTGTGCTTGTTTAGTGTCACTGCTGAATGTTGCCAAAAATGAAACTAGTGTGGAAGAGTTGAGGAACCAGCTTTTGAAATTGAAAAGCTGATCCGTAGGATTTTTTCCTATTGGATTTGTAAATATGAGTAGGTCATCAAAGTTAACATTCTTCAGAAAAGAGCGAGATTGTCCTCCTTCCAGTGAGGGATCTGTATTTTATCACAGGTGTTTGATGGTGCTGTAAAGGAGCAAGATGCAGAGTAAGTCAGAAAGAAGTCATTTGAGCTGGGAGTACACATGGTTGATTCCTAGAAATAAAATATCTAAGGTTTAGTTTTGTAGGATAATGAAACCTAATCCCATTTTGACAGTCAGCAGGATAAATACAAAGAACTAAATACAAACAAATACAAAATCCCCAGAAAGATAGGAAACAGGACTGGACCTCACTAGACTGATGTCTGCTATAGCCCAGGCAGCCCCTGGATGGATTTGCCTGCCTGAGTTCAGCCTGTGCCTGGGCCCCAGGGTGGGCTGCTCTGGGTCTCTCTCACAGCATTCCAGGGATGATCCTGCTCCTCCCCTGGTGCTCCAGGGTCCTGCAAGCACCTTCTGGGGCCACCCAGACACCTCCTGGGGTCTTTAGGGGTCCCTCTGGGACAGTGTAGAAAGGGATTGACTCCAAGATTCTTCGGAAGGTGGAGGCAGGAGGATATTCCCCACCATCTTCTTTCCAGCTGCCCCCCAGACTCTTGCAAACCCCACTGGTGCCCTCAGGCTCTCCATTCCTGGCAGTCTGGACCTCCTGTGGAAAACCATCACTCGTTGTATCCCCTCTTGGATGGAATATCAAGGAAATGACCCAGCAATGCGCAGAAAACATGAACTTTATTAACTTGACAACTTCCAAAATCTACACTACAGGGTGACTAAAAGACTACGGGGTAAGAACCTTAAACCTAAAACACTTCAACTTCTAGAAGTGGAACACTAAAGGAGATGTCAACTTCTCATGCAAATGGTGGGGGGAATCCTACAACTAAGGGTGGGGGTTTCTCTAAGTCCTAAGGTGGGGAATGTCGCAGTGCCCGGGCTGGGCACTGGTTACACATTCCCCGCAATGCTGGAGCTGGAGGTCAGCACTGAGGGGAGACTTGGAGCCTCCTCCTCTTCCACACGCCCNGGAGCTGGAGGTCAGCACCGAGGGGAGAATTGGAGCCTCCTCCTCTTCCACAGGGCCCCTTTGGCTGCTCTCTTGGTCCTGGGCCTCTCCTGGGGGCTGTAGCGGAGGCAGAGCCGCAGCAGGGCCCGGTTGTGCCTCAGGAGCTGCATCAGCCTCCTTGGGCACCTTTCTCCCTGGCAGCAGCACGGGCCTGCACGGGCCCCGGGGCTCTGGCGCTTCTGCAAGGCAAAGCACAGGGATCCATCCTGCTGGAAGGGGCAGAGCAGGGCCCAGGCCCGGGGGGCTGCCTTTGGCCTCTGCCACAGACACGGGCCTGGCTGGGCTGCCCCGGGCAGAGGCTGCAGCAGCTCCGGCCCCCTTTGCCTGCTCCTGTCCCTGGGGCTCAGCCCCCTCTGCCATGGGGCTGCCCCGTCCTGCCTGCCTGAGCCCCCTCCCTCACCTCTCTCCTCCACCATCTCCAGAGCTTTCTGCCAAGGCACCGGCCCAGGACAAGGCCTGCCATCAGCAGCACCGCCAGGCAGCATGGCCAGGACACCAGCGCCAAGTCCACCCAAGGGGCCAGCTCAAGCTCCATGTCCTCCAGCTCCTCGGGGAGCAGCCCCAAGGTGCCTATGTCCCTCTCAGGTTTGCTGGAAGGGTCCAGGGGACAGACCAGGAGCAGCAGCAGGCAGGACTGGAGCAATAATGAGAAGCCCTGTCCAGCCATGGTGCACTAGGAGAGGAGCTGCCACCAGCACAGCGGCTCTGGACGTCTCTCCTCAAGGAAGTCTGCCCAGGCTCTGGGGCACGGTGACAGCTGGGGACTGTTGGCAGCCACTGTGCTGTCCCCAGAGGCTGTGATGTCACAGAGTCACAGAATGCCCTGGCTTGGCAGAGCCCTGCACCATCATTGAGTCCAACGTGTGACCCATGGCCACCCTGGTAAGCAGAGCTGATCCCTGAGTGCCCCACCCAGGCTTGCCTTGAACACCTTCCACAGTGCTGACTCCACCAGTGACCCCTGGGGCAGACCATTTCCATATCCACTGCCCCTTTCTGAGTAAAAATTCTTCCTAATGTCCAATGTAAGCCTCCCTTGGCACAGCTTCCAACCCTTTTTGGCATCTGCTCTCTCTTGTCCTTGCCCATCCCTGAGAAGTCTGGCGCTGCCTCGTTGGTCACTGGCCTGTATGTGGGAGAAGGGGCTGTGCCAATGAGGCTGCTCTACTTTGTGGCTATTCAAAGGAGTATTTGATTGTGCCCGCTGCGGAAAGGAACATTTGTGCACATTGCCATGTTTTATAGGTTATACCCCAGATTTTAATAGCATCATCTCAGGGAGATTCTGCTGGTTTAGTTTCACTGAGGTTTTGAGATGAGTTGCAAATACCAAAAATTTTCTCCTTGGGGTGGTAGAAATTTCACACTTTATATCGTGGGAATAAATTCTTTTCTGTGGACAGGAATTGCTTCTGTGTTATTCCACATAATCTAATCCATTAAGAATTTCATTCCTGAAACAATCCATAGTGCTGTGTGATTTCCTTGGCAGTGTTCTTTGGGATGGCTTTCCCCCCATTTTTGATTCACACATGAACTTCTCACACATCTATTACCATAGAAAGGTAATAGATGTGTGAGAAGTTCTGAAAGGCAAAGTGGTCTTTCAGATCTTTGCCTCCTGTTTTAGAGGTCTGTGGTGAGCCATTAGTCAAAGAGCTGATTTTAACATGATGTTGAAAAGACAATTTAACCTTTTTGCAGCAGGATGTGTTGATAGAATCAAGGCACAGCATGGCTGACACCAATAAATGAATTAAAATGTGTATCTGGAATGTGTTTATTTGATGTTGTGCTAATATTGTGGCAATAATTATGATGTCTGTACTGAACAAGCTAACACCTGATTTGTAGTCAATTTTCTATCTCTAATGTAATGAAGAGATTTTTAAGAATTGTGTTTTCTCTCAAAGCTGATGAGTGAATGTGTTGTTCACAGGATGAATCCTAATATAACTTCATTTTTGCAGAAGAGCAGTTTCACCTGAAGATGATTTTCCTTGCCCTCTCTTTAATTTTTATTTTATGTATTATTGCCTGGCAGGTTGACCTTTTCAGTTTGTGTGCTGCAAAACGTTGCTACTAAGGATAGTTGGTGTCAAAACAGGTTCTTTTCTAGCTTTTATTTAAAATATTGAAAGATGAAAGGTTTCTAATTAAGTTACAGAACTGCATATCATTAGGAACTCTACTTCTCCCCTGCTTGTATCTAGAAAAATAGATTAGTGCCAATTGTAATCCTGAAATATTATGTAGAGCTCACAAGTGGCCACCCCAATTGGTATTCAATTCTGGGAAACATGGTTTTTGTTAGAAATAATTTTTGCTTCAATAATGCAAGCTTAGTATATCCCCAAACTGGCAAGATAGGTCTTTGACCATCTACACTTGTGTTCTATTAATCATGGGGTTTTGTATTAACCATGGACTCGAGTTTCCTGTCTTTTAATCACTTCTGCAAATACCAGGTTTATATAATTGCTGGGTGGCTATTTATATTTTAAGATGGTGTATCTTATGCATGTACATTGATGTTATTGTGAACTGTGAAAATAACTTTTTTTTGGTCTGTCTTAATTTGATCAAGTGATTCCTGTGAAAGGGCTGGGAGATTTTGTGGTTTAAGATGTGAAAAGAAGTTCAGCAGCCTTGGCAAGTAAGTGTGCCAGGTTACAAGGTGAATATGCAGCAATACTTGTGCTTCAGCTGGAATATACAGTATTCCAGTTTATATTATTCTAATAGAAACTATTCTAGTTTGCTACTGCTGGGGTGTTTTGTTTTGTTGGTCTGGGAATCCGTATTCTATACACTATCATTTGTCAGAACTCCATTTCACTTTTACAGTCCCTCTGTTTTCCCACCTCTGAATTATGGTTTTCTCCATGCCTTCTATATGGGGAATTCTTGGTGATAAAAATAATACATAGTCCATAATGTTTTATGTTTCTGATTGGATTTTTTTTCTAGTTTTTAAAAAATTACCTTTTGTTTCTATCCTGGGGCAAAATGCATTTACAGTTTCAGTGGGTTTTTTCCAATTGCTAATCCTACTCAGGCACTAAATAAGGGGAAAAAATCCCCTGGTTTTGTAGAAAATATTCTGTGTTCTTACGTACCCTTAAGTTAATTAAAATATGGTTATATTGCTCTCTGTTTAATTTCTTAACCTAATTTGGTAGAGTTTAGAAATATCTTAACATTAAATAGGTAGTGAGGAGTGCCTGCCTTCCTGTGTTTAACTGCTGGGTGAGCATCCCAAGCTTAGTTTAGAGATTTGCTTTTAAACATCCCTTATTCCTTATAAAATATCTCATTTTTCTTGTTTGTACTTGTGTCAGAAGAGAAAAAGGAGGGAGATCACCCTGGAAAATTTTTCATCTGAACTGGATTTGTACCCTACAGCCCAAAAAGTGACTGCTTAACTGCTCCTTAATTTTCTCAAGGCATGAAGGACACTGGGAGTTCCTCACAGACTCTTATTTTGGGACAGCAGCCATTTCTGTTTTGCTCCATGAAATGCTTTGCACAGTAGCACTGGAGCTCTGAAGGGCAGGGACATTCCATGGGATGAATAATAAACAATTCCTACACCTTGAACTGCTTCAAAGCTAACACAGCAGAAGGAATTATTTCCCTAATTCTAAGTATAATGGCGCTCCTGACAAGTTTTGCTGTTCAGGAGCATCAGAGTAATATGTGTAAGGGGTTTCTGTGGAAGAAAAGCAGCCTGGCAGACTGGATCTTTGTCCTGTGGACAGCCCTATGGTGTTAAGTAGGAGTGTTAAGAGGCAGAGGAATCTGGAATTTAATGAGGATTTGGAAGATTAGTAGGTTTGTTTCAAGAGGCGTGAGGGGGGACGAGTCTTCTATGGAGCAATTATTAGATAAGGTAGGGGAGCAGCCTCTGAAGAGGATGTTGGTGCTGCATGTGGTTTTCCTGGACACAAGATTTGTTGTGACTAACAGGATTGCAACTAAACAGAATGCAGCCATTTTTCTTGTAATTTACTGAGGCATCTTTTGATCCATGATGAGCTGAAGGCTCACTGTGCAAGGCTGAAAGTAAATGACATGCTCTAAAGAGATTTTGGTCTTTGTGACTTATTGAAGGTGGATAGGACATAATTCCTTTGCTCATTGGGACTGCATAGTTTAGTTTTATCTCCTCTGTTTCTAAGCAGTGCTAAAAATGTGTTATTTCCTTCAATTTTGGTGGTAGCAGAGACTCAGCTAATTAAAATGGATCCAGATAATGTTTACAAAACAAAATTGTCTGAAAACCTGTTAAGACTACCCCACAGTCAGTCTTAACAGAAAAGGATGAGGCTAAACTTCTTTCTTAATTTCAGAGATGTTCCTCTGTTCTGCCTGCTTTTCCCATTCTGGATGTGTAACCACCACCTTTCATTTTATCCTTACCCCTGACTGCACCAACTCACCTGCCTTCTGCTGCTCACCTTTTGCTTTCTTGTACGATGGAGTCACTGGAATAGAAAAGATGGTCTTATCTCATTTACTCCATTAAAATGTCTTGGCAATTTTTTTAATCCACTTTGCACTTTCGTCTTTGGCTGAATACTAGTGCTGGCTTACACCTAAGGTAGCAAATGTAGATGGAAAAGCTGTACTGAACACAACATAATTATGTTAGGAAGAACAGTTATTGCTGCACTGCACTGGAAAAAAGATTCAATTGAGCCTGTGGGACAATATGCCTGATTATACTAATTGGTACCTGTGTTTGTAATGCTTAGTTACTTTTTTTTTCCCCCTCAAAACTGTGAAAGAACACTCAGCCATCTAATGTGGCCATGCAATTACTGCCGCTTCCCGTTGCCACGCTGGGGCATGCAGGAATGGCCAGTTCAGCACTTAGCTCTCCAGTGCTGCATGTGGCTCCTACAGCCCGTTGTTATGGTGATGTCAATTTGGGATGAGAGCACATCCAACTCAAAAAAATCATTAGCAGAGTTGTTAAGGTTTTCAGAACACTTGCTTTTCCTGGGTGGGTGCTTTCACGGAATCTAATGATGAGCTACCTTTTCTGGGAGAGAATTTAATTTCTTACACTGAGAAAGGAAATGTTTAGCATCTCTCACACACAAGGACATTCACTTTGGCACAATTTTGTGATATCTGAATGAGTCCTTTAACACAGCAGCATTCTTTCAGATTAATTCATTGTTTCTGTATTCCTCAGGTAGATTACAAACCCCAGCAAGTTACTGGTGGTTTTTGATTTTCCTGCAGCCAGCAGCACAGCTTACCTCTCTCAAAGAGGTTCCAGCAGGACGGAAGCACAACTCACTCTTTTCATCCCAACACATGGACAGGAAAACCTTTCACAGCTCACATCCCAATCACTTATGTGGACCAAAACAACCTTGCCTCATCACAACAGGCTTCTCTTCATCAAAGTCCCATACACAGCTAGACAAAGCCTCCTGTTTCCATGCTTGGTAAGTACCAAGGTCAGCATCTGCATTTTCTCCACTGCTTTAGCACGACATTGCCTTCAACTGTGAGGTGGCAAAATCTTGCTTCAGTTACAGTTTATCTGACCCACTTGCTCCTCTAAAACTGATTTATTCATGAAAATGAACAAAGTCTATTCTTGCAACTGCTGCCTTGCTTTGGCAACAGATTAAGAGATCTTTTTGAAGAAGTTTATCAACACAGAGTATATTTAATTATTATACTAACAATACGTTTTCATTGTGTTAATTTTGTATTTTTATCTCTGATTCAGCCTCCAATTAACCAAAATTACTAGAAATCCATAACAAATCACTGACTATGTCAGTTATTTATATGATGCAATACTGAGCCAACTAGCTAACAAAATCCCATTACTGTCGTCCCTGCATTTCTT
>VWZU01011663.1:2692395-2758065 GCA_013397095.1 Sterrhoptilus dennistouni | reverse complement strand
GCACTGTCAGCCCAGGACAGAAGTTACAGTCTTGTGTGGCCACTGAGACAGTGATTCAACAGGATAAGTTAATTTTGCAGGCTGCTTGGGCAAAAACTCCCCAATGAGTATGCACTGTTTCCTGGCTCAGCTATGAAACACTGCTAATGGCATAGGAGCGCGTATGACCAAATGATCAGCAGGGTGCATGGGCAAGGCTTCTCTGCAGAGGAGTGTCCTAACCAGGGATCTGCCTCTGAACCTCTCTGCTTGGCTTGATTTGTAGGACATGATGTCCCTAATCCTGCTGTCTACTTCATGATAGCACTCTGCATATACACACTGCCTCCTACAGCTTGCCAGACACTTGGCACTTGTGTCCTTTGCCTTAACCCCCTTCCAGGATGCCTGCTCTTCCTCCTCTGCTGGGAGGCCACCTTGCTGTCATCTTTCTGAGATAAAATGAGTTCAGTAGCCGTGTACTCAGGAAATAAATCTGAATCAGGCACATTCTTCATTACCTTTTCTGGAATTTGAGTTTTGGCATCAAGTTCCCAAAATGTTGGGCTCCTGAACTCACTCTTTTGTAGACAACTGAACCACATGAGCCATGCTTTTGAGTCACTCTTCTAATGATTTAAAACATCCTTCTTGCTTCCCTATAAGTAACATGAAAACCTGCTTTGCTTTTCTTCACTTGCTGATTATATTTTATTTCTTCCACGCACTGACTAGTGAGTAAGAATACTTCAATCACAGCTGTTTTTCTAAGACAACTTTTTCTTCTCACCTTTGTAGGTCACACTCTCTGTGCCAGGATGAGTTTCTTTTTTTATCCCACCTGTCCCTACATTGCATTTTGAACCAGCTTGCCTGAAATAAAGGTTTAATATAAAAGAAATTGCCTCGCATTGTACTGAGAATGCAATTGGGCTTTCATAATGCCACAGACCAACAGGGTGCAGTACCACACTGCACGCTGCGCCTCGCAGACACTGCACATACATTGCCTCGTTATATGGCCAGAAAGCAATTCTCCAGTTACAAAACATGAAATTCACTTGGTTCTCCCCAGCTTAACACCTCTTTATGAAGCACATGCTAGCATTCTTAGGAAAATGAATTTGAGTTGGACATATGCAAGAGAGGCCAGATGTAAAAATGGCTTTTTTTGTAAAGGCACTTATATACGTTTTACCTGTTCTGTCAAAACCCTCACAGCAGCAATTACCCACAGTGTGTTTCCCTGGCTATACAGCCTCAGCAAATAGGCATGAGTCTTCATGTACACATGCTGACTGCAAAGGGGATTTAAAGTGATCTCTTATAAATACTTAATACAGTGTAAATGGAGTATAAAGAAAAAGAATTGCTAAGCAGAAGAAAGAGAATGGTGTCTTACTTATGCATGGCACTTGAAGTCAACCTGAATGCTTTCCCTCTACCACAATATACTAATTTCACTCATGGCTTGCCATTTCAATCTTCCAGCTCGGCTAATACTACTGCCTGAAAATTAGAGGAGCTGCAAACCCATGTTTGTCATTTGCATCACAACATTCTGGAGAGCAGGGACTTGGGCTGCTGTGGAATGGCATGGGTCCACAGAAGAGCAAAGAAAACCTCTCTGGCAAGGCACTACTCTCTGTTTATGGTCATGTTGTAACCTGCTTGGCATGGCTGGATTCTTTAGTTTTCAATCTGGAGTTATTTTAGTTTCCTCAACAATGAGAACAAAAAGCCCGATAAGCCTGTGTATGAACTATCTAGAAACTAACTCCCAGGATATTTTAATCTTTTTTTCTATCTTCCAAACTCTGAAGGCTAAAACTACCTATAAATCCCCTGTAAGTATATGCAGAAACACCATATATTTGGGGGTTTCATTTTCAAGGGGACCACTTAATTTTTTCTGGGGCCAGCAGAGAGCCCTGCAGCAGCAGGAGCAGCAAGGCTGGCACACACCGACTGCTACCTCTGGGAGCAGAGCTCCTGGCTACACAGCCTGTGTGGAGATCTTCCTCCACTGCTATACCAGCAGCTGGTGCATTTGAGTTGTGCACATATGCTGAAGTTCAGCCGTCCCCTTCCACAGCCCACTCCTGTCTCTGCTGACACCCACAGAGAGGCTTGGGTAACCAGCTTGGGTGGAGCCATGCAGGTACCACTGTAGCCAAAGCAAGCTGCAGGAACTGAGTCCTGAGCAGACTGTCCGAAGTCAGTGGCTTTAGTCCTTGTTTTGGCAGAGCCTGAAATGCATCTCTTTGTATAGAGGCAGTCCTAGATAAATGACTGCTCTGCAATGAGTAGCTATTGCTGCTTTTAAACAATCACGAGAAACCAACCATCCTCAGATATTTCCTTCATTTTTAGGTTGGGCTAAGGAGATGTTTTTGAAAACCTCTTAATGAATAAGGAAAACGGTGATTCCTACTAGCTTTCCCAGATACCTGCAAATAACATTATCTCTCTAAAATTGTTTTGTTCTGTTTCCTTCCTGGCTTCTGTGTACCAACATTGGTAACAAGCAGAAGACAAAGGACAAGGAAGTGAGAGTTCAGTTGTTCAGATATGAGATCATCCCCAAGGAGAAACAACCTTTATTTTTGTAATCTCCTTCCTTTTGTCCTCTAACTTATCTTCAGCTTCCCATTTGTTCAGTCAGTGTGCTGTCTGAAGCAGAAAGAACCTTTTTAGTAGAGTCACTGTTGTGTCCTTCCTTGTCTTGGAGTTTCTGGCCTTTCTTACCACCGTTTTTGCCCTACTGTTAACACAGACTACAGTCAGCAAAACTTGCTGTGAGACCAAAAGGGGTAATAAAAGCACTTTAGAAAAAAAAAACAAACAACCTTTTAGAGACTCTCATATTGGCAGTATTAGGAAGTTTTTAGATCAAATTTACTGTCAATAGTGCAGGTACAGGTAGGAGTGAGCATTTGTCCAGGCAGATATCAAAGGAGAGGAGTGGGGAGACCAAAACCTACTGGAAAAATTACCCATGGGGAGTTCTGATGACCCAAAAAGCTAAGACAAACAAGAGCCAAGCCTGTTGATTGTATCTCTCTCCCCTGCTGAGCAAACCTACAGGATCTGGCAGAGAATCTGCCCAAAGAAATGGGCAACACTGTGGTGGTTGTTGGAAGGAGAAATGCCACAGAACTCTCCTGAGAGCACCAGGGACATCTTTCATGCTGAGGAAGTATTTAATTGAGGAAGATTGTCAGAACACCAAAGTAGGATTAAAAGGTTCTGAAAATGTTTTGAAAGCCTTTGTACAGTTTCTAAAAAAAAAATTGTGCCTTTTTTTTTCTGTGCTGTCAAACCAACCCTTCATAACACAGTCATTTTATGTAGATTAGAGTAGAAGTGGATTAAAATGCTACTTAAAATCCATTCTGTTTTCTGTTAACTTTTGCTTAATTTCTGTTTTATTCAGGTGCATCCATCTTATGTTTTTATGCTTTTAATCCCTAACACAGAATGTAAAGTTACCCTCACAAAGAAGGAGATTTTAATTGCAAAAACCTCCCACATTGAGACATGAGCAGAATATTTTCAAACTTTTGTTAAGGCAATGGAAGTTCCTATTGCTTCGTCCTTTAACATAATGCATTCTTGCCTACCCTTGTGTCAGCTCCCTTTTTGCCAGTGGTGAGAGGGAAGGCCAGCAGCAGGGAGCTGGCATCATGCTTTGCTCTACCCATGCAAGCGAATTCTTCCTCTGTCCCTCAGTTTTTAATCCAACACACACAACAGTACCCCAGAAAGACTCTGCCTCGCAACTTACTGATTTCTCCATAACAGTGCATTGAATTTCAAAATGAGACACAGATGCTGGCAAATACCAGTTTAAAGGTGCAGCTGTATTTTCTTCATTACCTGTGGTTTTTTCATGCCTTGCTTTTCTAAGCAGGGGGCAGCCCTCACTTGCTGCACCCCCGGCAACCCCAAGCATCCTAGTTGCTGATGACAAACCACCCTGATCTCCTTCTCTTTTTGCAGGATTCTGCTCAAAACCTATAGAAATGTGATGGGGACTTTCAGGTCACCAATGGAAGAGCGTGACTGCAGTATCAATACAAATGTTTAGGGAGGGTAGGCAAAAAAATGATGAGGTACCAAGATGTACCAAGCTGAAATATTATGTATATGTTTTTCTTCTTCTTCCTCCCCCTCCTCCTCCTCCTCTTCTTCTTCTTCTCTTTGATGTACACTTGGTTCCTGTGTAAACAGTGTCTGCAGCACAGACATCTCCAGCCTGAAGGACTGTAATGCAAAAACGCATAATTCATGAAACGCTGTGCTGTATTTGCTAAATCTTGCCTGTTCAAGGTATGTCACTCATGCTACATACCAAGTAACCTGGATAAAACATGGAAGCAGTGTCTCGAAAGGAATTTGCATTGGATATAAAATACATGAAATTAGGATGAGCTTTTCACAGCAGAGAGATGAATTCTGCAGTATTCTGGATTTCCTGCATGAATCATTTTGTGTGTCTGTGTGTTCCTCTTTTGATAATGACTTGGCAGAACAGAAGGGATGAGTTGCACATATTTAAAACTGGTTTGAATTCTGCTCTGGGTTTCCATCAGCATTACAGTTTGTGCAGTTTAGTTATTCAATGACAGTGGTTTACAGGGAGGATTAGATATTTTTTCTTTGATTTTAAGCTTTCTCAAATGGCCTGTCCAGCATAAGGTAATATTTGTATCAGCAGAGAAATAGAGAGATTATGGTCTTTTGTTTTATTCTAATAGTAATTATGGTGGTGATGAAGTGATGCTGCAGACATGAAACCCATGATCTGTTGTTTGTGTGAACCTGTCTATGACCAGGGTTAAAATACCTCATTTTACAAAGAAACTGGACCACCTGAAAGGCCAGAACACACAGGAACTAGATTGTTAGAGATATCATAGTGGATTATTAGATCTTGTAATTGTTCACCCAAAGGGAAAATTATTTGAAACCACTTCTGCAGACACAGACATTTTAAAACAGCCATCACCGTCTTCTGAAGTTTATACCATGGAACAGAGATGAGATCAGCTTCTCCCTTGTTGCAGTCTGAGAAGACTTGGTTTAACACACTTAAATCTGAGCTGTCTTTGAGTCTCTGTAGTTATGATGTGTTTATTTTATTTGACTGTCTATGTGTTTTTGCTGCCAGTTTTCAGAGATCTTGATGATACAGAGAAGTTTGTGGCAGCCTCAGTTGCTGTGCCTTGGTCAAGTTGCCTCATGCCTTTGTGTGCAGCCTTTGTACTGAGATTTTTGAACTGAAGAAGCTGCCGGGGCAGTGGTTCTCTGCTTGGCCATGAAGGACCATGTTCTCCTCCTTATCTTCATAAAGCTCTTCCCCAGATGTGACTTCCTGTGATTGCTCTGTTGGGAAATCTTGGTTTTGCACCTACCACTCATGGCAGTTGCATACCTTCCACTTTCCATGCAGTTTTCAACTCCTGAAAATGTGCTACAAAATACATACTAATTCCAAAGAAAGACTTCAGAATTAGTATGTATTCTTCTTTTGGTGTATAGTCTTCTAAAGATGTATAGTCTTTTTTTAACATTAGATGTCTGAAAACACAAGCAGCTTAGCACACAGCTGTGGCTGCAGACAACCAGATTCAGATGGTGTATCTTCCACTGTGCTAGCTGGGAAGTGTCAGACTCTTCTCCTGGAGAAAACAAAGGAAAACTCACAGCTAGACTTGGCTTTGGTACGGCCCTGGACAAGGTTTTTTGTGCTCTGTGTGGAAAAGCCCCTGACAGGGACTGGAAATGTTCCCAACCTTTCATGCTACAAGGAGGATGACCTGGCCCAGGGAGCTGCTGGTGACAGGTGGCAGCAGTGGGTGGATGTGTCTGGTCTGGACAGTGGCACAGTGTGATGCTCTCCAGAGGGGGATTTGGCTTAAGAAAGGTTTTGACTTCCTTTTCCTGGTGTGGGTGTACAGCCTGAGATATGACAAAGTTACTTTATACAAAAAAAATGTGCCTCCTTCAAAGACTAATGTGGGCACTTGGCTGTTTTGGGCTGTTACTTGAAGCATGAATGAGCAAGGTTAGACTGTGTAACACGGCTGTACATCACCATGTTTTTCCAACAGTTTACCTGATCAGTATTCCAGATTCAAGTTTCTGTAACTGCCTGTAGAGAATCTATTTTAGGCTTGTCTATTTCAACCAACTCAGCAAGTGTTTCAGAGCTTTCTTAGGCATTATCAAGCTGGGATCCTATTTTTTAAGGAAAAAAGGAAAAATGTTATTCCATCTTTTTAAGGAAATTAGGTCCCAATTCCTACATAGGTTTCTAAGTAATTGCCCTCCCTTACAGATATAGATGATGCCCTAACAATACCTCTAACATTCAAACTGGGAACTGGCAAGCCCACTGCTGCCAGCAGGGACTGGGGTTGTAAGGGGTTTGAATATATGTGAAGATTCAAAAGCAAATGAAGTAAGAGGCCTGAACTCTGGATTCTGGAGCTACAAACTTGGTGGGTTGGGGTTTGTTTTGTTTTGTTTTGTTTGTTTGTTTATTTTTAAATTTTTCTTCTTTTTTTTTGCTGGTGCTCCCATGGCTCTGCTTTCCTGTGAAGCAAGAACGCAATGTTCAAAGGAAAAAAAAAAACCTTCAAAAGAGGCAGAGGTAGACAGTGGACTCAAATCTGAAAGGGAAACATCATAGAAAAGAAGAAGCTGGCATGGAGCCTGTTTCCAACAGAAGGGTTTCACAAGCAGTCATCCAGACTGCCCCTTGCCTCACTTGTTTTCCTGACTTACTTCTAGCCTTGTAGAGCCTGATTAGCTAAACAGCAGTCTACAAAAGGCTGTGCAGAGCCCCTAACTTGCATGTCTGATAGCTGGAAATGCCAGATTTTCAGGGCATTCACAGTAATTGAGGATTTAACTGCGCTGTGCTGTTGTACATGAACTTTTGAGTGCAGCCCTGGGCAGTTATCAGCACTTTTTTTCATGTCTGTGGATCATTCTGTGTCTTCAACCATAGCAGACTGCTCAATGGGATTAGTATACGAATGATCCTTAAAAAGGACTTAAGGACTTGACAAGTTAGGGTTTAACCTCTACGTCCCTGTCTGTAGGCAGAGATCAGAGGCCTTATTTCTGGAATGGCCCTTTCACACCCTCTTACTGTGAATGAAGATTTAAAGCAAGGATGTTTAGTCAGCACAAACTTCTAGCAGACCTTACCTTGTCCTTTCCCTAACACAGACATCTTTTAATGGCCATCCCAATTTTAATATACACAATTTTTTGTATCAAGCAGGCACCATGAAACAATTGGCACTGCTTGAGGATTGTCTGCAAGGCATAACAGCATACCCAAAAGCTCTTATGTGGTGTTTCTCTACTGAATTGCCTCATGCCAGAGACATGTACTCCCATGTGTTTTGAGTTGGAAAGGTTTCCAAATTAAACTCAAAGCAGACTCAGGTCAAGTCAGAAAAAAATGTTTGGCTAAAGAGACTAAAAATATAGCCACGGTTTCACAGCTCTCCGTGCAGAATAGCACAATTATTGTAAAGTAGCAAGGATTTTTCATCCACAGATAATGGAAGATTCACATGAGACCCCGTGTGCTTCAGTGACATAGAAGTTGCAGAGAGAAGATTAGAAATGATTCCTCACTCCCACTGGGTAACTATGGGTTTTCATTCAAATTCCTCTGCTCCTGTTGAGCAATACCTCTATTTGGAAGAGGCTATTTAGCATCTAGTTAGTAACAACTGCAGAGCATTATCCCATGTGAATGCAAATGGCTGTGTATTGGAAATAGAAAAAGGTTTTCAGTATTATATCCTAAAACAGTCACTGCAAGCAGACACACAGGGAGCAAAGATGGAGAGGAGGTTCCACCTGATCCTGAAGGTGTGCCTGGGATTCTCATGATAGTGCACAGTGTCTTTCCCTCTTGCCCAAAGCTTATTACCATATACCTACAGTGTGCCTACAGTGTACCTACATACATATTGCTCTACTGTCACTATATTTGAGTATTTTAGCATATTTAATTCAGAGAGCTGAAGAAATGCTTCTCATCCTCACAACCAGCACTGCTGCCTCAGCTCTTAGGTGCACCCAAGCACGAGTGCTGGAAACTGTGGGAAGAGTACTTGCTTCCCTCTCCAATTAACAGCCTTAATGAAAAGTGCCTTATTGACTTCCAAGTAATTCTGGAGAAGAACTTTCCTTACAAGGGCATAGGTTTGCACTTGACTCCAGCATTTAAGGGTTAGACCTTCATGTTACCATTACACTATCCTCAAGTCTCTGCTTTAGGAGAATCCAACAGCTTCTGTAAGCATAAGAGTGTAGAATTAGGCTACCTTAGAAAACATAAGGGTAATACATTAATGAAGTACTTCAGGGAGAGAAGGATGTGGTTTCTGAGATTATTAAGAGAGTATTATTTACATGCCAACAGAAAAACTATATAGAATCCTACAGTGAAGTGGCTGAGTCTAATTATAAATTGATGATAACTGCCCATGGAGGATGAAAGAACACACCTGCCCGATGCTTGAAAGAAGGAGATGGGCGCTAATGTTATTATATATTTTTTATATTACACAAGACCCAAGTCAAAGCAGAAAAGGTGCTTGTGATATTTTGAAACTCTGCAAATACACCTGGATGTATTTGTGATGCTCAGAGCCCAGGACTTAAATAGGATTAAGATGCAAGAGGAAAGAAGGAGAGGGAAGCAAGAACAAGAATGTAGTAATGTTGTTTGTACTGGTTAATGGAACAACAAGACTTTCAAATATTTTTCCGTGAGAGACTAATGAATCATTAAACAGTCATCCAATCCAGAATAAGTCTGGGGAATCACTGCTCATACCCACAGGGCTCTTCTGGGCTGTGGTCTCCAGAGATCCTGTCTTTTCCTTAAGAACAGAGCACCACAACATAACTCTTCAGCATATGTGGGTGCTTATGAGTGTGGGACAAAGAGCATTGACATGGAGTCACAGGACCCTTGTCTGAAAAAAAAGAAAGAAATTAGCCAGAAGATAATATGCAGAAACAAATAGAAGAAAATCGCTTTATTTTCTTTAATGTAGTAGTTCCCTCAATACTTTTTCATAAGCAAACAGTCCTATAAATAAATTAATCTTTTTCTCCTTCAACTGTACAAAGAAAGGCTATCATTACTCTTATTTTTGAACATGTGAAATACATTCAGTGAGTTCTCTCGGGAAGAGAATTTAGTATTTTCTCTTTATGTTTGTTTGCTAATTTATCCCTTGATATAAAATACTGACTAAGTTGTACATATGGAAAACCTGATTAGGATCAGATAAGCTTCTTTGTATTAAAAAAGATGGCTGAACACCATTTATACAAAAAGTCTTTTTAGAAAGATATTAGTAGATTATACTGATAAATAGAATTTGTATTTTTGAAACTCTCAAAATTTGCTCTGCAAGAAAACTTGCTTGGCAAATTGTTCCAATGAAGGAAGTAGTCATACTGATACATGAAGACACTACAGTGGATGAGGAGGAAACTGAATTCCAGCATCTTTCTGTAAACTGTCCAGAAAAGACCACAATGTTGCTTTGTAACATTGTATTAGGCTGCGTTTGCCCTTCTATTTGCAGTTGTATCTAATGCAACTGCATTTCTGTCTTTTTTCCCCCAGTCTTTCACTAAAAAAAGCCAACTGCTAACACAGAAGTTTTGGGTAGCAAACTTCTGAAGCTGGAATACAAAGGCACAAACATAAGGAGAAATTTTCAATTCCCTTCAATTTCCCAGAAGAGCAAATGCAGCTGCTTGGCCTTGTATGCTCTTCTGAGATTGCCTGACCTGCGTTAAATTGCATTGCACTCAAGCAAGTTGGAGAGAGACTGTCTGACATGTGTCCTCACACAAATGAGCTGAATGGTCCATGAGGTCGTTGAAGGAAAAAGAACTACCAGCAGATAATAATGTATGGGCTTGATTTACTACTCTGAGTACAAATACAAATATTTGCATTCTCAAACTCTCAAACTGATTTCCTCTAAGAAGACCTTCGGGATAGTCAGAGAGACTAGAATTTATTCCCAGGAAATTAATTACAAAATATAGAAATGCTAGACACTAAAGGGAGCATGGCTAAGGACGCAAGCTCCAAATGCCTCCCCCAGTAAGCCTACACTTGTGGTGAACCTCTGCATACTCTCTGCATGTGTTATCTGCAGAAGCTATTGGAGTGGGGGTAGCTCAGATTCCACATCTTACCTTTTGGATGTTATCAGATCACTGAAAAGCAGTGAATATGCACGTTTAACATTCTCAAATTAATCTCCCGTAGGCCAGGAGATGCCGCTAGACCAACTGTCAGATGTTAGAAACTTTCAGCTCCTGAATGCAATTGAACTCCCTCTGAGCAAACAAGCAAAAGAGACAATCAATAATGCACAGAAAATAATGAATAAAAGATCATCAGATGTATCAGTGGTTCAAAATAATTTGAGCTCTTCTTTGGTATTACTGGGCTGAAGTGCTTGCAGAATGAATTGAGTTCAGTGACCCAGATTGGTATCTCTGTGAACATTTACTTCATTAAAAAAGCAATGCAGCAGGACTGGTGAGATGAAGCACTGCACAGCTGGGTACAGGGGTTTTAGCCCCACAGCTCTTCCTGTCCTTTCAGCTCAGCCATTTACCTATTGTAGTCTATATGTAACTTTTATACAACTGAACAGTGTCTTCGCACATAACCCGCTAATTCTCATTAACCAGAAATCTTTCGTTTCTTCTGAGTCCTGTCTGTGGTTTCCAGCCAGGTGCTCCACTGGCTGGCTGCTTCCAAAATGACCGAGAAAAGCAAATATGTATCCTTCATGTGTGATTCTGTGTGTGCTGCAAGTTTCTAAGATGTCTGTGCCTCCTGAAAAAACAGGCTTGAATATTCCTGCTCTGTACTATTCCTGTCAGCCCAGGAAGCTGGCACATTTCAATTTTTCTACTTCAGTGACACTGGTTTTGCCTATCTCAGGTAGAACTTGCCTTGCATGCTAACCAATGTGGGCTGTCAAAACATCACATCTGATTTTTTCATAGGAAGTTTGTAGCATGTTGCATGGAAGCAGCTGTTTCTATATTTCTCTCAATGTGTTAAGTGACAGTAATGGATGCAGAGCCTAAAGCGGTCAACTTTCTAAAGGTGAGGTAGTTTGCAATCTGTCACTGGTGACAAAAACAATTTCAAGTAAGAATAGCAATGCTACACAGAAAAGGACAGGAGGGATGTCTGCAGCTTGTTAATCTAATAATGCCAAACTTGTGGCAGTTGTGTGCTTTTTAGTTTTGCAGCAACTACCTGCAGGACCTGGAGCAGTCAAACAGCACTGAAACAAAAAAGCTGCCCCGAGCCGCAGACTGAGGCTCATTAACTCACCGTGTAGTGCCCTAGAGAGCCAAAGCAGGTGAGCCCTGGTCACTGCGCTGTGCCGCGGCTCCTCGGCGCTGGCGCCCTGCAGGGGCTGCGGGGGCCCTTCCCAGCAGCTCAGAATGCCTGGTAACTCTTAGGTACCTGCCCTTGCCACAAAATGCAGAACCCCCAGCTCCTACCTGCATTCCCTGCCTAGTCCATAGGGACAAGCAAACTAAAACAAAGCCCAAAACAGTCAGCATAGGAATCAGGAAGCATGCAGAAAACCAGGGAGCCAGCATAGAGAGCATCCATGCTCTCTAGCGTATAGTTACCTATATGAGGGCTTCAGAAATTCCATCTAGGTGAGATATGGAGCTCACAGACTTCCCTGGAGGTTATTTTCATCTGGTTTTAAATTATTGAAATGTGTTCATTGCTTGCTTTCGTGCTGTGGGAGGAATTGCTGTGTAAGAACCTAGTTAGTACAGATTCGCAGGGAGCAGGGACTTGGTCTGGCACCTTCCTCTGCCTAAAAATGTTTAAAGCATTTTTTGCACAGGCAGCCTCATCTTAAACATTTTTAAGTCTCATGGATGTTTTGCCACAAAAGAGATGCAAGAAGAATGTGGCACCAAAACAGGCACAGGTCTAAAGCACCATGCTGAGGGCATTCAGCCTGGAGGGACAATTCCTGCTTCAGAGATTAGCATAAAATCCAAACAGTCACTGGAGTAAACCCCAATAATTTGAACCCTGCTTAGCTCAGTTTTAAAGCACCCAAAACCTTACTTGGATATAACCATGAAATTCAGAGATTTCACTGGAAATAATCTGTGCATATGTATGAACTGCCATATCAGCAGTCATTGGGTAAAAAAAATAAATCAGTAAGTAGTGTTCTAGTTGTTTCTAGCTGGCATACTAGCTATTGCCCTCAAGAGAAAGGAGGGATTAAAGAAATCTGGAGCCTGACAGTGAACCATCTGCCTGCAACCCCCTACATGACCTGATGAGGCAGAGAGAAAAATGTGTGTTCTGCCTCAAAACAGAGAAGGGTGAATGTAAACAGTGTGCTCTTGGAAGAAGAAATCAGGAGGGTTTCTCATTCTTTTGGCTGTCCTTGGATGATGGGGCGGTCATTACCTTCCACCACCACAGGAAAAGGTGAATTTTGGACAAGGCACGTTGCCAGTTGACTGCAGAAAAGGACAGAAGTGGTGTCACTCACCTGCTGGAGATGGAAGGGGAGAAAATGATTGTCTTTCCCTTCCTTGGTGTCTTTGCAAGCACTTGTGTGGCTCTTTGTCAAAAAAAACCAGGCACAGCGCCCTAGAAAAATATCTTATAGTGTGACATATTGCAGTTCCTGGCTGCAGCAGTTTGCAATGGGAGTGAATATATTGGGTGACTGAATCTGAAAGCTACTCCTGGCAACTCCCATTGAAACATGGGAAACCAAGGGCCCTCAAAATCTTCCAGGAGATTTGAGACATCAGGACTAATAGGA
This sequence comes from Sterrhoptilus dennistouni, assembly GCA_013397095.1. Classification (NCBI taxonomy): domain Eukaryota; kingdom Metazoa; phylum Chordata; class Aves; order Passeriformes; family Zosteropidae; genus Sterrhoptilus; species Sterrhoptilus dennistouni. Next base: position 2,745,181 of record VWZU01011663.1, on the reverse strand, counting down.
GGGTGGGACGGGAAGGAAAATCTCTAGGAAGGATTCATAAGGTCTGGTAGGTTTTACTTCTGTCTGTTCCTTGGTATTCAAGTGTAAACAAGATATATCTGCTTCCTAAATAGGCCTTCTAATAANACTTGCCCATGACTCACAGATAACTCCCTCCAGGAGTTACCTCTCTTTAATGGGCCATCAAGGACCCACTTCACACTCATCATCCCAGGGGGAGGAGCCAAGCATTCTCACCTGCATATAATCTGGGATTTGAGACAGGACAAGCAGCCCTGACCCACTGGATTCCCAGAGGAGCAGAGCTAACAGACCTTTCTACAGGATCACTGCTTCAGGAAGACCATCTCATCTGGACTGCTTCCACTATCCTGCTCAGGTTGTATTCTGACTCTGTCAGTGGTCCTTTGGTTATCGCATTTATTTTACTTTATTTTTACCTTTTTTCTTATTAAATTATATTTCTGACTTGGAGCCTCTCACTCGTTTTGCTTTCAAACCACCACATAACTTCTGTGTGCTAAGTATTCTCAATGTCTCCCATTCCTGAAAATTAAAGTTTAATTTCAGGAAACAAAAAAATTAATTACAGCTTTTTGCAATATTGTTGATTATTCTGGAAAAAAATGCATTTATTGGCACATCTTTGACATTTTTGGAAATCCTGCATCTCAAGCTGTACCACCATTACATGGCTTCTGCCTTTTCTTAGATTTCCATTTCCAGGTTCTAAGGCTCCTGTCTTCCACATAATGTGATACAAAAATAAAGTAAATAAAAAAATAATTGATAAAACAAATTAATAGAATGAAAGGAGCTAAAGGGTATTTTAATTCGGTCACTGAAAATGAGATTTGTTGGGCCCCCTTTTAAACAGGTGGCTGCCTTATCACCATGTGTCTCAGCAAGGACCACCTCAATTGCTATCTAAATTCAAGGGGCAAGTAGTGTCTACCCTAAATATCTGGACAAAAAGTTGAAATCTCTTGAATGGATATAGCCTTTCTAAGGATGACATAAAATACTATTTGATTGTTTGAAATTAGAAAAAAAACCCTAAAATCCAGATTTCCTTTACTATTTGTAGCCACTAGAGCATTAATTTACAGCCTGCATAACAGATGACACCAGTCATCTGTATATATTCTGCTCAAATATTATGTCCGATAGACTAGTACAAATTTTATCATTACTGATCTAATATAAGCCCTTTTGCAAGACAAGTAGTGTTACTGCTTTTTACATAGATCATCCCATGTACATGCAGAAAACATGTTCTTGCCTTTTACTTCATGACTAGAGAACACCAAAACATCTAACCAATTTACCTTCCCCCGCCTCTGCAAAGCTCTTAGTCTGCATAGGAGGCATTCTGCACATGTATTCAGCTCTACTAAATCCTTAGCTTGGAATACTATTGGAATAAGGTTTAGTCTAGCTTTCGGATAAAAGACTGCAAGGTAAACCTGGCTGAGGTTTACCTGGCCAGTAGTAATGGGAGGGATGATGGCAGAGGAAGAGATGAGGAATAAAACAGTAGGAACAAGAGAGGGCAGACTCTAGAACTGTACTGTTTTTAATCAGCACAAAGCCCCAGATAAACTTAGTGGATAAACACTGTCACACATATTAAAGATTTTTTTTTTTCAACTGGAAACAAAACCAAACAGCAGAAATCTTTGCTCGACAGGATGTTGATATTCATTTTAGATATTGACTGGAATCCTATCTAACTGGTTTCCAATCAGTCATTACGGGCATTTACACAACTTTCCCAGTGTCACCAAAGTCTGAGAGACAGCAGGAACAACACCTCCTTCTTCAAAGATCTCTAGGAACAATCCAGCATCAATGGGAAAATGGTCCACACTGCTGCACTGAAGCATGGATCCCAGCATCAGTCCTTTCACAGACTGCTTACTCAAAATGCAACTGTTTGCCTGAGTGGCTCAAGGAAAATTTTCATTAATATGCAACTGAACATTTGGAAGATCTTTAACATGACTAAAAGCAGAGGATCTTTTACAAAATATACATTCTCTACTTGAAAACCTCAGCTGAAGGCAAATCAGAAATACTCTGAAAATCTGATTCAGAAGTTGAACCTTCTTTTAAAAAATATGTCATTTTCAAAATGTTCAACTTTTGTTTCCTTATGGGAATGTAATCCCAAATTTCTTACTCCTGAATGAGTAAACTTTTTGACTGTTCTAGTCACCTTCTGAACTAACTATTTCAAATTTGAAAGCCTGACTAATGGAGATAAGCTGCACGCATACATTGGAATCCTAATCTTCCTAATAGTTGTTATCATATAATCATGATCTTGCTGTTTGGGAAACTGAGGCAGAGGGAAGCACCAATATTTGTCAAAGAATGCATGGCAAATCACTGTAAAAATACAGGAGGCAAGCATTGTCACATGTTCATGATCCTTTCTCACAAATGCTAAGTTCCACCCTTGTTTATTTGCTCTTCATTTCACCTGGATTCTAACAAAACCCAGTTCATTACAACAGGTCAAGTATTTGTGAAGATCCACAGCAATATTTCCATAAGTGGTGTGAAGACACAAATATGTATCAGAAAGTAACAAAATTATATCAGTACAATTGGAAGCCTAAATTTAAAACCACCTAAAGGTTAAAACAGTGCTTGGCTCTGCAAAGCTGTGCAGGTAGTTTACAAAGATGATCTCTAACGAGCAATTAGCAATTCCTGCATTATTTATTCCTAGATTGTTCTGCTATTTCCAGAAAGCATAGAAATATAACGTAAGTCTCCTGACATTCAGTGAAGCTGTGGCTGGGGGTGATACCAAAGTCTGCCTGTAGTTATTCTGAGAGATTTCACTACACACTCATGTGATGTGATGTGGCAGACAAATGCGTTGTGTGACCCCTCAAAATGTGAATTTTTGAAGCGTTTGTTTATACTGAGAATTACAATTGCAGCATATCAGCGTTCGAGCAGTAACACTAGAAATCTGCCACTGGCACTTCTTTAGGGTGAGCTGAACAACTCTAGGATGCACAGACTACATTTATTGATTATAATGCAAGGTTAGACATTAGACCCCTATGTAATCTACACACAGTCAGCTTTTCAGTCTCAAGACAGTAAAACAGATGGAGAGAATTGTGTTCCAAGGTACATTTGTGGAAGAAAAACACTTTTATTTCTATCTAAATTTATGCAAATACAACTTATGTATTTTTAGTTGTAAATATCCTTAATTCCCCCATTCTTCTTATGGAGAGAGTGAATTTATCAGGGATGTAAAATATCAAATGTGATTTCAACTAAAGGGTTGCATGTTAATCTCTAAAATAGTTACTTTGTCTGCATCTTCATGAGTAAGAGTTTGGCAAAAGATGTAAAATCCAATTCAAGAAGCAACTAAAAAATTCTTCCTGGTGAAAGGTGTCAAATAGAGCACAGCTTAGTAAAAGAAAACTTCCTGCATAAAGGAAAAAAACCCCTGCACTCGGAAGAACAGCACATTGAATGCTCATGAAGAAAAGGGACTAATTTTACATGCAACCACAGCTGCATCTATTTCTACAGCAGCTTTTAATGACTACTACATGGAAGCAGTAATTCCTTCTAGGGCTACCAACTACCTCTTGCATGTGACAATTGTTATCTAACCAAGTTTGACATACCTGGCAGAGGCAGACAAGCACATAATTTGACCAACAGATGCTTCAGTTGTAACTAAGCCTCAGAAAGCATCTTGACTTAACAAAACCTCCTGGGGAAACAAAGTATTTTTCATGTTGCCAATGTGAAATACAGCTTTTCTCCAGGGACCTTTGATTCTCTTGGCCTCTATACATCTAAGTAAGACACTGTCTGCTACCAGCAGAGAACTAACAACCCTGCCTGCGTGAACTGCCTTGGCCACGCTCTGGGTCACCGTGCTCCCTACAGACCTCTTATAATGGGCCACTCATCAACGCAGGGAGCTCCACCCCTCGCTTCTTGAATGACTCACAACTGAAGAGACCCACACCTGCTTCACCTTCTTATAATGGGCCACTCAGCAACGCAGGGAGCTCCACCCCTCGCTTCTTGAATGACTCACAACTGATCTGACTCTCTCAAGTGCATTTGCCAACCCCAACTCTGTCCACTCCAAGAATTAAGGCATTATTGTATTATTTTTCTTGCAATGTTTCCAAAAATACTAATCTTTTAGAAGACAACAGTTGCCCTTAATAACTATATGCAGTCATTATTGTGTCCTCTAGTTGTGACAAAAAATAACTTCACTTTTAAAACAGGTAAGAAGACAAGAATGCCTAGGGAAAATTGTGGACATTATATGAACAAAGAAGTATGCTCCAGTAAAATGACAAGCATCATTTTGCTAAATGAAAATGCTTTATTTGTACTCTAGAAACCATAACCAACCCTCTCTGTGAAACTACAAAAGACTTAAACCTACTTTGTTGCCTGTTCATAACTGAAGTAACAAGCTCAACCCTAATCTGATTCCTCATGTTCCTGATGTTTCCAGTGAACAGTTGTACACTGCCTATGTAGTACTTCTAAGTTCCTCCTTCTCGCTACTTAAAATAGACAACCAGTCTGTGTTATTTAAATAATTTCTCTTTTGACAGTCTCTTAATTCTACATTGAAAATTTGCTTTTTCAAATTTCTCTTAGAACCAGAACAGCAGTCATTTCATATTCCTGACATTGTTTTCATTTTCTAAGGATTTGAATGACTCAGCATCACATATCTTATGATTAGGAAATGTTTTGCAATTTCACTTTATTATATATCAGTAAAATTTTATGTTTCCCTTAATGTGCCCTCCTGAGATGGGCTTGCCATAAAACTCATCCATGTGCTGCTGCTGCCATAGTTCTTTTGTTGATTTTTTCCACTGCTCAACACACAGCACTAATGTAAGCCCCATTAACTCTTATTCCCTCAGCTAAGAATCTGACTAAAAAGCAAAGACTGAAATCAATTTCTAAGTTAGGAAGAAAATAACTGCTTGGAGAAAATTGGGAGGGGGGGTGGGGGGGGGTGGGGAAGCAGCAACAGCCATTGCAATTACTGTATGAAATTAAGAATTTTGCAAATGCAAGAAGTACAGATTATAGCTTATTTAAGATGGTCAGGACATTTTAGTTCAAAAATATTTGGCTTGTGCTTGCTCCTCCTAAATTTTTGTACCAAAACAAACATATGACTACACCTGTCCCCTTTTTCTGTCTGTATTCTCAGCACCTGCTGCACTTCTTCTATCCCATTTTCTCTTGACAGAGTCAGATACTGCTTCTGTCTCTGTTTCACTCTGCAGTTATGTGGCTGATCTGTCTTACTCAGTGCATTCTCAGTATCCTGTTTGTCTAACTTATCTCCAGAGCACCTGGGCCTAAGAAAAAATATGGAAGAGAAAGCAAAGAGAGGTGCTAGAGGGTGCTGTGTAATGGCAGGAGAAAAGCAGTTCAATCCAAATGAACAGAAACTGATGCAAATAAGATTGCAGGGTGAATTAGGTGGGACATAGAAGCTTAGCATGGCAAAAGATTGGCACTTTAGCCCCTGCTCCCAGGGACTAGTTTATAATTCACAATCATTGTATAAAGAGAGACAACAACAACTCTTATTGATAGCAAGGGATTTCAGGTAAGGAGGGGTGTGCAAAGGCAAAGCTACAGATTTGAATCTTCTCAGGCAGGGAAGGGCACCAAGCTGAGACTTCCATTCTTTCAGCAAGTGCTCTAACACTGACCTGAAGAAGAAAAAAGAATGTACTAACACTTTTGAAAGAAGTTATACATATTATGGAAAGCTAAACCTGAATTCTGGAGCTACTTAACATTTCGGGAATACTTTGGAACATCCTAGCAGGACTTATGCTCTGAGCAGCTTTACCCTGTCGAGATTGAGATTCTTTCTGGACATGCTGAAGACCTTCTGCCACTTTGAGAACTTTAAAACGAAATATGGCAACTTTTCTGGACTGGGAATTTTTAGGATTTAATTTGGGTTATGTGTCTGCAATTCCCTAAGTCATTCTTTAACATCTCAGTTCATAACCATGCAAGAAATCTACTTTAAATTCTTTGGATTTTTAATGCAACCAGTATTGCAATTATTCCTATGCTTTTTTAGACTTCGGATTGGCAACTTTTCATGCAGTCAGATATTCATGGGGCAGGCAGAGCTTTACTGATGTTTCTAAGCTAGTTTTCAGAATAGCCAACATAAGTCTTAAATACTGATGATTCATAATAGAGATATACAGATTTATTTTTATTTTCCAAACAGTCTAAGATAAAAATTAGCAAGATTTCCCTCACACACCAGACCAAGAATTACATTTTCTGTCTGCTCTCTAACAGCAATAACACATAGAAGATTTACTTACTGGCTTTACACATTGTCTCAGTTGTTCCCACCTTTCACAAGGTGGCCTTAAAACAGAACTCATATTCTGATTCATTCAGGAAAAATTAAAAAAAGATGAAAAATTTGTAAGTAATACTAGCATACTAACAGTATTTAAAGATCTGAGCAGAAAATCAAGCATTCAATTTTAAAATGAAATTAAAATTTAAAGGAAGATAAACCAACAAAGTTAACAATTAAATTTTTATTTAGAATTCACTTTCTAATATTTGTCCAGTGATAATAACATTTGTGAGTTTCATTGTATTCCAATAGTATTGAAATAATGTATTTTTTTTCATCTTGCAGAAAAAGCATGAAAGGTCAGCCACTGTACTTCCAGGTCAAAATTTCTTCTGACTCTTGTTCTCTTTACACAGAAGCTGGTTTAAAACACTGCTCTGTTTGAGAGCTTTTAGACTGGATATATCTTCACTTACAACAGGAACTTCTTCACTTTGATCCTCAGTTTTTGCATCTTCACTGTCTGACAGTGTACACAGAAGTGTATCATTTTCATAGGTAGGAAAATAATACCTGAAAGCAAAAAGACATGATTACTAGACAGTCACGCATTTTGTTTGAGAGGCTGAGATAAGAATTTTAAAAAAAGGAAAAATGAGCAAGTCTGGTTGCCTGGAATGACAGTAAACAGCACACCCAAAAAATCAACTGGACGTGTAGACCAGTGTAGGGTATGCACAGCGTAGAAGAGTCATAGAGAAGAGCCGACAACAGACGAGCCCTTCGTCCTATTTCCTCACCCATATGATGTTACAAAAGAGACTACAGATCCATATTTGTGCCTCAACAAATGCTGAATTGAGGTGTTTGAGTTAGAACACTCCCTGTGCTCTGGTAGAGAGCACCATTCCCTGGACCCATACAGCCTACTTAGAGTCTGAACAAGTGTTTTGTTACACTCTATCTTCCATGGAGAAAACTATGGGTAAACAACCAACTTGTTTTGATGCTTAAAGTTAGGTAGACATCATGCATATATCTACCTTAGACGTGCAAAAGAAGGGGTTTGACTTGGTTCTAGAACAATTTTGCAACAACAAACTTCTCTAGCATAGTGACTTGAAAGTGCAGACCCCATGTATAGGGACACTGCATCCTGGATGCAACCAGAAGAGCAGTACTCCATGTTCATTTTATCTTCAGACTGTATAGAGATTTCTTATTCTGAGTAGTTCTGAGACCACTTATTATTTTATCTGGGTCATTACAGTTAGGGAGCTCAAGGCACTGTTGTATTCGCAAACCCCAGAACTTTCAACTTACTGTTTCACAGAAATTATCAAGTGAAAGTGTAAATGCTGGAAGAAATGTGTTGGCCCTTACTGTGGTTGATCCCATGTAGACCTGGCTGGCAGGAGTGCAATGTGTTTGGTCTCTTCCATATGACTTATCAATCCTCCTTTGGATTCGAATTTCTCCTGGCAGTTGTAACAACGACAATGATGGATTTCTCTTCTGATGAAATTCACTAGCTTTACTTGCTGATAGAAGTTCAGACCTGGAAGAGACAGTAGCAAACAAGTGCTTGGGCAGCATAAGTCCTAATTTAAAAATGCTTTCTTGGATTAAGCATAAGGATTGATAAGAGTTTACTGAAGACAGCACTGCCTGCATGCTGTATCTTAGCAAATTACTGAGTGTTTATTCCTAGCTGCTGGGAAACCAACCCTTCTTTTAGTGCAAAAACTGCAAACATTTTGCCTCTAAGTCTTTAGGCTTAGTGACAGAGCTTCAGGAGGAGGCAAGTAGGTTGAAGAATATTGGGAAATGAGAGAGACTGACTACTGGCATTGTATCCTGACCTCCCTGGGACAGGCCCAGCAGGCAGACAGGATGCATGGTTTGGAGGATTCCCTGCCCTCCCTCTGCCTGTCTGAGCATGGTGCCTTAAGGGACAGGGGCAGTGGTGATGAGCCCCTGCCTGGTGCAGCAGGCCTGTCTGCCCTCCTCCCCAGGTGTAACAGGTGTGAGCCCCTGCAAGTGGAACCATCAGTGATGAGGACAGTGGCTCATCCAGCATGGAGGGGCCACCAGGGTTAAGTCAGCCTACGCTCTGCAAAAAAACCTGCTCCCATAAATAAAAAAAGACAGGTCATTGTCACGGAAGATTCCCTGCTGGAGGGAATGAAGGCCAAAATGCCAACCAGACTCAGTTTTAGGGGAATTCTGCTGCCTCCTTGGGGCTGAGGTTAAACATGTGAGGAGAAACGTTCCTACCTTCATGGGTAGGAAGTGATTTAGTATCCATTAGAGATTTTTCAGGTGGGCAGTGATGAAGTTGCAACAAGAAGTCCTAGGGCAATCCAAAGAGAGTGCAGGGCCTTGGGAAGACTGGTTAAGGCATCAGGAGCACAAGCAGTGTTTTCCTGTGTCCTTCCAGTTGCAAGGAATAACAAGGGAAGACATGGGAAAAGCTGGCAGATCAATATCTGGTTCCAAGCCTGGTGACACTGGAAGAATTTGGGGTTTTTGGATCATGGGTGTGTCAACACAACCCCAGGCCTGCTGGTGACAGACAAGGTACACCTGTGTCAGAGAGGGAAAAGGATCCTTGCACAGGAGTTAGCAGGGCTCATTGAGACTGTTTCAAACTAGATTTGAAGGCGGTAAGGGATAAAACCAGGCCCATTAGAGATGTGCCTGGGTGAGGATGTCAGTGTATTATGTTTGACACAGGGAAGTGCTGGGTCCTGCAACTGGGTCACACAACCCCAGGCAGTGTTACAGGCTGGGGTACTGGTGAAAGCAGCTGAACATGATCCAGCTGTGCCCAGGGAGCCAAGAAGGCCAATGGCATCCTGGCCTGTATCAGCACTAGTGTGGCCAAAGGACCAGAGCAGGGATTGATCCCCTGTTCAGCCTGGAGAAAAGGACGCTCCAGACTGACTTAATTACTCTCCACAGCTACCTGAAATGAGGCTGTGGCCAGGGAGGGGTAGGTCTCTTCTTCCAGGTAACAAGTGTCAGGGGGAGATTTAAGTTGGTTATTAAGAAAAATTTCTTCACCAAAAGGCTTGTCAAGCCTTGGCATAGGCTGCTCAGAGAAGTAGTTGAGTCACCATGCCTAGAGGTATTTAAAACACGTGTAGATGTGGCATTCAGGGACATGGTTAAGTGGTGGACTTGGCAGTGCTGAGTTAATAGTTGGCCTCAATGATCTTAAAGGTCTTCCACAACTTAAATGATTCTATTCTACAGCAGAAGGCAAAGACTGGCCAAACAAAGCTTCTAGCTTCCAAGCAAGCATTAACAGGCATAATGATAATAACAACAACAAAAAGAATATCAAAAATGATAGTACTTCCCAGTCTCCAGCAGCCAGACCTGGAACTCATAGAGCAGGTATTTGTAGAAGCTACTCTGCAAAAGAATCCTAAGGGTCTAAAGAAAACAGCACACATCCTTGGCAGTAACAGTTCCATAAAAATAAAGTGTTCTTGGCTTGCTTTTGTAAGCTGGCAGAAACAGTTTCCATAATGGAAAAGTTAAATGTCTCTACAAAAATAAACCCGATAAACTTGTTTCCCACTATTCTTATGATGTGGTTTTCTCCACACTAGTGGCAAATGCTGACAATTACAGCATCTCTTACTCACCATGCTCTGACTTTATTTTAGGAAAGTGAAATCCATGTGATTTCTGGAGGAAAAAAAAAAGGGAAGAAAAAAACCCAAACTTATTTCCACTACTTCTACTATTCCAAGTTAAAAACAGCTCAGCTTTTCATGGGCTGACACAGACATACACATATAGACACGCAAACATGAGTGCATGAAACAAACCCCAAAAGGTTTAGTTAATCAGAAACTTTCGTATTCATATTTAATACAGTTAAATAGTTTATTAAAACTGTAACATAAATGCTAATCATAAAATATATTATATCATGAAACCACTATGATATCAAAGATGTTTCTTTACTGCCTATAGCAGTCTGTACACTCACAAGTAGTAGCTAGTCATACTCTTAATGTAAATGTTTTAAAGAACAGATTCTAGAGGTGCATGCAGTACTTTAGTTCTGTGCTGAAGAGGGCATTTGAATGCAGCAGCTGATTTGACATTAATAAAGATGTTGCAAACTCAAATTTTAATTCCAAAGTGATGAAAAAAACTGTTATTTAAAAGAAGTCTTACCTGCATGTGAAGATAAAGTTTTTCTGTGGTGTCTGCTTGTTGTTCACAAAACAGGCAAACTGCACATACAGGGTGCTCCTCCCAGTCAGACCAATCTCTTATGAATAAAAGTAAAAAAGATCCATTTAGTTGTGAAAAAGAGAAGACACATTTTGAAAAAGGGCAATTCAGATTCTGCTTGCACAGCATGAGAAATAAATCCAGAGAAACTGAATATTTTAAAGGGGTGGCAAAGTGTGGATTTATAGCTGGATACATGATTACAATCTGGTGTAGAGTCTAAAAAAATTACAAATTTGAGAATAACTGAGCAGTTAATATTAGATAATTCCTATGCAGACAGGCATTTAATCCTACTTGAAACTGTCTGCTCTAATAAACAGAATACAAACTTCAATTTCTATCCAGTTTGGCAAGTCATTAAATACGGCTTTCGGTATTTATTTTTTAAGGCCTTCTAAAATTCTTGTATACCTTTCTAATCTTTCAATTCACCAGCCAAAGTCATAATCATCACGCAGAGATAACTCTGTTATTTACTTATGAAATATTAATTACTCACTTATGCTACATTTAGACATGTAAACAGAGAACACTTTACCAAAACATCCATTAAAATTCCAGTACTGCTGAGAGATAGAACTATTACTGCAACCAGGTAGAGTCAAGTAAAATTAACCTCAAATCACAGGGAGAAGCAGGAAGATCAGGGACCTTGATACCCATAAATTACTTCTTGCTTATTCAATTTTCTATGGCCAAGGAAACCACCTCTGCAGTGATCTGAGGGCCTGGACCATAGAATTATGCATAGGAGGTGGATCTTGCCCTCAATCAGCACTGCTGAGAAGCTTCCTTTGAAATCCTTCTTTAATCTCTAGTTACTACCTTTTTATCAATAATTTTCACACAATTTCTTCTTCATACTGACATTTTTGAGGCTTACTTTTAATTTTTAAATTTGAGCAAAAGCTCAACTGTTTTCTGATGCAAAAGTAAAAAAGAATGTGTTTTGTCTACATCATTACAAACCCAGAAGGCTCTTGTTTGAGCTCCAGGGAAACCAAAAGGGCTTGTGGTTGAAATATGAAGTTTACAGCTCTTATTGCTGAGAAGTGTTTTTAATGAGGACAATTTGGAGTTGATTTGATTGGCTTAAATGAATTTAAACTGTGTGCTAACTGTGCACAGCATTTTCCCTGAATCTACTTTAAAAAATAATGGTCCTGCAAGTCTGTGTAATAGGTACATCACTAACTCTTACTCTTCTAGGTCATCTAGTAATTCGCGGTCATCCTCTGACTGCACTTCCTCCCAGGACTTTCCAAATTCCTGGCAGGACAAAAGAAAAGAAAATTAAAAAATGTTCCCTGATATTCATCACACATTGTCACTCAACTGAATGAACATCTCAGAAGTCACAATCGATACCTTATTTTGGATCACTTCAGTATTGTTGTGGGTAAAAGGCAGTCATATAACACTGCTTTAGTAAGAATTTTTAAAGTAAGAATTATTCTTATTAAAGTAAGAACTATTTTAATCTTTTAACAGGGCATTTCCCACACTATAGCTGAGAGGAGGATGATTTGGCACAGAGTTCTCAAGAAAAGCAGTGTTGTAACCCTTCCGAAGTGTCCCTGGGGTGGGTATGTTACCACTGTCTCCAGTTTGCCCTCACACTTGCCCAATCCAATCTGCCCACCTTTCTTTTCAACCAGCACGTGCTGCTCAATGCAGCTGCCACACCTGAGGCTTCATCTGGCACAGCTACACCAGTCAGTGCCTGTGCCTTGTTCAAGGCTGTGCCACTGAAAACATGGTGTAAACTTAGCTTTGGAGTGCTCCAGAAAGGCACTGTGAGCCAGGGCACAGACCTCTGAGATAGACTCCAGTTTGTCTTCCCTTCTCTTCTCAGACAGGAACGTAAGCACATCTATTCATGGTATTCTGCTCTTCCTTTTACTTTTAGTGTTGTTTATTTATACCTAAAGACCTTCAGCATGAAGTATATCACAATACATTTGTGCAGTGTTCAGCACAATGGCAAGCACTCTCAGCATGACTGAGATATAAATAACAGGCAATAAAAAGCTGAAGGGCTCTACTCAAATACCAGCAGTAATCTTTAGCTAGTGTTTTTCTTTCTTTGGATTCTTCTTGTCTTTAAAAATAAACCCAAGGAAACTAACCACCAGTAATCATAATAGTATTTTTGAACCTGTACTTTTGATGGCTGTGGAAGATTCACAAAGACTATACTTGATGACCTTGTCCCCATTAAAAAAAAAAAAGCTAATAAAAGGATAATATTTTAATTGATTTTATTAAAATATCCTACTAATAAATATATTTGATAACATCCTTAGCAACAAGAATGATCATTGCCTTTATGGGTGTTTGAAAAAGAAGGAAAAAATATCCATCATTTAACAATTTACTGAGAATTTTTAAAGCTGTTAGTGTCTATCAGGAAAATGATAAACAATTGTCTCTAGACAGCTCTAAACATAATGCCATCATATAATTCAGTGATACTACACGGTAGTGTGTAAGCTCTCTGAGTGAGAAGGGAGGCTCATTATTGTCACCATTACTGTGAGATAACATGAAGCCATTAACACCTCTCACCACATGTTCTCCCAGCTGCACACTAGTTTCCTGTGTCTGCTAATGTTAACACCTTAATGAGCAGATAGTGGCTCACAACCACTGCAAAACGAAGATGAATGCTCACCATTTTCCCCTTTACCAGCTCAAAGTATATCAGCATAAGAGAGTATGTTCAAAACAGCAGCCAATATTAAGCTTCACCTTTTAATTGAAGGTGAAAGGGAAATAACATGCCTGAGCTTTGTTATTGCTGAAGTTTTTTATGCTGTTTCTGTGAAGAAGGCAGAGAGGGAGCTTGTAAGATGTATCTGTTTCCCTCATCTATTTATATTCAGAATAGCAAAAAGCTAAGCAGGTCTTGTATCACTGGAAAATTGCATGGTGAATGGATAACTAGGAACACTGTGATGAAAGTGCCAGGAGACTGAATCTGAGCAATTGGGTGGAAAAGAGTTCTTTGAAGCAGTCTTAAAAATCTTTCAGGGTTTTTTAAAAAATCTTTCAGGGTTTTTTTCTATTATTTTTCTTTTTATTTTAACACTTTTTCAGTTCTCCAGCTTGATGGGCATCTGGGACCAAGGGTGCCTTTGTTAAGTATTCAACTTTCTTTGCTTTTTCATCCAAGATGCAAGAGCTGCCACGAATGATCTCTAGAGATTCTCAAGAAATTCTTAACAAAAACAGAGAATTAATTCTTAATTTTGTTAATTCTTAACAAAACCAGAATTCTTAACAAAAACAGAGACTTGACATTCTTAATAGTTCAAATACTAGAAAATACATAATTAAAAAAACCCTGAAGACCTTGCTATATATTCAAGAAAAAACAACTTTTTCTTTTAAATACTTTCTGTGTACCTCACAGAGAGGATGATCCTATAGGAAAGTGAGAACATGCAAATGTGTGTGGTTTGATTATTTCCTCTTCCAAAATGTAGTCTAAATGCACAGAGATGAAATGCCTCACTGGCAATTTACCTTCTCAACCTGAGTGCAGTTCTACAGGCAGAAAGTCTGTGTGCCTCACTGAGGTAGCACACTCCAGCTTGAAAAAAAGTGCAGAGATGGGAGAAACTAGAAACAGCAGCTGGTGTCTCAGTGCTCCCTAAAGAGCAGTTCCCAAACTACATGCAAATGGAGTTCCAGGCTTGTGGCGCTCAGAAACTCCAAATATATGTCGATTTCCCCTGCAAATATTCTCTTGCCATTCTTCTCACCTGTCTTGCTGTGACCATCTGAGTTATCTGTTTTACACTGCTGCAGAACTCAAGCTGGTCTATCAGGAAGAAGAGATGGCCTTATCCCAACATTAGTTAATCCACGTTGGATGAGTTTCGATATAAAGCATTCCACAGCTGGAGGATTTTATTGAATCTTGAACCATCACCAACTGATGAAAGGTTTCCCTTTACTATTTTACAAAATACACACCAAGTAAATCGAAAGAGGCTAAATATAAGTAGTGACTCCCATAATAAAATATTCTTCCTCTGTCCCCCCGCAGATAATAGTAAAGACCCAAAGCTTGGCAATAAGGAGAAAACATTATCTTTGAGGAAAATAAAGGCTTTATGAAACAAGTTTTCTAGTAAGTAGTAGGTACCGTTTTATAACTAAGCCTAGCCTAGTTATAAGTGTATTAATTCCAGTGATGTTACCTATTATAGACACATGCCATTGGTGAATTTGAAAATAGAAATCTGGGCTTCTTGCAAAGGATACTCTATACCTAAAAGTGCTGCTGGTAACAATCAGGTGAATACAGAAAGGAAGGCCTTGTCAGTCTGGGTTTCCCTCAGTTCCTCTGGGAATAAGAGAGCTTTCATGCTGCCTTCTGTTCTTTATGGCCTCCAGCAGGCACCACAGATGACAAAGTTCTTCCCTCTCCATTTTTACTTGGCTCTTTGTGCAAGGTGTGTCACAGGGCCACAGGATAATACATGCAGAAAAACAATGAAATTAGGTTGGAAGTGGTTTTTTTAAGAGAAGAAAAACAAGGAATTCTACATCTATATATCATGGATACATTGTTGCTCAGTAGTCCAGTACTCATCTCTCTGAATTAACACTTCAAGCCATTCTGTAGGATTGGTATAATCTTCCACACTTACACAATCGGGACAAAAGACCTCCAAATCCACTGGGGAATCATTTCAGATATGATATGTAAATCACGTTTGTGTCTTTGAAACTGTATAATCCCCTGGATATTTAGAGCAATGTGAAGCACAGACCTCTAATGCTCATAGGTAAAAATTAGTAAATCTTGGTAATACACATTAAAAAAATAATTTCTGGTACGTTGTGAGGTGTTAGGGGAGAGGAATCAAAATGACTACATTGAGCCATTAAAAAAAGCAGATCTTGTGTAATGTCTAGAATTTACTGAATATAGACTCCACTTGAAAAAAACCCATCCTATCACATTCAATATAATCTATTGTAGAGCATGTATGTGCAGTACAGAATATTTTCTCTTTACAATGTAAAAGCCAATCTACTGAACTCCTAGAGAACAAACTGAGGTTCTTCCTTTTAGTCTTCTTGTCTCTGTGCAGAAAAAAAAGGGGTTGTCAAAGCCTGTTTGGAAAGCAAACACTTTCCATTATTTAGGAACACTCCTTAAAATCTCCTGTTTGCAAATATACATTTTATAGTGAACCATGTTTTAAGTGTTTAAGACAGAGTTTTTACTCTATTTTCAATCTTTTTTAAAAAAGAATCCTTTCTTTAAAAGAAGAAATGACAGAAATTCTGATGTGGTTATAGTCTGAAGGATCAGAAAGGTTGAGTAGAAACTGAGTAGACTGTACTGTAGACAACTGAAAATGTGGGGAAAGACAACATGCAGAGCATGTAGAGCCAAACAAAGAATTGTGATCATTCAAGTATGTCCCAGAAGATGTACTGGCACAGATCTTGCATATGCAGTACCCACTGCCCAATTTTAAACATTTTGGTGGTTTGACATAGCTCATTTGAGTTATATTTACTGCTGTCTGTAATTTCAAGAACCTGAAAGAATACACATCTGAGTGACGCTGCTCAATGACCAATACCCAAGCTGGTTCAGGCAGGCCCCTGAAAGCACCCTGCAGAGTTCTGGCCAGAATCCCAGCTACAGGCAAAGGGGACCACGGCTCTGACTGTTAAACAGTTTGCATGTTCTGGGGCCACACAGGCAGCACCACTCAGACCACATCTGGATGTGGTTCAGGAAGCACACAGGCCACAGATCATTTTCAGGTGACAGGCATGGCCAAGGCCATCAGTTTTGGAGCAACTGGAGAAAAGAGGTAAGGTATGTGAATATTAGCCTAAGTCAATTTCCTGATCTAACACGGAACAGATTAAAATGTGAACGATAAATGCAAATGAGAAACAAAAGATAATTTAAAAAGATGGCAAGTTCTGAAAACATAATATTATGTGCAGGACAAGCAGACAAGAAAGAAACTATCAAAATCACTTGAAACAATTACATTAAATCAAAATCTGTTAACTTCCAAAGGAGAAGTAAATATTCACTTCTGTTGAGGATCTAAAAACATCTACCCTACAGAGCTTCACAAATTTTTCCTCACTGTGCAGCAAACATAGGTCAGTTTTCAAAGTTGGGGAATTTGAATATCTAGGAAAAAACCCCCAGGTCTCAGATCATTGATCTTTGGAAGAAAAATATAAAATATCACCAAGTGAACTCATTCTGTCTTGGGTACAAGGGACTCGGTAGAGCATTAAACGTACAAAATTTTCTTCTCAGTATTGAAGTAACACCCATGGAGAGAAATTAAAAAGAAAGAGTAGATAAAACAGTCAAGAATGCCTATTTATAACCTGGATATTAGCACATGTAGAAGGCACAAAGACTACTTCAGGTGAACTATCGTTATTTCTGGGACAGAACATAGCAGCTTTTGAAGCAGCTCCTATATTCGTAAGTTGAAGGTAGCAAGTGAAAATCTGTTGCATACACATGCACACACTCTCAAAGGTCTGAGATAAAAAAATATTTAGCAACATACACCTACCTGGAGGCTAAAAACTGACTATTTTTCTTTTATCTCTGTGTCTTTCATTTTCCTTCTCTTTGCATTTAATTTACCCTTTTGAAGAGCACTTCCAGCTTAAGGTTTATAGAAAACGAGCTCAAAGCCTACTTACTTTAAGTTAGACCTCCATTTACTTCATTGCTCTATCTCACTTTCCCTTCTGTTTTTAAAGCAGAGACTGAGCACTAATGACATGATGATTAGTGTCTCTTCAAGCCACATTCTTGCATCTCTCAAAATCAAATCTCAACAAAAAAACGTTTACTAGTGCTTAGTCTGACAATTATCCAGAATATCATACCACAAATGAGCACACTTCTTAAGAATCCTTCACTTGATTTTTGACCTTTATACTAATTGCTAGTTTGGATTTATTCACTTTTAGCTACATAATGTCTGTATCTCTTTAGTCAATTTGCTAATTATTCATAGAACTACTTACCAAGTAATTAATGATATAAAATTTGTCATATTCTTTATTTTTGGCATTGATTCTGCGATGCTGCTTCTTCCTCATGTGATCTTTAAGTGTGTTTTTGTCTCTGAAGACTTTTTCACAATATAAACACTGCAAGCTAAGATAAAAAGATAAATGGGTCAATATGTTAAAATGAAAATAGTACAAAATAATAAACTTAAATAAGCTGGAGTTATATAGTAAGATTAACCTAAGCATGTCAGAGCAAATTAAAAGAAAAAGAAAGCTAATTTAAAAAAATTTACATGATAATCTTAGATCACAGTGAGTCAATCAATCAGAAATAACATTGTCAGAAAATTAAAAATATGGGTAACAAAAAAGTTTACTGCTTGCACCATATGCAAAGTGGGAGAAAAGTCTGATTACTCAAAGCAGGCACAGAAAGGCTGCTGATTGCTCACTGTGTGAACTCTGTAACTCAGCATGGACTTACACTGACATCCACTCCACCCGTAATTGTTTCTTTGTAATTCAGAATGAAAAAAACCAAACTCTGAACACACTACTTATCTTCTGAAACAATTTAAATTAGTTAAACAGAAAGTTTTTATAGCTCTATCTCAAAAGGGAGGATAAATGAAAGTTTGCCAGGGTGGTCAATGGGTTTTGAAATCCTAAGAAGTAAAATTCAGTAAGTAAATTCATACCCACACACACATACAGAAGTATATATAATTCCTAGATAGACATACATACACAAATGTACATGCATATATGTACAAAAAAATGAAGATATTATTTAGGTGTATATACACATTACTCGAGAAGGTGAAAACATTCATTAACAAATGAGAATTTTACCACAGTATGTCTTACAGAGCAATTCAAACAAAACAGAATATATGCACTGCCTTAGATCGGCATCATAAAACTGTTTTGGTTCCAGAGTCCCCTCAGATGTTTTCTCAGCATCATTTGCCTTTCAAGACATTTAAAAAGTTTTGAGTTCTTTCTGTACTTGCAGACTTCAAATCAAAATTGCTTTGCTAGTGAATCATAGGTCTGATGCCAGAATACATCTATGAATTTTAGTATCTGCTTTGCTCCACCTGCTAACAGCGAAGTGTTTGCTCCATTTGAGAAAAGCATTCCCACGAAGAGTACGGAAGGCTTTCCGTCAGCATACATAATGTAGTCTCATTTGCCTGAAACAAGATTTTTCTCCTCTAGTAATTTATTCTCAGGTACTATTCTACTAGCATAGCTAATAAGTCTATTCTTAGACATAGGGAGAGTGGCCTTTCACTACTCTGGACACAATTTGAGCACGTGCATTTACTACAGAGAGGATCAGCTTTGAGAAAACTCCCTTTAAGGGAAAGCCTCAGGTTCTACTACTGATAAATAGTAGAGCTGCAAATTATCAGTGAGCATGGTAATTCAGTGCATTAGGCAACACCAAAAGAAAAGGCATTCTTAATATGTCTTAATTTCTGGAAAAAATTAACATGTATCTATCCCCTTCTGCTCTGGGTTTACTCTGTAAGCAGTACCAAAGGGAGAGAGCAAACATATACAATAATGGTAGGTGGAGGTAAAAGAACACTGGAACAAGGACTCTGTATTCAGTGACAAAACAGATGTTTAGCAAAAAGTTTGTCATTATAAGAGAGAACATTAATGCTAACAGCTATGATAAAAAGGCATGTGCTATTATTGATGTCAAACTGTGCAACATGTAACTGAAACATGGCACTTGACTTCATATCATGAACTGTTATGAATTAGCTTTCAGTAAGTCAACAAAAAGACTTCTAAGAGGACTCGCAATAAACTTACATGCTCTCTTACTTCTTAACTAGCCACAAATGTGGAATTCATTTTTACCTACTATTTCCAAGTTAGAAGAAATACAAGCCAAGTTTATTGAAAACAAACAAATAAAACTCTACGTACTTGTCAAGCTTCCCCTGTAATACAGCCAAAAACTCATAGCAGTTCACAATGTTATCTGGCAGCCCAATGTTAAAGGCATGCTCTCTTGCCATATGATTGAGAAGAACAGATCTACAAAAGACAATTCAAATAGAACGTTATATATTTTTGGATATATATAAGAATTATTCAATTAGTGATTTAAAATACACCAACAGCTCTAAAACTGCATAAAAGCCAATTTAAATAAACAGTAACAGTCTTGCTGCCACTGCTAGGAAAAAAGAATGCAATTTTATTGAAACAAGAAGTTTTTCATTTTCAGCTCTGCTGAATGTTCAGTAACATTTGAACAGCTCGATCCACATGCATGAAATATAATCCTTTAAATGAAAATTACAGTATAGTTTATTTTGACCCTCACTGTTAGCAAAGCTCATTCATTACCCTGTATAGGCAAATTACATTTCAAACAACCCTCCTGAGAAACATTCTCAAAAGCCATTTGTCAGACTTCTCTATGGTGGTTAGCAGAGCAGAAATTCTTGGATGCAATGTGCTTTTACATCAATATTGCTTCACAAGCACTAGCAACATGAATGGCACTCAAAAGCATACACAAATAAACATAATGGATGTTCAAATAAGATATTCTTCTAACAGAGATATACTGGTTAGTTCCTTAGGTGCCCAACCTCTCTAAATGCCTCAGCTTCTGCTTTTGGGGACTAAAGAAATATCCAAATGTTGACACTTGCTTTTACCATTGTCCAGGCATGATTTTCAAACATTCGCTCTGCCTGTCAGACCCAAGAGGAAGCAGAGGTGAAGTTCCTCTATTGTCACCAGACAGTAGAGAGGGGCACTCGTAGAACATTGGGATGACCTGCAGGAATATGACCCTGAGTGCTACTGCCTTTCCAGATTACCAGAAATACCCATAAAAACAGACTTAGCTTCTCCCACTGAAACTGATTTACTCTGAACAAAGTTTCTTTGGAGCGTGTGCTTCAATGCAATTCTTGCCCACACTTGACTGATGCTGTAAAGCCCTTTGTTCTCACTCTAATTTTCCTCTCCTCTTTTTCATTTGATATTCAAATTCATTAGTTAGGTGAGCCTTAAATAAGAAAATGTACAACTGGATAACGGTTTTTTTTTAACCATCACACTGGCTTACACAGCTGTCCCTGTCACTAAAACAGCTGCCAAAAAAAGGTTTATCTTTAAAATGGTTCATTCCCAACTCCAGTGTACTGTGCAGTAGAAATAATTGCACTGGAATGAATAAAAGGGTTTGAGAAGTAGGACAGGATCTATTTAAAATGGCACTTCGGTTGAAAGAAATACTTAAACTATACTTTAAATTTAATTCTATCTTCTGAGTCTTACCATTATGAATTAACTGGTTCAATGACATTGAAAAAATAAACAAAGATGCTGAGTAGATATCAAAAAATAAAACAAACAGGGCAATAAACAGACCTGTTTCCTGTGAATTCTTGATCACAGAACATACACATACTATGAAAACTTGTGTCATATCTCTCTTGTTGTTGCTGTTCTAGAATTTCTCTCTATGAAAAGAAACAGATATAATTATTCAGACAAAACCATGATCATAAAATCATTCCATCATATAAGCTTATTATACATATTTATCCTTACTGGTAACAATGAACATATAAAATTCAAGTGTGCTGCTGGCACAAACCAGATGTTAGTATGTTTTGAGTGTGCATTCTCACAAAAATTCCAAGTTTTTCCAAAGGCAGTATGTGTCCCATTTAAGTTCCAGTAAAATTCTTTTAAGTTTATATACATGGTGCATGGAAATAAGTACAATTCACAGTGAGACCTTATGCAACTATTTGAATAATTCTGTATAAAATGTATCAGTTTAATGTTTCTACCTATGACTCAGGTTTACGTGTGGTATCAATGAGCAGATTTATGGGTAACCACCTAACGCCCAGTGTGGAATGGCAAACTCAACCCTACGTGGCTAATTGCGGACAACCTAGAGGGCTTTTTCCTAACACAGGACACAGCCCTGGCAGTTTCTGTAAGAAGCTGTGGCACAACCAAACCCAGGGAAAAAGAGGAATTCATGGCCTTCACTCTGGCTCTGTTTAAGGTAGGGCAACAGCCTGAGTCAGACACTTTATAACACTTGGTGCACATTCCTATCAACAACAAAATCAAGCACCAGGTGATTTGTCTCTGTTGCTGTAACAGCAGCAGAGTAGTTATATTGTGTAGTTACTGTGCACTTCAGATGGAAAGGCCATAATAATCTGGCACATAAGAGAAGCAATGTCTGGATTAAAACTTAGCATATTTTCAGCCTAGCAACATACTGTACTTGTGTTTTAAGTACTGATAACAGGGAAAGGATTTAATTTCTGTGCAACATAAAGGTGCTACTGCCTGCTTTCTGACATTCAGGATCCTGTCTGAATTTCTTAGGGGATTTTCTCAATCTCTTTATCTCTTTAGAACCTGCAGTGAAACTCTGTGTTTCTCACCTGCCTCTTTATTAAGTCTTTTATGTGGATTAACACCCAAATTTGTCCATAGGGTCCACCTGAATTCAGTTTTGTCTGCTGGATAAACTCCAGAGAAGGCAGAAAAGAAAGGAAAAGAGAAAAGAAACGAAAGACACACCGGCTAAACCCCAAAAGTGATGAGAGAAAGGCTTGAGCTATTGTGATGAAAGGCCCCAATGTGTCCTGCAGTGCAGACAGGCTGGTGTGGAGGTACCACACCACATCCCACTGCCCACTGAGAGATGGCAGGAGGCTGACACCAGGAAAATAAATGTGCTGTCTACTTCTCTTCCACAAAAGCAGCATGCTACACCCCGTGACGGGCAGTGGGGTGGTAAGATGGCTGTCAAGAAAACATGAGAGTGCTGCACCTGAGATGCACTTGGCTCGGGGACACGGGCACACTGTGCCACAGCCCCTTCCAGGGCTCATATTTCACCACACCACTTGGGAACTGCAGTTAAGTGTCTGTTACCCTGAAAATACAGATAGTGGGGCTTTTCTCTTTGTTTTTTGTACAACAAGGTGTGCATTTTATGTTGGAGTCATGCTCAGCAGCACCTACTTACATTTTAGGCCATACCTGCTCATGTCCTGCTGCATTATGCAAAATGTCAGCTCACAGAAATGTAAATTCCTATTTTTCAAGGCTGACTCTGGAAAGAGATGAATGGAGCACACCTTGTCAGAGCCCTTCAGCAGAGATACAATTAAGATTGCTCCACGTGGGCAGCAGATGTCCCATACCACATCAATAGAAACTAGGGCTTTGATAGGTGGAGCTGCTCCTCTTTCCACTCAGCAGCATGTTTGACCCTGTTTGGCTAACCTTGGATTTGAAACCATCATAAACACAGTTTATATACTTTGTAAAAAACACTGGAAACAATATGAATAGAAATGAAAAGCGATCATGCAAAATTCAAACATAAGGATAGAAAGGGTTTGAACAGCCCCACCCTCATTAATGGTCTCCCAATGTGGCTTCCTGATTTCATTTTACTAGGAGGGAAACAAGTTTTCTGGAGTATTTGTCTTCTTAACTCCAGATTGCTTACTGAAGCCCTTGTTGGCAGCTGCTCTCAGTTATGTCTGAGGAGGAAGGAGAAGCATACTGTATTCTCCATACAGATGATGCTACTGCTACTCTACTCTCACCCTTCCCATTTCCCCCTACACCAGCACACTTGGCAGCTGGGAAGCTTTGGCTAACCCAGCATTGTTGCTTTACCAATTTACTCAACAGAGTTTAAAAAATATTTTCCAAGGTAAACCCTCCTTTTTATGAAATGTTGGCATCTTTCATTGCTACAAGGAACCTTACAAACCAGAAAGCATATCTGACACTTGGACAGGTGAGGAATTAAAAGCACTAGTTCACATCAAATACAGCAAAAGCAACTGTAAAGAAAGGCTGTTCTTCTTCCCTACAGATATTTCCAACCCTCTATTTCACTGCTAGGACTCCAAAGGGAGAAGAGCAATTACAATAACTTACATAAAACGGAAATTTTTCTGAGCAGAGACATTCTGGTAATGTATGTCAAGCAGAAACTGAAGTTATGAGGCAGGAAATGAGCAATTTGCTTAAACACTTCCACCAGCTTCCAACCTCTTTGAATGTTTGGGGATGTCAGCATTAATTCACTGTTGATACCAAGACAAAAATACCTAAAACATTTTTTAAAATGTGTCTGTTTCCTTTTCTTTTCCTTCTTTCTTTCCTGTACCTCACCCTTGATTCCAGCCTACTACACAGAGATTGGGTTCAAAATGAACATTGGAATGACTAACTGGGACAGGTATAAGGGATTGCTCCTCTAGCTGTCTGTCCCATTTGCTCTTAGGTTCTTCCTTTCTTCCCTTCCTCTTCTTGAGCTGACTCAGCTACTGAAGCGATACAGGCTAAAACTAAACCTTCAGGCTACACCTGAAAAGGCTGTAATCAATGACAGGTCTGACAACAGACTTTGAAGGGGACTGTGACACTGATGTAAAATACATTCTTACAGCTCTTTCAGGAAGCTGAGTCAATTAAAACAAAAGGAGGATGTGTTTCATGGTATGATGAAAACTAACTATGTAAAGATGTATTAAAAGAAAAAGAGGCCTGAAATTACATTAGACACATACCACAGGCTGCCAAGCTGAAGCAGGAGAAAGGTGAAGTTTATTTGAACTAAGAGGAGCAAAAGAAGATGGAGACAGCCTAATACAGTAAAATGAAATAGCAAAAACTGACCTTCTCCCACCCTCAAGTATATCGGAAATAAGCAACAAAAAGGAGAATAGATCCAATGCAGCAAGAGACCAAACATGGGCAAAAAGGAGTGTTTGGAACATGCAGGGTTCAGTCTAATTTAGCAGTCACAACTGCTAAAGAAATGCATTTAAAACAGAAGAAAAAAAGAACTAAGATCAGCAAAGGATAAGAAAGGGTTAAAGCTTGGACATGAAATGTATTTAGACCAGACATAATTTACCCAACAGTCATTATGAAATCAGGTAAAACTATTTCTGACCATTAGTATGACAAATCTTCACAAACTGATAGATAGGCAAGATTCCAGAGTGCTTGAGAAAAGCAATTAAACCCAACATAGGCAAAGAAGGGCCTACAGAACTCAGAACTAGGTTTTAACATGATGACATTACCAGCTTCTTAGAAAGCACTTCTGATGCTGTATTACACTGAACTGGACTAACATCTCCATCCCTTCCAGTGTGTATCTTCAACCTCCTGAACCTTGTTTCAGCTTAAGATTGTGACAAACTGGGGATCATACAAACAGCTCTGCCTGGGAAACAGGTACAGCTTGCAGTCATGGTGAAGACTCCTCTTCAGGGTATTTACTTATTGAGAGAAAGAAAAGCCCCTTCACCTAAAACTACCAGTCAGATAACAGGTGAATAGCTGTATACACGACAGCAAGACAAGGTCAGAGCTGTTGTATAAAGTACAGATTTTCCAAAAAAAAAAACCAAAAACCCCAGGTTTGGGGATATTACTTTTTTATTTAAAGAAAATACCCAGGTGGCTTATATTGACACTACCCCTCCATGTATCTTTAGCTTTGCTGCCAGGACTTCCTTGCCTGGTAGTGCTTCTCAACTACAAATTCTTTGTCAAGACTGTGTTTTTCCAAAAGACCGTATCTGTTTTGTATTTCACAGCCTTGTCAGCTATTTCAGCAAGCTGTGCTCTCTAACCTACTTCAGGCTCATTCCCTGGCCTCTCTCAATACATCACAGTCACCATTATGTCTCTGCATGACATCCACCTTGGCTAGCTCCCTGCTGCAATACAGCCTGAAATATTCCTAAACTGGAGTTTCAAAACTGCAGAACGAAATGCTTCAGGCAGCACATTTTAAAGACAGCATTTGTCCTTGTTTGGGCTTGCTGTTGGAGACAGCAGTTAGGATTCTAAGGCTGCAGAAAAATCACCAAAAGTTGTATAGTTCTGGTCTTTATTCTACGCAACTCACATAAGCCCATTTTCCAGCTCACTCTTAACTGCTGGACTTGTCTGGAGGTAAAAGGCTTTACAAAGCAAAATACCTATTTAACTTGCAAGTCAATGCTCAGATTGCAGCAAAAGGAAATGAAAAAATAAACACACTTTATTGCTGTAACTAAAGCAGTGACTCCATTAGCCTCAACTACTGCTGCAGCTTGATTTCACAAACCCTTCTGTAAAAACTGAGGATACAATTCTGATATTCAAAACAGTGATAATTGCAAACTATTTCACACCATAATAAGCATGCATATTTCTTTCTTTCCTAATTTAATTACTCTATGAAGTAAAATTCTCCACTCATTCCAGAGTTTGAGGAAATGTCTACTTGGAGAGCAGATGAGATTGTTCACCTGCCAACAGACTCTTCATGCCCTTGGCACTGCAGTAGAGAAAAGGCTTAGTTGGTACAGAACTCCATAGTACAAAACTCCACAAAATCAGAAACAAATGCCCTTTAAAAAACAAAAAAGTATAGTTCAATTTATAGCAGGTATTGTTTGTAATAAGATGGTTCTATGAAAATATCAGCTGCATGCTCAATCACAACCCTTTTTTCCTCTCTCAAAGCCACAAACATGATATGGACTTGGGAAGCAAATATCATTATGACATTGCATGCCCACATGCAAAATTCAGCATGTCTTTCACAAACCTAAAAGGATTGTTGAGAACTGTAAAAGATACAGAGAAGTGCAGTAACGATGCACTGTGAAGAACCACCAAATAGCATTCCTCAACCTCAAATCACCTAATCACTGAGGTTGCAAAGGATCTCTTGAGAGCAGCAAGTGCAACCCCTGTGTCCAAACAAGGTCACCTCTATTTGGTTACCCAGGAGTGTGTTGAGTTTTCTTCTGACTGTCTCCACAGGGGAAGAATTTACAACCTCTGGGTAACTTGTTCCAGTGTTGACCACCCTCAGTGTAAAAAAAAAGTGTTTTTTTGTTTTCAGGGGGAATTTCCTGATTTTTAATTCATGCCCATTACCTCTTGTCCTGTTGGTGGGCACATCTGAGAGGAATCTGACTGCTTTTTCATTCATCAAGTATTTATATATATCACTAAGTTCCCCCATGAGGCTTGTTTTCCAGACTTAACAGTCCAAGCTGTCTCAGCCTCTCCTTGTATGTAGGATGTTGCAGACCCTCAAGCATCTTTGTGACCCTGCATCAGAGTTGCTCAAGGAAGTCCATATCCTTTTTGTATTGGGGGGCTTGAGCTGGACCCAGCACTCCAGATGTGGTCTCAGCAGTGCTGAGTAGAGTGGAAGGATCATCTCCCTTGACCTGACTGCAATGCTCTTCCTAATACAGCCCAGGATGTTATTGTCCTTCTTTGACATGAGCGTGCACTCCAGCACAGGACTAATGAAAGACATAATGTAAGGCAGATAATTCAGGAGACAAATCATGAATGGTTTGGATAATACTAAGGACAAATTCTTCACTATCTCTTCTAATACAAAAACCTACAAAAATATGACAGGTTCAGATGGACCAAACAGATGGTTCTCTCCCAGTATGTGGTCAGGCTGCACAACTCACTCCTGCAAGTAGTGGGAGTCCTGGAATTATCTGTAGGTTCAGAGTTGGAGACTCATATTGCTGAATTCAGAAATTTTTGAGCTGCCAATTTCAGGAGACTGAGTATTTTGGGAAAGAACCACCACTAGATCAGAAGACAGCACATACCAGAGACACTTAGCTGCTGTCAAGGGTAAGATACTGGTCTAGACAAACCTTTTTTACTGATCCCAGATAGCTTAGGAAGGGAAGCATGCTAGGCATGAATGCATCAGCTGTTTTTTTCTGAGTTCATGTCAATCCAATGGGCCTACATAGGAATGCAGGTTTCAGCTCAGGCAACTCCAACTCCATGGGAAATCCCCAGTGGAAGAACTACCACATTTCTCCTTTGCAGGAGCTGGGATCCTATGGAAAGCTGTCTAAGACTTGTACATAGTCTGGGGATTCACTAGTCATGTACTTCAAGCTGAAGAATATTACTGTTGCCAGGAAAAAGAAATAGCACTCACAGAGTAGCTGAACCAACTGGATTTTGCCTCAGTTTCCCTAGAAGTAGAATTTGGGTTTTGTAAGGTTTTCCTTCATTCTGAATGCACATCACTTAACGTGTCTTTATTTGCATGCTGTGTATGTACAAACTTGATATAAACATACCAGAAGAAACAGCATAACAAAAGGTTCAAAGGCCAGTGTTGACAATTCCCAGGACACAGCTGCCAGCACTAAACTGAGGAATATATTTATCTAAAGACCATAAGACCTGCACTCTAATATCTCACAGCACAGATACAGGGTATTCTGCATCTCCAGCAGAGCACCCTGCACCCCAACATGAGGAGATTGCCAAAAAGGCTGCTATGTAATATTCATTTCTAAATTAGCCCAACAGCAAAACCAGACTCCAGATGTGTATCTCAAACAAGAAAACAGAAAAAACCCCACTGGCCAACCACCTGGACTCAGACTCCTGGAAACTGGTCAGCATCAGTTGAACTTGAAGGACCATCTATTTAGAACTGACAGTGCCTAAAAGTTCAGCAAGGTCTGTCCAAAGTACTTGGTTGCCATCAGGCAAGAAGAACCAGAATGGTTCATGTGGACTCAAGAGCGGGCATCTCTTGTCCTTTTCATGTCACAGAAGTAATACTGGCCAGACTTCTCCCATTCACACACCATGGTGCTTGTGAGCACAAGACTGTGAATTAATGAAATCTGGGAAAGGGAGTGTGAATGCACAAAAACAACTTGCTCAAAGATTTCGTAGATAAGTATCATCTTCTCTGCTCACAGTATCACACACCAAGTTCTATTTTGCTGATTTCCCTAAATGTATATTATTACATGAAAGACAGTGTGTCAATGCATTGCAGATCCTTGCAAGAAGAAAAATGTTCATCACACTCAACTGTTTTTCAGTGTTCTGGGTGTATTCTCCCCTTGTGTGGAACACTGACATACAACCTGTAAATTTATCCCAGGGAAAAATCTATAAACAGGGGATTTGCATATGTTTGTGCAGCAGCTAGAGAAATGAGCTTAAAGAAAAATTCAGAATTTTGCCATCTAGCAAAAAAAGCTTTTACTTTAAAATGCCTACTAATTTACTATATATTACCCTATTGGAGTGTTTACCTTAAAAAATGAAAAACCAGTACTTTCTTACCAGTCTCTTTTGCTGAAGCTGTTCTCTAAGTAATCTGTCTTCTGGTAAAGCATCACATAAAAGAAAATAATTGTCCTGTTCCTCTGTTAAGAGATTAGAAAGTGTGAGTAAAGATTGGGAAGTTGCAGCTGCTTTGAATATTACTGGCAGATAATTTGCTAAGACTTTGGAATACATTAACAATGTAAGAATGTGATTTTAAACCCACAAAAGTCAGTTATTTTAATTTCATAATTTAATAAAATATGTTTAAATATTACTGCATATTTATATTGGAGTATGAAGGTAAAAGTCTTCCATAGCTTTTCTCCACTACCAGCTTTATTCATTTTTATGATGGTTCTTCTGGACAAATAAAACAATTAGCATTTATACGGTTACAGATTAAAGTCAGCATGAAAGAAATATGAACTCACCTTCAATTTTATCTTATCAGTTATTTCCCTATGTAATTGTCAGTTTTCAGTAGCTATCATAATTTGGTTTATCCTCCCCTTGCTCTGATCTATCACATTACTTTTTACCATCAAGTATTTTTCCACCTGTGGATATACACAATTGCTCAGTACCGTACTGTGGAGGCCCCTGCCTCTGAAGAGGTCATTGAAAGGGTCATGAACCCTGCACTCCCTTGGAGAGCAGATAGTGCATGAGCACCCCCCAGCTATGGATTGGCTACCCGTTCTGTTCCCTGGTTGGTCAGTTCTGTATCCTTCCCCTGATTGGTCAAGTTTCGATCCCCTAATTTGTTTATTAATGTTCTCCCTGATTGGTCCATTTCCTCAGTTTGTAAGCCCATTGGTTGTTGGTAAAACCACACCCCCTTTGGTAGGTGCATAAAACCCTGACAGCTGAGCCCTTCGGGGTCTTTGGCCCATTGGTGGAGATGAAGTAAAAAAGCCTCCTGAAGACCATCCCTGGCTCCTGTGTTTCCTTCTGCGCCGCTTGGGATCGCCCCCTCAGGAAGAGCAGCCTCCAACAGCTAGAGCCTTGTCCGGACTGATAGTCTTGGACTTCACAAAAGAGCTGAAATCTGCCGAGGTGCCCTGCGCCACCTGGGCTGAGGCTGCCTTACTCAAGGCAACTCGCTAGGGAAGGTCGCTGCCCTCAGAAGAGCTAGCCGGAGGCAGAGGCGGGTGGCAATACCGTACATTGAGACTTGCCTAATTTACATTACTTACATGTTTTACACATATTTTATCTTTAGTGACCGTTTTACTATTTATGGTCATATCCAATTGAAGAAGGTAACAAATTTAACGCAAAGGATTTAAAATTACCCAGCATATAGGAAAATACAAAAGATAATGGGCTGAGATAAGAACAAATTGCTGGGTGGGGAGGGAGGGGGTGAGGAGGAAGGGAGAAGGAGAGCGAGAAAGAGGGAGGGAGAAGGCTCATTGATGTTTCACAATTTTGCTATTCAGGTGCTTGATTTGCAGTTTTCAAACTGAGTGGTAAGTGTTTGTAAGAGAAACAGAATTATGATTTTTGGGCGTGATTTTCATGTTTTCCAGGGCTACTTTTCTAAAAGTTATTTTGAATAATTAAAAAAATTACTTTCATCCATTTTGTACTCAGTTCACTTTCTAACCATCTTTAACACCAGCTGTATGCATTGTTTCCTCTCTTTTAAGGTCTCCATTGAGAATTAAAGATGCAGAAAAGCCCCAAATTTCTTATCTGTTTAAGTAAACTGTGTTTTTCTGTTAGAAAAGGAAAGCCAAAGTAATGCATCAGTTACTTCTGAGAAAAACACTTCCTTCACATAGTCAACACTGTCCCTATGATGGAATGTGCCACCATACCAGTGCAGCAGAACAGTGAACTCTGGTTTCAGACTGGTGCTGGAGCCCAGAAAACTGCAGAATTGTATGGCTTCTGTGAAGATAATGTCTCCTGACACTCTTGGGGCAGGGAGCACTGTGGCAGGGGAAAGGAAGGAGGGTTGTGGCCCTGATGTCCAAGAAGAATTAGCAGCATCAGTGCAGGTGGTGTGCAGGGTGAAGTCAGAAAAGGCAGCTCACTGGGAAGGTTTCTCATCATTTTAGAAGGACCATCACTAATTTTTTTATGCGGTGGGTACCAACGTCTCCCCAGCCACGACGTGAATAGCAGCTCTACTTCCAGGCCTTCATTTGCAACAGGCCCCAGTTCACAGCACATTTAAGCACGTACTGAGCTCATCCTCACGCAGCACATGTTGTAATCCTTGGAAAAGGTAAGTTTAAATATGTGCTTAAGAGTTAAACATTACTTCTGTGGTTTTCTGACCTATTGTCAGACATACTTGGCTGATCAAAGCAGCACTATATGCCAGAAATTATAACATGATCTGCCTGTCAGAGAGTAAGCAAGCAGCATACTTACCTAATGGAGCTTTTGAATTTGTTCTGATCACACTACAAAAGTCTGTGATAGGCTGTTCTGCAAACCTCCTCTTCCAGTACAAGATGTAGCTTTAAAAATAAGGGGGAGATGATCAGTGAGAAAGGAAACACCAAAAAAACTTTCAATAAAAAACTAATTAGCACTTCTTTTTTCATGCTCTAAATTCTTAAGTGTTTTTGTTTCTAACTCCTGTGTACCCTTTTTCTTCCTTCATATCAGCTTTCAATTTTATGAAATTAATTCAGTTTCACTTAAACTGGGTTTAACCATGCTGTCAAAGTGAAAAACTTAATAAGCAGATTTGCACCAAGCTTTGCATAAACACTGTGACCTATTCACATCTTCAGATAGAAGTGCCACTCAGATACCTCTTTACTGAAAAGATACATTACAGAGCATTCTCAAATTCCCAAAATATTGTGCTCTGTCTTCTGCAAGATGCAGTCAGGAAGCTGAACCTCAGTAAAAACACCAACTTGACAAAAGTGAGGTTTTGCTAGGTCTCCTGTGGAGTTACAGTGAAAGCTGTAGCTTGGCAGACTACTAGAAAGACAGAAAAATGAAGTCCCTGAACACCTGGGGGTAAGACAGCAGACAGAATAGGAAAAGACATCTTGAAAGTTTAACCCATCAACTACAGTTGTTTGAAAACATTCTGTACTATCTTTGTTGGTATTACAGCTGCATCAACAGAACACAACTGAGATTAGATTTCCACTGAGCTAGGAAGCTACTGTCACTTCATTTATATGAAGGGAACCAAGCAACTGTTGTGCTAATTATTCAGAACTTTACTATAAAAAATAACCTGAAAATGCTTAAGTGCTGCCTAAATTTATACTCATGTATGATATAAATCATGTGAGAGTTGGTAAGGTAAAGGCTATTCAATGATTGCTTCTTACCATGTGCCACCAAATTAGGAAAAGAATAATTAAAAAATCAGATTTTATTATTATGAGAGCATTTTAAAATAGCTGCAGCTTTTAATATTTGTGCAATGTGTAAGTTTACTTGTCACAGCTATCATATCCCACAGTGGCTCACCATCTCACCTAATATATTTGAGGACTTCAACTGCAGCAGCCAAGGAATCAGCACACCTTTTGTTTTGCTAACTCTGACATGGAGAGGATAACCTCTGGTGCAGCAGACAGCTGAGCACAGTGAAGCCAGCACATGTGGGTGAGGCTCATTCAGCAGCATCATCAGATGTCAGGAAGTGAGAGGTGAGTCTTTAGTTCTCCCTCTGCCTACTCCACTGTTTGCAATGCACATAAAAGGATTGCTACCAGACTAAGTCATCCTTGAGCTTTTAGGACAAAAATGTGCCAATGGAGAAATTTCAAGAGCTCATTTAATAAAAGTCTGTCCCTTGCACTGAGAGAAATGAACACTGGTACAAACTCACCTGCTGCCCATAACAGTGTCACAAAAATTATAGTTAAGGGATTTCATATCATAAGACTTAACCCAAATAATCAATGACCAGATAAAACCAATGCCTTGTGATACTTCCAGGGAGACAGAACGAGCGATCATGTAGAGTCATGAAGCAGAAGCATATTCCCCTTATCTCTTCCCTCTGCCCTTATGCCAACTTTACTTTATTCTTCAAAGTTAAAAAGAAAAGAAAAATTTTCCCATTAGTATTGGTCTTTTCTGGATTACCCACTTCCTGCAGTTCTGTCAAGAAATGTTTTCTAAAACTGGCTATAACTCATTGCTAAGTAAAAAAATAATACTATCTTTACAGAGTTGATCTTCATATTTTCCACACCTCAGTTCTACACTTCAGAATATACTCTATTTTTTGTGCATAGTATTAGACTATTTTACTAATACAGCAAATCAGAGAAAGCACACTTTAGAGCAACTAGTCCATCATTTCACATCCTGGGGCCACTTTCTGTAAGATTTGGCTACCTTCCAATTGCATTAGCAGCAAAAAGAATCTAAATGGGCACTTTTTGAAGGGGTGATTTTAAAATACATTTCTATTAATGCAAAATAATTCCCCCGAAGCACGCTTAGACTGGTGGTCCATGACTGAGCAGCTCTGATTCCTTTACTTATTAGTACTATCTCCAAAGAACAGTACATTCTCCTTCTGCCTGCCTTCAGCAGAAAAACAAACAAAAACTACCATCAGTTTTCAATTTTAAGCAATGTTAAGCTCATAGATTTGATTAAGGATTTATATGGCTTACATTTCTCTTCCTAAATTTTATTTTATTATTTCTCTTTTTTTGAGCCTTGATAGACACAAGGTCTTTGACTAACAAGTAATGGAAGAACTACTAGAAAACTCATTTTAGTGGAGAAATTATCTGTCTATCACTTAAATACTACAGCAGAACTATCTACAGACTGGCAGGTACTGTCTAGCCTTCCTCCTGGCCAATACATTACTGTGGAAAGCAAAATACCAAGCAAATACCTTGTCTCTGAAGTTACAAGCCAGCTGAGGCCATGCCAGCTACTGGACCAAGTTGAGAGAGAGAAAGCCAAATGTGACCCTGGTGAGATGATCAATGACACAGCTGTAGAAAGACTCACAGTTGTGTGTAGATCACAGTACTGTAAAGCATAGTTAAGGATTAAATGGGATTTTGATGGGGGAATACTGTCCTTAAAGAAGCACAAACAAATTTCATCCTAGAATGCGAGATCCTGTACTGAGCAGCTTCTGCGTACAATACACAGCTTTAGGACATTGTACAGGAGTAGAAATAGTCTTGCCCTACACAAATAAAAACCCCACATTAGGAGAGCTGATTGTCTGGAATGCTGAAAACCAGCTTTCTAGTTTGCACACAACTTACTGATTAGTGACAGGACCTGAGAAGACCCTAGGATTTGTAAAAAAAAAGTCAAACACAGGAATTGCCATGTATTCTAAAACTGAGCTCCCCACTCCCAGCAACATCTAAGCACTAGGGAGAGGGAAGAAAAAAGGAAAAAAACCTTACAGTCCAGCAGCAAATTGCTCACAAAAAAATGAACAGAAATCTTCCCACAATGTCTTTAAAAAAAGATGATCTCTACTTTCCCAAAGCTTTCAATAATATCTGCACACATACAAACTCATTTTAAACAATATAACCCTTACCTTCTAAAATCTGCAACCAGTTTCACATCTGCTATGACGAGCTTGTGTTCAATAATCATGTGCTTCAGGAGCTGGTTTTGTTCTGCTAAGGCATAGCATTCTTTGCAGAAAATACAAGGCACATAGGGAGAACTTTCTACTGCATCAACACCACCTGGACTTTCTGGCAGAGACAGAGGCTCCAAAATACACTCAGTATCTAAAAAAAAATAATAAATTTTTGACTAAGTAAATAAATGTACAGCTCTTGGAGTACTTTTAGGTGGCACACGTAAAACCTGTTTGAGTCTCAGTTTTGTTGCATGGATCACTTCAGGAGCAAGATGCTTGTAAGCAGGTTGACTGCATTGATTCCAAGGACAGTGGAAGGTTAGCACAGGACAGTTCTCAGCTGTCTGTCTCAAATGAAACTCCCAGCTGACACCAAGTCAGTCACACACAAGTGCTCTGCTTACTATTAAAGAAATTTTATTATGGGAAATCGACTTTTCTTCTCCTCTCTATCTAATCTATCTGTTGATATGCAGAAGCTTTGTGGCTCCCTGAGCCATGTTGTTCAGAGTATCAGGAAGGATTTCGACCAACTGTATAGCACAAACTGTTTTGCATGTTAATTTTCCTTAATTATACTTTTATTTATTACAGAAACTTCTATAATTTTTTGACTGACTCTTGGAAGATATGCATTTGTCTTGCCATTTTTCCCCCATTAACATCTAATTTACTGTTCCATGACAAAAGACTATCCTTGATAAAGATTTCTGCCACATGGACACTTATGCCCACTGGAACACTTTCTAATTATAGATGTTGAAGAAGGGCCAGCCATACTCCATGTGGAATGGTCAATGGCCCATGTTTGTACCATACTGTACCAGTCAGACACAGGTTCCTTCAGTGACACTACACACAGGTGAGTCACTGCCCCATGCTGTCCTGGGGTTATATGTGTGTGTTCCCCATTTAAACAACACTAGTCTAAATTCATAAGCTCTTCTATTGGCATAAATTAGTATAATTCATTAAGAAACACTGATCAAGAGAATTCAATAGCCCAACCAAATTCCACAAATAAACTGTGGTGTTCATTTTCCCAATTAATCGTACCTCATTCTTGGGTTAGGGTTTATCTTGGAAGCAAATGCTAATTCCAACACCTATCTTCAATTTTAGCTATGTCAATTTTGGATAGCAAAAAGTAAACAGAAAAAAGCTCCCCATGTTCCTGCCCTTTTGAAGTGGAAAACTGAAAACACTGGTGTCCTGGACATTGTATTATGAAGTTAGCTTGTGCAGCAGGAGAATAAACTCTGTGTCTCTGGATTCCTGCAGTGACATGAACACCTCTGTAGGAAAATGAAATTTCACAGAATGACAAAATGGATGAGATTGGAAGGGAGCTCTGGAGCTCATCTGGTCAAGGAGGACTCTCACACAGGATCACCTAGAGCTGGGTGCCCAGGGCCATATGCAAATTGCTTTGACTCCACAACCTCCCCGGGCAACCTGTGCCAGTGCTCAGACACCCTCACAGTGCAAAACCATTTCCTGATATTCTGAGGGACCCTCCTGGGCATCAGTTTCCAAACATATCTGAAGAATTAATAGAAAGGCCTTTTCTCAAGTCTGTTATTTTGTCACACATGAATTTTAAAATATGCATGGTTAAAGGAGCCTTAATTAATATTTTCCAGATAGAAGAAGCAATTTTCATCCTACAAAAGTCACATATATACGTTATACATTGGCAAGTATACTAAATCTGGCAGTCTGGTAACTTGCTCACATGGAAAATTTGAAAAATAATTTTAAAAAATCACAGTAATTTAGCTTTTTTCCTAGGAGAATATGTTAATGTATCAGTGCTCTACCCTGCCTTCTACCAAGACTCTGAAATAATCAAAGAAGGGCTGGAGAATCCCATTCAGACCTGGGAAGACCCTATAAGTTCTGTGACAAATCTGTGTTCAGGCAGAGGAATAGGCATGGAGAGGGGAATGAGACTTTGTCCTCCAGCACAGGCTGTCCAGCAGTGTCTGCCCCGCCAGCGTGGACACACAGTGCTCCAAAGCAGCCACAGCACAGCCAGTGGCTCCCTGACTGGGGTGCTCCAAGGGTCTGAGGGTAAGCTGGAGCTACTGGAAGCCACAGGTGGCAAAGGGTAGAAAACCATAGAAAACACAGCTCTATCAGCTCTAGGCTGCTCGTGGAACCACCCTGCACAACTGTTGAGGCTTCTACTTAGGATTTCTGAAAAACAGAACCTCCTGGAAAGGCACTGACTTGACTGAAGACTGATGGCTGGATTACACTGAATTCAATTTATCCCATAAAACTAAGCCCTGGGGAAAGATGGCAGCACAGGGTATGGTATTACCTGGAGAAATGCAGCTGCTGTGCACAATCTAACACTTTTCTTCTCATAATTTTATCTGTACTTCAGCCCATTCCCTTCCCTCAGAAATTTATTAAATTGGCATTGCAGAAATTGTTCCATTTTGTCCTTTTTTAAGAAGAGCAGTGGCTATACTATGTGCTAGAGCAATCTTCATGAAAGGGTCAAATCTCCCAAACAAAATTGATGGTACCTGCAAGAGTCCAGCTCTGTCCATTCTTACAGTCAGTTCTGTTGCCTGAAGAAGCATTAAACCATGTTTACTGAGAAAAGTAGAACTTAATTTCCTTTGCAATTGGTGATGCCAAGTGAACTAAGAAGATACTCTGTCAGCCAGTGCAACTGTACCCAGTAAGCAGCTACACTGCTTTTTGTTAATTTTTGGTCTCTTGTAATGACCTATTTTAACTTTTAGAAATCCAAATAAAAAAGCACCTATCTGCATCAAGAAATCAACTTTCAACAGATAGGTCTGTACAGCAGGAACTGGTACCAAACTTAGACAAGGAGCTGATACAGTTATTCAGTAAGGGTACTTGTGAACAGCAACCGCTTGGGCTTGAAAAACAGAACTGCCGAGTCTTTAACTGAAGTCATGAGCTGCTGAAAGGAATAAACTGGGGTGAAGATTTTTTTTGCTGCCCAGAGTAGCTAATATTAAAAGAGAATAACTTTAGGCTACCAGAGTGGTTTGGCAAATGCAGAAGCTTATGCAATTTCTTTCAAAGGCATTTAAAAGAAGAGGCGAAGGAAAAAGGAATCCATGTAAATATCTTTTTACTCATCTGCTACAAAAAACATTGAACAAGAGAAAAATGCACAGAGCTGAACGAATGCACAGCCTTTAGCGTAGTACTCACTGGACTAATGTAGCACAAACATCAAAACAGTACAAATAAATCTAAGCACAATATTGAAATCTCTGCAAAAGCAGCTAATTTTGTTTCTTTATTTGGAGCAGAGTGGCTACAGGTACTGAATAAAGCTGATAACTATAGTACAGCTCGGGGCTAACAGGGAAATAAAAACTCTCAGATGCATTCTCAGGCTCCAAGACTCCTACATGCAGAGACACTTGAAAATGAGGGAAAAGTAGCAAGCATTTCTCTAAGAATCCACTGCAACATGAATAACTACACAGGGACAGATTAAACATCCCTCTAGTGCATGTGCCCTGGCTGACAAGGGTGAGAAGCAATACCTAGAAATGGTATAAAAATAGGGCAAATAGTGATCACACAAATAGAATAGTCTTCCAGAAGTCCGAGTATGGAGAGTTTAAGCCAAAGGCTATATGAGCCCCTCAGTTAAGTAGCTTTTATTTTTTTACTTGCCATTGACTTATTCCTGCACTATTTGAAATTGTTGGTCTTTCAACACCTACAAAAACTTGCATCAACTTTTCATGTTTTCATAATAGCTCTTTATTCCTTGATGTCCTGGTTCAAGTCAAGGCTAGTTCTACTTGACCCTTCATGTACTGTGGTTAGACGTAACTTGAAAATATCCAAAAGTGGAAGAAAATATGTTTCTAAATCACCACAGGTTTCTTCTTTTTCAATCTCTCCTCTATTTACTTTTAATTTCTGGTATTTTGCTTGCTTTTAGGATTGTTGAATTAACCACCAAATTCTCTTCAACGATCCAAAGTCTCCTAAGTTGTGAATCTGGTATTAATGCACAAGACAGTGGTCATATTCTTTGTGTGTTCACTCCAGTGTGTTACTCTGCATTTGTTAACATCGAATAGCATTTTACTGGGTACAAGTTGCTCAAATAACATGAAATTTCCTGCAATGCTTCAGCTAGCCCTCCTGCTTACCACTTAGGGGGAAAAAAGTGTAGTAACAGCAAAATATATCACCCTTCCTATTGTGTCTGTGATGAACAGCACAGGACTCATGAGACTCTCTATGAGAAGAGACCCCTATAAAACCCATCCATTAAGTTTTGGATGAATCATGTTGTTGCCCCTGAGTTTTTCTTCTCTACCCAATAGGAAAACAGCATGACTGTTATGCAAAGAGATATCCTAAAGGCTTCACAGAAAGCCCTCTGAACTCTGGAACTAAGGAAATCCCTTTCTCAATCACAGAACTGGCAGCTGACACCATGTTGTTCAACCTTTAACAGGA
This sequence comes from Sterrhoptilus dennistouni, assembly GCA_013397095.1. Classification (NCBI taxonomy): domain Eukaryota; kingdom Metazoa; phylum Chordata; class Aves; order Passeriformes; family Zosteropidae; genus Sterrhoptilus; species Sterrhoptilus dennistouni. The sequence continues at coordinate 2,706,293 of VWZU01011663.1, read as the reverse complement.
GAGATAAAACTAGGGTCCTTAATAGCTAATTCAGAGGTAAAAATGTAGATTAGTAGAAAGAAGAGAACAGAGGAATACATTCTTTGAAAACTAAAACTAAGAAGTATACTCAGTTCTTCAGGAGAAAATAAATACTTTGAAGATATTTGAGAATGAGATGGTATAGAAAACAATTTACTTTCAAAACTAGAATAAGCACTGTTTTTATTATAAGCACCCACAGGATACCCAGTACAACGGATTTCTGAGCCCTGCACAGTGACTGTACACACCATCACAACAGTGGGAAAAAAAAGTAAATTAAAAAAGGGTGCGTCTTATAGAAATGATATGGCTTTATTTTATTTTAAGAATTGTTATAATATAGACTAGCTAATCTTCACAGCTAGTAAAGCAACAAAATGAAAATGGATTAATTTTCCTTAGTGGAACATTCCTACTTTTGAATACAATTATTCTAAGCTCGAAACCAATGTTCGTTTGCACAATTAAGTAAATGTTACACCCACATGTTGTAACAGAGTACAGCAGAACAGGCAATGTACTCCATCTGCACAATCACACATGCAATTATCACACAGCAATTTGCCACGTAATTTTATGGCCAATATAACAGATATTATTATCAGAAAGAAAAGGAAGGAAAGATTCGGCATTTGAATGGGAGTTTTGAAAGGCACAGCCCCCAGAGATGGTTTAGCCAGTGTAACTGCTTCCTGCCACCAAGAAGCAAGCACATTGGTTTTGTCTCATTAGGGACAAAATGATGATGTCTCATTATCCTGTCCTTCTCCACCTTATCCCACCACTCCTAACCATCTACCATTGCCCTCCTGTTTATGCTGGCTCCCAGGCTTGCCAAATCCTTTGATGAGTCAATCCGACCCTTTACCATGAAGAACCATTCCTTCCTTCCTTTTTGCTCAAGAATGTTGAAAATGCTCACACGAGAGTCCACCAAGGGAAAGAGGAAATTAAGGAGTGCAATGTGAGATGCAGTAAGGTGGAATAGAACCTTCCTCTCAGCTTCCTCCTTTCTTCTCAGCTTTACAGCCTCAGCTGTCTCAAACAATTTTAGCGTAAGGCTGCCACGGTGTGCAAGGTTTCTTCAAAGGCATTACACACAAAGGAAAAGAAGTCACGAAGATTTTATCACTGCTTCCTAACAAGGACACTCAGCACTGGCTTCAGTTTGCAGAATCCACTGTTTTCAGCATGGGCACACCTAACACACTAAACGCAGTGCGGAGCTCTCGTGCTCAATTCTACTTGGTTGCGTATCTGACCCATCTGCTCTGACTAGCTCTGGGGACAAACTGAACACTGCTACATAAATTACATTCTCTAACTAGGAAGTGGAGGTATGTGGGTTCAGATAAATAAAGTAACATCGCTGTTAGAACTATTCACTCACACATCCCGGCCCTGAGGTGCAACCTGCAGCCGTGCCTCAAGGGCCAGAACTCAGGGAGCAGCAGACTCTTCCAGCAGGCAACCAGCAAGCTCAGGAAGGAACTCCATAAACCAGCCTGCAGGGCATGCTGAGGACAGGGGCACTCACACCCTTCTTTCTGAAGCTTTGCCACTAGATAAAAGGGAATTAGAGTCACAAGACCAGAGGAAAAGGAGGTAAGTCCAAAGACAAGGGTTTTTAACTAGGGAAGAAGAAATAGAACTATTTTAAAACAGATTAATTGATTTATTATTAAATGAAGAATACTTTGAAAATTTAAGGCAATGCAAAGCCTGAGAGTTGAAATGATGAAAAAGCAATTAATACAAATTTGCTTAAGATATATTTATTGGTGTCCCGAAATTTTTTTGTAGTCTACAGCACAGCAACAAGGCCTTAGGCTGAGGACTTTACGATGTAAATATCCCACTGTTGGTAACACAAGGATAATGAAACAAAATAAGAACATCTGCTGGAATGTTAAGTGTCTTTCTAATTAAATCCAATAGTTGAATGGATCAATTCATTACCAACAAATCTGGTTTATTATCTCATTAATACAGCTGGTTAATATTATGAGATTAGCACAAGAACTTGAAATGATCCTAAAGCAAAAATGAGCACAACAAAGACATAGTGATGAATACAGGAGTCCAAATAATGAGCAAAAGATGGGTTTTTAGACATGCAAAGGACAAAGGGAAGAAAGAATGACAGGAAAACAAAAGACACCTAGCAAACCTGGCACTCCACACAAGCAACCCAACAGATGCAACTGGAAAACAAAAAGGCTGAGCACCCTCCCCCAAGTTCTCATTGACTGCATGGCAAAACCATTTAGTAGCCAAAATGACCAAACCCCTACAGAGAGTACACTGCGGAACCAACCTGTATTCCTATACGTAATTCTGCACAGAAGAGTGCTGTATTTAAAACTCTTTAGGAAATGAGCAGTTTTAAAGCTTTGTCTTGGAATCAATTGTTTTTGAGATGATAAAAGAGTATCAAGAAGGATCAGCCTGACACTCAAAATACATACATGTCAGCTTCCCCGGCTTGCGGCCTTGGCATTGAAGCATCTATTTGTTGGCACACCACCATTCCCGAATTTGTGGTCATATTCTTGGAAGCAATTTTATACTGATTACAGGATTTTTCCTTTGTTTTCCAGAGTACAAAAGATGGATGACTAATGACTTGTCAAATAAACAGTATTCAAAGCCAAAACTCAGGATAATGAAAATAAAACATCCTGTCATGGTCCTCACCAATACTACATGCAAATATGTTTCCTAGTGAAAGAAGAATCAATGTACATAATCTTCTCCTACCTCAATATATTAAAGCCCTCAAGTACTTCTATTAAGTTGAATTAAGTCTGAGTTCATGAAGAATTATTTAGCTATTACTTCTGCTTGTTAACACACTATGAATGATATTTAGTTAAAATGTCCATGTGCTCTAGGGGACAACACATCCTGTAGCTTCCCCCAAGATCAATCAGTTTCAGCCCAGCCTGTTTTTCATTGAATGCAAATGAGAACTTCAAAAGAACACTTAATCTTACAGCTAAAGCTTGTCAGTTTTACAGAAACTGTACATATTCTGTAGTATTTGCTGTCTAGTAATATGAGAAATTTATTCCAGTTAAATGACAGCTTTAAGAAAAGCTGTAAGTTACCGAATCCTAATAACTCAGAACAGAGTTTCTATAGAGCAGATGTCTGCTGGGAGCTGGAACTAACAGAAATACAACTGTGCTTAATAGCCATATTTAACAGGGCTGCTCTGTCGGGGAGCTTAGGATGGTGCAGTTTCATTAGCATTAACAAGTGTTGCTATGGGTACCGCAGCACAGGCATCAGAACACAACTGAATAGGACTGTGAAAGTGATTAATAAAAATGTGAAGTGTTGGAATTTTAATAAAACAAAAGCAATGTGCTTGCCAATAAGATCGTGTTTAAATAATAGACTACATTATTGCCCAATTCAGCAGCAGATACATGCCACTGCTTGTTGTCTTTCTGCTGGAGCCCAGACAAACCCCCACATCTGTCAAGACCAGAGCAAACCTACTGTCCTCACACAGAGGGACACATGTGCCCACACACGCACACTAATGAAAGTGACCCTAATAAGTATTCATAACAACATTTAAGTGCTGATGTTAATATGCAATTTATAAATATTTAACGCACTGCAGCAGGTTCTATTGCAAGCTCAGAGCCATATAATGCCTCATTCCTGGGCAAATGACATAGATTTACGTTAGTATCTAAATTCAGACTTACATTAGTATCTAAATTCAGGGTTTCATATTTTGGTCACAAATAAACAATATTTATCTACTTCAGAATTATATACTGAATAATTTTATTATACATTTTAGAGCTTCTCTGATTTCTTATGACTATTGTTAAACAAAATTTCTGTTTACTTTTCCTTGTTTAGTGTGATCACATGGCTTGGTAGACATGGAGAACTGAGATCCCTATTACGGACTAAAATAAGGGATTAGAAGCAATGATTAAACCCTAGACTATTATCTGGAAAGATTAACAAAGTAATTATGTAGCCTGAAACTCAGAATGTTGAGTTACAAGAAGAGGAAGAAAATATCCAACAGAAGAATTTGAAATGGAAGGACAAAAGTGACCATCCAAGTTCTTCTGTACGTATCACCCAAATCTATCTAACAAAACTTAGCAGCTTTTTTTTTTGTTCAACTTGCTATTTAGTACAAAGGTTTACCAAAGACATCATAATAAAGCATAAACAATGTTGTTGAAATTTAAGGTACAAAGATTGAATTTCTGCTATTTTCATATAAAAATTTCTAGGGAAAAAAAGAAGAAAAAAATAGAAAAAGAGTACAATTTTATGTCAAGGTGATCTAGACCATCATTTAAAACCATTAAAAAATACATACTGGAAGGCATCACAAAAAAAAAAAAAAAGTATATGCAAATGTAGTACTTGTGTATGTTACCACTGCCACTGCTCTGCTTAACCCTCTGCAAAGAGCACAAGCTGGAAAAAGGCATGTCTTAATTTACATTTCCTGTGTCTGTGACCTTAGCTCTTCCAGAAAGGAGGGGTCTTAACAATGTGTTTAATATGGATAGTAATACTTCATTGCTACAATTTATCTTTGCAGTGCCTTTAACAAATACTGTACTATGTAAAGCAGATTAATTACTCTCTACTTTTTATCACGATCATTTAGTAGTGATCAATAATACTTTATTACAAGGATTTTCCTTTTCTTGTCACGTGTTCTTTTCCTCTAACAGGATTCAATTTCCAAGCACGTTTATCCTTTTGATGTTGAAAGAACTGCCTCGTGGTCTTTTTAAACAATTGTTTTACACTCTGTAACTAAGGAAAGGCTCTGTGATTTGCCTTAAAAACATAAAGCCTGCTTTAGCAGTTCCTGTAAGACACCCCCATGTCATTATGATGGGAATTTCTACCATGCTCCTAACTAAAACATTTGCATTGCAGGGTTTACAACTTTTCCACTGGTAGGCTTTCCCTGAAAAAGGCAACTGTGTGAAAAAACCAACTATAAATAGTGTGAAACTTTTATTTTAAATATCACTCTAATTTTTTCAGACTCATATAACCTGGAACTAACCTCAAAATGCATCCTGAGAGTATTTTGGCATCCTTGTATTGTGTGGGTGTCATACTGACAGAACAGGCTGAAATCTCTCTCAGATATTCTGATTGAGCTTCCTGCCACACAGAGAGCCTTCAAAGCTGAATTAAGTGAATGTTGTACTTAATGAAGAATCTGTATGAGGAAGAGGTCCTGTGATGTTAGAATCTCTGTGGTCTGTTGCTGCTCTCTCAGTGAACTGGAGCTTTTCCAGATGGAGAATAGCAAAATAAGTTGTTTCCACTTTTAGAATCAAACCTCTGTAAACTGGTATTCAAACTGGAAAAAACAGTGGCTCAAAAGGAATGTTCATTATAGTGTGCAGTGATGTGAATCAACATAGTTCAGCCTAACTGATATCATGATTCAGGAAAACAAAGCTTTGATTGTCCTTCAAATAATCCACTATTTATACTCTTTATACATACATTTTTGGAAATTATTTTGAGAGGAAAGTATATTTAAGTCAGGGCTCAAATAATTACGTCTTATAGATCCCAGGGACATCTCACAGCAGGCTATATAAAATTTCTGTGAGCGTATTCTGATATTGTACCAGAGTTTGAAATAAGTATTTCTGTGATACTGTCCTCCCTGCATTCATTAAACATATAACACAGATCTTGACTTCCTAAGTATGATATGTGCTTACTAACTAACACTGCTAATGTAGCTTGTGGCCATGGATGATACAATAATTGAAATTAACTTCATCAAGAAACAGAATTAGAATGTTTGAATTAGTGATACAAGTTGTTTATATTTTTCAGGCAACATTTTGCCAACTGTATAAATATGTGCAGGCTCCTGGAAATTAAATTAGTACAGTAATAACACAGACTGCATGTTTTCATTCCATATAAGACAAAATCAAATTAAAACCTCCAGCAGGATGTTTTTTTTTTTACATACCGGTCTTAAGAGAAAAAGCTCTAGCTCATTTATTCATGCATTATGGAGTCATAATAAAATTCAGTGCTGGCACACTGGTCAAGACAAATGCTAGCAAAATGTTCCTCTGACAGCAGTATCACTTAGAACTGCACACATTTGTTTCATAACTGTTGCTGGTTTTATATTGTGAGCCTTGTGCACTTCCACCATGGGCCTCACAGGCCTACCCTGGGGCATGCCACGAACTTGGCATGAGGTTCTGGATGGGAGGAGGCTGTGTCAAGTTCCCCTATGCTGCCCACCAACCCTGTGCCTCCTCTTGCACCTTAGCACAGCTCTGACCCACACTGGATGGCAGCCCCCAATCACCCTCCCGCTGCTTTGTGCATTGGCTGGATTTAGAGATCAGTTTTGGAGCATGAGAACAGGATTTGTTTGGAGCCCAGGTATAGGAAAAATGCATCCCAAGCCTTAACAGAAATGCCTGGGTCTAAACCAAGGGGCTTTTTAGTGTGGGAACACTCACTTCACGTAATGCAAAGAAGAAATGCCAAACCATGCAGTATAGTTGCAGGCACTGTGGCACCTTTATCTACTGTGCCTTATTATTTGTTCAGGTGAACAGAGCCACAACATACCATGAAAAATCATGAGGTTGAAATAGATGTTGTGTCAAGTTATAGAGCTTCTATACTAGAGGTATAAAGAGAAGGCATTTAACCTGCTACAACTACACACGGCAAGCAGCTACTCCTTGGGTACAGAGTCTCTGAAGACAAACGGGAGGATGACATCTCAGTGAGCAAGAATCAAACAGAAACAGCCAGGCCATTTCACCCAGTCACTGCCTGTGAGTCATAAAAATCAGAGAAAAATACATAAAATTTTAAAAAAAGAGACCAATTGGAAGACATAGTCCAGTGAAAACAAAAGGCAAAAATATCAAAAGGAAAGTTTAAAGAAACACAGTACAAAGCACAGACAAGTGTCTATGGACCACCAAAGCTAGTGACAAAACACCTACTACAATTTCTGACTTAAAGGTCTACTATAGCAGAATATTAGGACAGAATTGCAAACAAGCAGCGATCATGGAAACATCTGCTGGAAAATCAGGTATTGGGAGCAATGACTGGACTATTGGAGCTATACCATTTCCTATGGAAACATTAAAAGTTAACATGTACTGCTATGGTTTGGGTTGAAGGGGACCTAAGAGAGCACCTAGTTCCAAACTGCCCACAGCCATAGGTAGGGATGCCACAGCACAATTTCAATTCGGTAATGTGGTTTTAGTGGTACTGACTAACACATTATTTAATACAACAATCATCAGGTCACTGAACACTAGTCTTTTCCCATTCAAGTGACAGTAATTAGGTACTGTAGACAACAACTCTGCAAAGAACTCAGACTTCTATGAACACATTTCCCTCATTTCAGTCAGACACTGGTCAGGATGATGTGTCCAGCTCTTCAGAGGCATAGACTTGCTTTAAAGTTGTACAAAACTCACCACATTTTTTTCCTCTCCCTTCTTGAATGTCATGTTCTTTCCTGCATTGTGTGAGGCTTTTATTGATGCAATATTTAAAGCTACTTTAAAAAGCCCACAGAAAGACATTCAAATGCTTTCAGGCTTTTCTCCTGGTTTCAGCCTGCTGGGAGTTTGTGGAGGAGAGAGAACGAGAAGCAAAAACCTCAGAAAAAGACTGGGAACAACTACAGTTTCAGGATATAAATGGTGGCACAAATTTGCAGAGTTCTAGCAGAGGTTTCAAGACAGGACACGGTGGAAGAAAGCACACAGGGCTGAGAAAGGTTATGAAGGCTGTTTGGATAGACAAATTTAACCTATACTGAAGTTAAAAAACTTAACGCTTGTGATTTCATAATACTTAAGTTTTTTTCTTTCCCACACACACATACACAACCATATGCTATGTTTAAACCCTACACCCCTTCATCAACAAAGCTGGCTAAAGCCTTAAAGGGTGAGCTCTACGACCTGTTTATGACAGGCACACCCTGTGGCAGTCGTCATTGCTGGCAAGAATCTACAACTTTGGTGCTCTTCCAGACAACCGGTACTCCCCAGGAAAAGCAAAGCAGTGAACAAGATGTTTCAATAGGCATAACAAATTATCCTGGCATTTATGGTACACTCAGAACATTCAAAACACTTGAAGTACCTCTCTAGCCTATACCTCTACATCTAAATAAAGCATGTCCACATCTATTACTTGTTCAAGTGATGTGAAAGCTTTTTATTTGGGTAAGAATCAGATATTTGCCAATACAGAAACAGTTTAAAGGTCTTCATCAGTCTGGGGACTGATGAAACACCACTCACTCTTGCTCCACTGCAGGTAACAGACTGAGCAGTTTCAAAGAACTTGAAGGCTCGAATTAACATGCAAACAAGTTACCATGTTTAAGCAGTGTACCTGCTCACCAGGCAGTCTGAAGCAGCTCACTCCTAAATGAACTCTGGTTAGAGCATAGAGGAGCTGACACTAGGTAGTTTGTTCATGTATCAAAGCCTTTACTTGCTACCGAGAATTGGCGAGAATTGGCTTAGACTGCTAGAATGAAATACCAAGATAAAGACCACCCATCTTTGCATTTAAGCTATGAAAGCTTTCTGAATTCAGAGAAAGTCAAATAGCAAGTATTTACTGGGTTTTTTTGGGAAATACAACATATCCTATGCCTTGTGCTAACAGAAATTACACATTCATGCTGAGGTGTGGGGATGCCCCTTGTCTTCAGATAAAATACACTGCACATTTGAAATACAATTATGGCAGGAATAACAGGCACTTCAGATCTCTATTACCAACCAATACAATCCATCACTTATTTTATTAAGCCATTATGACATGTTTAATGAAATATTTAGTTTCGCTTGTATAATCTCCCATCATCAGGTATTTAAGAAATGTGATGTGAAGGCTAAAAACACTAAAATATTACTGCAACAGTTACATGAAAGGATTCTGCCTCTTTAATTTTCAAGCAGAGAAGCACATAAAAAGTGAGTTTACAACAATAATTTAGTAATTTTCAGTCCTCCAAAAGATCCACTTGCTTATCAGGTAAACAGTTAAAGTTACTTTGAGATTGGATTTTTGATTAAAAATCACAAAAAAAGGCTCTTAAAACATTTTAAAATAATACTGCTTTAGGAGATCCATTCTGGTAATCATATTAAAATAAATTGTGTTGCACTTCCAGAATTAATTAGTGAACCTGTCCTTCAAGTGTAATTGATAATTGTTCAGTTCACAATGATTAATCTGCATCCTTTCCAGAGCTTATAATGCCTAGCAGTAAAAGGAATCTCCTCTCCCTGCCCAAAATCTGTAGTATGGTGGAAGCCTCAGGTCTTGAAATTCTTTACTGTACAAAAAGATCTAACCTGAGAACAAGTGGTATTCTGGAAGCTTGGAAGTGCCCTGTGGGAAAAGAACAACCACATGTGTGGGAAAAGATGCCACCACATGTGTGATCATTTGGAAGTGGTGGAGGTTTTTAAGGAAGGGGACCGAGAGGGTATCAACCTCCAAACCCATGAATCAGAAATGGGCAGATACATGTGGGCTGCTCATCAGGCAAAGGTCTGAGGATCTCTCCTGAATGAAGAGACGAGAAGAGGCAGCTGTGTGCTCAGGGCGATGGCTGCTCTGTCACCTCGCTGGAGTTTTCACCCACAGACATGAGCAGCCAGCTGCTCCCCATTCACCACCAGGCCTGCTGTGGGTATTTTGGAGAAGAAGGAGGTAAAGCACTCAGTCTGATCTGAATAGGAGTGGTGGTATAAGGAAGTGGTAGCAGGGGCTGGGAAGGCATCTAGTCCACCAGTTATTTGGTTAAAGACTATTCAGCATAAAAGAAACAACAAATAACAAGGAAAGCAGTTGATTACACACAAATATTAATGAGCAGGTGAAAACAGAGACAGTAAGTTGTCTCTGCTAGTATGGGAACTAATGGCATTAAGGGAGCTACTCACACATACTTGAATAGGGTCCAGATGAACTTTTGTCACTGATATGAAAGGGGAAACATGATTATCATATGTACTATGGTATTTTTGAGGGTGTTTGTGGATGGGATCAGACAGTAAGAATGGGATTTTGTATACTTTATGAAGAATTTAGTGGAGGGGACAGAGAAAGGGAAGGGGTAGGGGGGCAAGCACCAGGCAATGGAGATGGGGAGTGGAGGAAAGAATAAAAAGGGCAAACTGTATTTAAACAATGGGTAAGCTTCTCTGATCAAACCCTGTGCCTGATCACCTCTTCTTACTAAATCCTTAACTACTACTCTGTGTAATTCACCCTCTGTTCTATGTGTGATACAAAGTCTAAGTGCCAGCAACTGCAGAAGATGCTGCAGCTCTCAAGGTCTGCAGGTTCAGGAACCAGCAATTGGAGGGACCACAGTCTGTCTATGTGTAATTTGGTGGCAATGTGCAAACTGCAGAAGCCAGTGAGTAGAAGACCTGTGTCTGGGAAGATACAAGGAGTTCAGGGTCTAGCTGTGACCACAGTGCGTGCCTGGAGACAAAGTCCAGCCAACAAACCAGGGCATTATTCTAATATAGGAGGGATCCATGACTGTGGGGTGAGACAAGGGCCAATTTGTGTATTCATTTTTAACACCAAGTTGCTAGCAAAAAGGAGGAAAACTCCATGCTGGCTAAGGGAGCATATGCACAGAATTCAGAGAGGTTTACAGGACATGGTAATATTCAAGGGATCCATGAATGCATCTGTCCTTCTGAATCAGACAGTGAGGGTGCTTACAGTGTTTTCACTAGTGCACTTCAGTCCTGATCAATCTTTGCCACCCCAAATGGGACTCAAAAGCACCATCCTCCTTTACCTGCCACATCTTGAGAACTGCTTAAAGGCAGGGCACAGCCACATATATTGCTGCTGTTGGCATTTCCCTCACTGCCTCGCTCTCCCAAGGAAAGGAAATCACAAAAGGAATAAGAGGTTTACCTTTCTTTCCCAGGGGTTGCTGCTGGGGAATCCCTTTAATCAGTCCTTTAGCAGGGCTACCCTGATGCACACATGAGCATTGCCTAAGGTGTCCCACAGCACTGTATCCTCTAATGCAGCTTGAGAGTAGCAAATGCAAAGGACTATGTCACTACAATGCAGTTGTCAGGAGTTACTGATAACCTGGGGATGTAATTTAAGAAACACTTGTCCATTCCCCACCCTTACTGTCTGAGCCAGTGTTTGGGTAAGCGGCCCAAGTCTAAGCCCAGAAACGGACTTAGACTTAAGAATCCACACTGATACACAAAGGGGGCTGTGAACATGGGAGTGCTGGTGAATCTAAAGAGGAAAGCATCCATTAAACAGTATGGAGAAGTCTTTTGGGTCTGAGAGTACATGGAGACTGCGTTTCAGTGACCAGGAAAGAGACAACCCTGCATTCCAGAGCACACTGCATTGAGCAGCTCTAATAGCACAACTTAAGAATTCAGCAAAAGAAGTAATGCCTGTACTATCAGGAACAAACCTGCTGTCACTGGAGTATCACCTAGGTAGAACAAAAACAAAACAACAACAAAAAAAAATAGACATGTGCAAGACCAGTCAAACTTTTGTCTTCCAGAGTAAACTGAATATTCCTAAAAACTGGGTAAATTAGGAAGGAGTCAGGGTAACATGTTGTGCTTGGACATATACACCCCAGCAGCATGTGCTCAAAAGCACTTGAGCACAAGAAGACCCTGAGTAGGAAACCATAACTGTCAGACTGCTGATTAAACAATGAAAGACACACTTCCAGAAAAAATACTCCTCTTAAAATCCTCTGACAGATGCTGTAAGAAGTGTTGATATGTAGCATAATTATTGCAGACTGAACAAACTGTACTGTGGACAGTGATATATTTATTTAAAGCCACTTGGTGAAGGCTGCTGGAAGGAACTAAATAGAAAGCAACACTGTCCTGGATTAGAATATAAAAACACAGGCTTTCCTATAAATAGAATCAGCAAACCAGGATGTAGTATGTTATTTATTTTTTGTATATGCTGCCTCCAAGTAAGTGACACACCTCAGGTGCACATGCGAGTACAAGATGTTGCCAGAGAGAATAATTTTGTAGAAATTAAACCTCTGAATGAATAAGAATTTTGTTCAGAGGCAGAAAAAAAATAAATATTAGGGTGGGGTATTTCTTTGCCCACAGACAATGTGATTTATAGTCTGAAGATCCTTGACCCTAAGTGACTGTGCTCTAAACAAATAATTTTGAAAAGGCTCTTTGAGCTATTGGGCACTCTTGCCTTTGTCCAAGGGAAGTTGTTAATGCTGAAGTCAGTCATGGTTAACATGAGAGGCAGGAGTTACAAGGCTGGGGTAAAATTTTATGACTCTGACTCCCAGCCAGCATGCTGGCAGACCTGTCTTATGGGGAGATGAAGCGCCTGAATGTACACGGAAATCTACAGGCTGACATAAAAGTTAATTTAACCTGACACCTATTATTTTGATTTTCAACAGTGATTTTTACATATTTCATTACCTAGAGACTCCAAATGATCTGCCAGGGGATGCAAAGTGAGTTTGGGACCAAAGACAGAGAAAGTCCACTAGTGATTTCAATGACTGTTTCTGCCCAGTAAAAGGAAAACAGCATAGGCCTCTGAATTTCCATTCTCCTAAAAAAAAAAACCAAAAACAAACCCAAACAAAAAACCCCCACCTTTTTTTCTCTGGACTGGTGCCAATGTCTTTACAAGAGTTATCTAAAAAAACCTCAGGATAACCTCATCATCTCCAGCAGCCCACAGACCTATGTATACACAGAAGAGTTGCACAGACTCAGTTTAAACAGCACAGCACAGCTTTGCCTCCGGGTGCAATTACACCAGTGTGGAAATGCTCTAAAAGGGTCTGGCTTTTCATGTGTGAGGTTCATGCCAACATACTGCAACACAGAAATAAGGCAAGAGTACTGCTTTAACTACTAGCACAAACTGACATTACTTTTATGAATAGAATAAGGGCACGTACTAGACAAACAACACAATTGTCACTTTAAAAGATCACTCACTATCAAAGGCCCAAACATAGAATACAAGTGCTCTAACTCCAGGTTTGAAACTGCCTGCTTGCACATGACTTCCCTTCATTGTGTCCTTCACACTATTAACGATTGGACAGCAAAAGTAAAAAGCCAACCCAAACTGAAAGTTACTCTTATCTCTTAAATGTGAAAACATTAAACTGTTTCTTTCATTCGGATGAACGAATAAAATACAAAATGAAACAAACCCATAAAATCTCTAGACATCACTTTAGAATAATAATTTAACTGGAGAACACTTTTCTAAAACCAGACATACTCATTTTAGACAACTTGGTACCTGGTAAGGCCTGCAAAGCAGCATCGTTATCATCAGCTTTCTCCTCTTTTTTTTTGTGTCTTTCCACAGGCCCAGAAGATACAATCTAGGCTGTTGCTCCTGCCTCAAAACACGCAGGTTTCTCTCAAGAGGAGCAGTGTAGCCTGAGGATTTCTTGCAGTGAAAGAATCACGGCGAGCTCTAGCTAAGCTCCTTCAGAAGGGTGCAGGCATACAGACCTCTCGACAAGGACACAACCCCTGCTGCTCTTGCTGCTTACGGTACCCGGCTTACCCCTGCAGTAATTCCCCACGGTCACTTGTGCTCCTCGCCGTGCACCGCCTGCTTTGTATTATCTCTGTGTATGTGTGTGTTGGCAAAGGGGTTTATGTGAGCAGCCACAATGCCCCCCGGACCGTCAGCTCCATCCACGTCCCGCCGCCCTGGCGCTGCCGGCATCAACTCCCTCCCCACCTCGGCCCGCCGTCGGAAACTCTTCCCGTCCCGCA
>VWZU01011663.1:2629198-2691294 GCA_013397095.1 Sterrhoptilus dennistouni | reverse complement strand
TCGCGCCGCGGGGTTTTGTCGCCGCTTCGCTGGAAAGCAGACAAAGTGTCGCTTGTGGGAGCCGCGCCGCCTCCCTTGTTTGCTCCCCTCTGCCTGGTGCAGGGCTCTGAACCGCGGGTTTGACTTGCGGAGCGGTCGGAGAGACTCGCAGTGATTTTATTTTTCTTGGCACCGCCTGCGCCAACACCCGGGGAGCGCCGGTCCCGGACAATGCCCCTGTCACACGGGCGGAGCTGGACTGCCGTACTGACCTGCCGGCGTACAGGCTGCTCCCCGAGTGTTTGCATCGCCTTCGGACGCGGAGTTGTTCGTATTGGAGAAAAGCGGGAGGAGCGCGGAGCCCTCCTTTGTGTGCTCTGTGTGCTCTGTGTCTGTGTGCTCTGTGTGTGTGTGTGCTGTGTGTGCTGTGTCTGTGTGCTCTGTGTGTGTGTGTGCTGTGTGTGCTATGTGTCTGTGTGTACCAGCGCCGGGGCCAGCCGGGAGCGGAGCCGCTCCGTCCCATCTGGAGTTGAGCCCAGATGTTGCCGTCTTCCGAATGCTAAATTACGCAGGTCATCGATGGGATTTTTTTTTTTTTTCTTGACTTCTTTATTTGTCAGGTCGCAGCTGGGTTGCGAGATATTGATTAGTTCTGCCACCCGCCTTTCTTTACGAGGATGGGCAAGGGGCTTAAAAACCACCCTGGGACTCTGTGGAATGGCATGCTGGATATTAGCAGTCAAGTATTTCAAGCTGCAGCCCTCGTCTCCGTCTATTTGTTGTTTATTTTTATTTTTGATCCTAGTGTGCTATTTCACCACTGAAGCACCTGCCCTCCAACCCCCCCCCTCCCCCCAATATATGAGCGAAAAATCACCATCTTTCTTATAGTGAGAACAAGCAGATAAACACTGTTCCCCCTATTCGAATAACTATCCCATCGTTGCTAAAGCTTTTCTACCTTTAGTAACCCTTTTCAGGTACTCAGAGGTGAATTGCTCTTCAGCTCTGCCTTTCTTACCAGAGCTGGTGTCACTGAAATCTTACTCCTGCTAAAGAGATACAGTTGCATTTTCTCAATAGAAGGCTTCCTTTGGATTAACCAGAAAATGTGGTCCACTACAAAGATTGTCTTTATTTGTTCAAATATAATATAGTCACCAAAACGATGCGTATTCTTATTTAAATTCATTTCCTGGTTTTCTGTGATTTGGCTTCCAAAGGCTATTCAAGATAGTAACAAAAAGCCACTGTTCAAATTGGTTTCTCTGTACCCCTAGGATGAGAATGATATTATAGTTCAATATGACTTGCAAAATATTGAAATACTAGCCTAAAGTAATTTAATTTTTTCTCTTGGACTGCCTTTTATGCTGTGTGCTCACTTACCTGCATGATGAGTGCTGTCTGCAAAATCTTCACACCCAATTACCCTGTAAGCTATTGTACTACATACCCGTGGGAGGAGAGGCAGCAGAAAGGATTGTATCTCGCTGTATAATTATTTAACTTTATATAAAGTGAACATCATAAATCAAAGTTGCATTTTTACACCACAGACCAGTTTATGTGGTTTTTCTTTTTTACTGATGGGATTATTACATTTCCAAACAGCTATTTTAATATTGTGTGTTTATCTGCTCTGGTAAAATGGGTGTGTTTGGAAACCCCTTTGAGAATCCCGATCAGTTGTACCAAGCGTGTGTATGCTTTATGCAAAGAACTCAGGACTTGCATCAACATCAGACCTCATCTGCATTTTCAGTCTGAATTCTGCAGCCCATGCTGTGTGCTGCACATTTCGACTGTGACGCCAAAATGGATGAATAACCAGACAAGAGCCACCTGGTTGCACTGAAGGGTTGCTGGTAACCAGGTGGCTGCTGCACAGCCTGACTGATCCCACTTTGAGGCATAGGTAATACAAGTCACAGTCTTCTCTTCTACAAAATTTTTAACTTCTGCCAGCTAGGTATTGATAATATCTGGTTGACTTTTTCATTGTGCATGTTGCTTAACTCCAAGTTCATTTACTAGTAGGCAGACACACTGCTAGTTCATTTCATGGTAGACATTCATGCTGCTGTCAGGAGAACACTGCTGCGCTTTTATGTGCCACCGTTTGTTACTGGTTGTGTGTTTTTATTTCCAAGGCTATAGATTTTGTCAGTTATGTTGTGTTATCCCTCAGGATGCTAAAAGTGAAATAAACACTGGAATATTTCTGGTATTGAGAACTTGCTTTATGTGTATTTTCAGAACAAAGGTTAAGCTTGTGTATTTCACTTTGAAATTGCATATGTTTTGCATCATGCCTTCAGCTGTGGTGTCAAACCAGTGATGGCATTGTACAAAGGATCCTGTGGTCATTTGTGTGTAGTATTTAGGACAAAGTATGCTGATGAAAGGGTAGGAGAGGTAAGATTATTTTTTGCTGTTAGTAGCCTTTAAATCTGGTAGATGCCAAATGGAGTTGACTTACATAAATACTGTATGCTCATCTATACGAATTCAGAACCCAAGAAAATCAAGATTCATTTAGGTTGGAAAAGACCTCCAAGATCATAGAGTGCAAGTAATGACCAATATTTCTTAGAACAATAATCAAACCCTTTGTTAAAATGAGTAATTTAAGACTGCCTAGCTTTGGATACTCTGCAGGCACCAAACCAGTAAGTGTAGCTTTCAAAAGTGACGCTAACTGGTTGGTGCATATTGGGATTTTTTACCTATAATAAATAAACCACAGGACTACAAAATTACCTTGCAGTTGCTGTTTGGAGTAAAGATACAAGTTCTGTTTCATCCTCTCTATTCAGGATATCTATTTTTCTTTTTGTCTCACCAGATCTGCATATTGCCATATCATCCATTTTCTCTGATTTATCTGAATCTGTAAGGGTGTAGTTATGTTCCCTGCAAAGTAGGCAATTTGCCCTTTTTCACTGAGCACGAAGTTTCTCAGCATTTCTCTGGAAGGCATTTTTTGGATTAGGGTGGAAAGGTTAATTAAGGAGAATAATTAAAAACAGTTGCTGAATGTATCACCTATTTTATAAGCAGAATGGTATTCCAGATGCTGAAGTCATTCTGTACAGCAAAATATACCAGTTTAACTCTGCTAAGCTGAAATAGTGATTGTTATTTTTAGTGTGGTTAAGCCATAAATGTACCTTTCTGAGGGGGCCATAAAGTTTTGGGCATTTCCTAGTTTATAGATGGAGAAGTGTAAGGTTCAAATGACTTTGTAGTGTAAGCTGAGGCTCCTAGGAGGAAAAAGAGAGGGGCGTATTAGTTGATCTCAGGAACAGCATTGACTTGCACATAGGCAAAAGCCAAATCAATTGGCTTGTGTCCTGTTCTGAGTTGCAGCCAAACTAGTTTTGCTGGAAGTCCTGTTGAAAGATAGGAAAGATACCCTTATCTCCATGCTGCAATCCCTTTTTTGACTGCAAGCTAACTTTACTGTAAATGAACTTGGTTTGTTTAGCTCAACAGTATCTCTGTCAATATCATAGTATAATGTGTTTTGTTAAACATAAACACTTCATTAGCTTTTCTTGTGTGCCTCTTCAAACAGTACAAATAAAGCCTTTAATCAAGCCTTATTTCCTCTGCTCCTCTACATGAACTGTGCCTCGCATTTCTATGTGGTATTCACTTTGTCCTTTTGTCTTAGACTAACATTGTCA
This sequence comes from Sterrhoptilus dennistouni, assembly GCA_013397095.1. Classification (NCBI taxonomy): domain Eukaryota; kingdom Metazoa; phylum Chordata; class Aves; order Passeriformes; family Zosteropidae; genus Sterrhoptilus; species Sterrhoptilus dennistouni. Next base: position 2,687,623 of record VWZU01011663.1, on the reverse strand, counting down.
CTAATAATGAGCTACACCCAAAGCTTCTATCAAGCTGTCTAAATAACTATTTAGAGCTGAGGCAGGGCAAAACATAATATATTTGTGGGTTCATTTAACTAAGGGGCAGTCGAAGAGTGATTTTTTTTGCTTTAGTTATTGCTTGTAAATGTTTGTGGGGCTGGTCACCTGCAAGCAAAGTGGAGGTGAGGTACCATGAGGCTCCAAGAATGAGAGTGACAGGATGGTAATGCTCCCTTTGCCTCACTGGGACAGTGGGAGTCCATTATGAAATACTCCCTGAATTCTAGCTAGCTAAGATAGCAAAGACCCACACATTTTCTATAGGAATATTTTTGATACATGACACATTCGTCATGGAGGCTTTTATATCAATTTAACATGTCAGTCAAATAAAGGTGATATATTTTTCAGTCTTTATATAAGCAGTAACTTTCAATGTCTTTAAAAAATGGAATTATCTCAACCTGCCGCTTTTGGACAAAAAAAATTGCTGACTGTTGGAGTGCAGAATATGAAGTTGAGATTCTTCACTAATTTTTGGTCATAAGATTAGTCTTAGGTTAAACAAATTAGGTGGTGAAATTTTCTTGAAATAAGGCTAAATCAAGATTTAAAAAAGCTGCCTCCAAAAGTCTGTAGACTTCCTTGTGGGTTTGTGATGTTTTGAATATCCTCACTATCTCCTAAGGACACCTCAGAGCTGGCTGGTTTATTAACGTGTTGTATAGAGCCCTTCAGAGACCAAATTTTTCATATTCACTACCTATCTGGAGCTACTGAGGAAAATTTCTGAATGCAGAGGTTATTTCGTGGTTAGCTGTATACTGATGTCGCTCTTTCTTCCTCTTCTGCTTTATTGAGGTTTTTTTTTTTTTTTTTTTTTGCCACTATTCTCAGTGTTGGACTTGTGAGGCTACTAGCTGGGCTGGATTTATCCAAAAGGTGATGGAACAGGGTGAATTAAATGACATAAGCCATAAAGATGAGAATGTGCTCTCCCTGTGGAAGAGGAGAAAGATACATTTTATTTTTTTTTAAATCTAACGTAGGCTAATGTAATCTGCGATTGCTTCTGCACACTCAGGCAGTGTGTGATGGAGTCACTAACTTCTCTGTCAAGGAAGCTATAATTGGTTACTGGACTCCTACCATGCAGATCTCAGCAGCTTTTTTGCACTGCTGCAAGAGTGTCTGCCATTGACTCATCTCTCTGCTTCCCTAACCTGCACCCTAGAAAGGAAACTTCAGTATAGAATTGGGTTTCATGTTTGCAGCCTGGTACAATGTTTTCTATGGTGTTCTGTAATTCCCAGCTCATTTCTGTGTGTAATTCACTGTGTAGATTTTGGTCTATAAAGTTCTCAGTAATTTGAGTTTTGGGATTGAGGAAAATCCTGAGGAGAGCATTTGACTGCTTGGATCTTTTGTGACACTTGAATGTATTCAGCAACTGAGACAAGGCACTTTGAGCAGACAGTTTGCACCTCTGGGAAATGTGTTACTTCATTTCTTTAATTTTGACAGATTTTGTGTTGTGTTTTGGTTATTTTTTAAAATTGAATTTGTTGATTCTGTGAAGGTACAGGGGACCTGTACCTGTACGAGCTTGATAACCCATCAAAGCCTGATTCTTAACAGAAGGGTTGAAATGCAAAGGTTTTGCTTCATTTTAAAATGAACATTCTTCTGTTACTGTGGGATCTTTTTTTCATGTAACTGTACATCACTGAGTAACTTTTTGTTTTGCTTTTCTTAATTTTCTTGCTATCTGTTTGTGAGAAGCTGGGCAGAATGATTTTGAGGTGACAGTCATCCACTTCTCAGTGATTTGGAAGCCAGGTGACTAACCTGGAGGGAAATCTTTTTATTTATTTGTCACATGCGTTTAATTTGTCTTAAATGTCTCTAGCATTATGTAATACAGAGGATTGATTTCTTTTTTTTTTCCTGAAGTTGATTAATAGAAATATAGAAAAATGTTTAGGAAGAGTTTTGAGATATTTAATCTGTACTGCTTTCTCAAGGCCAGGTCAACTCTAGCTGTCACTTCTGAAGGATATTTGCCAATATGTTTTTTTAAATGCTGGTAGCACAGCATCTACAAGTTCTATAGTCAGTGCTTAGTAATCTCACTACCTAGTAAGTGTTTAGCACTGGAACAGTTTTCCTCTTGAATGTATCATTATGTATATATGAAGACTTGCCAAGACTTTTCTTTTTATGAAATAGCTGCAGTTATTTAATTTTTTCCTTGTAAATGATACATTCTTATCTATGAACAGTTGATCCATGTTCAAAACTGGACAGGGAAACTTTATCAGGTAAAGCATGAGAATCTTAGTGTGTGCTTTAGATGATGTGTGTTACCTGCTTGTCATTCCTGGTGTGACATTTGTTCCTTTTGCAGTAGCATTGCTCTGACTCATGTTCAGTCGGGAACTGCTAATCAATCCTTCAGATCCCTTTCTGGCATACGGTTGTCTAGACAGTCGTTCTTCCATCCCGTATTTGTCAGCTGATGATTTCTGCTTATGTGTCTTTACTGAATGGCACTTCTCTTCGATGCTATTTATTCCATTTGTCAGCCACACTGACTCCCAAATTTCCTTTCTCTCATATGCCTGTTGGAAGCACCCTGTTTGACAGGTTTGAGAGATGAAATTTAGGAACTGTGCTCACTAGCAGAAGCAGATCTTGTTACAAGAAGCAGTGCATGATAAGCAACCAAAGATGCTTGGATGTCACAATGATTTGCCATTAGTTTGCATTTGCATGTTTAAAGTAAAGTGTTTTTTAGATCTTTACAGTGACAAGAGACCAAAGTGAGCTGCTTGCAGTTTCTGTTCATAGTGCATTTTTCTGGTTACTCAGAATTTATGTTCCCAGTTATTTAGTTTAAAGATGATATGATGACTTGTCAACTTTGCATTTTTGGGCACCTGAAATGTTTTGTTTAAAAATAATGCTGATCTAATTTCCAGGTGCTCGTGGGTGAATAGGAGAGCTGCAAACAGTGCAGCTCTGAAAGTCACCTGTGCTATAGGGACAAAGAAACAAGCTTGGATTTTGCAGTCTGTCATGCATTGTGCTTGCTTTTTTTTTTGTCCTTTTCAGTAAGGAAGTAGGATAAAAATTATTTTTGCAGTATTAAAAAAATCAGAAGTCTTATTGTAGGAAAAAAAATCTCTTCGTGATACTGATTGCACCTTTAATCTTTCTCCAGTTAAGCAACCGAGTCAATCTATTTTTTTCAGATTCACATGCAATTATTTATCTACTTTAATATTAACTACTGATTTACAACTAAAAGTGAGTAAAGTGTGTTTACTCAGGTCTCTAGTACAAAGAATTCTGTTTCCTTGATAGTTTGTGCGTAGACAACCACACTAGTAGATGAGGTAATAAAACTGAAAATGGAATTGTTAGTTAGCAAGACTCACTTAAGGTGTTTGAGGAATAACTTAAATTTGTTTCAGTTTTGCTTCTTGTATTACTGGATTTCAAGTGTGTGTTTTTGTCCTTTCAGGGCTCTGGAAGTAGGTGGTGGCTGGTCTAATGTAGTCAGTAGCTAAATCATGGGCTTGTTCAGTCCTTTCTGCAGCAGAGAAGAAATGTGGTGCCCTTTGAAATCCATTGCTTGGGATTTCTTGATTTGAATTTGATTGTTGTTTACACTGAACTTATGATTTCTGAGTTTTATTTGGAAATGCAAAATGAGTCCTTAACTATAAAGGTGTATACTGATGGATTTTCATGAATAGTTTTCATGGAGTAAGTGGGCATCTACATACATTGTGGTTAAGAGATGGTAACTGCATAATAGGGCTCTTCTGTAATAGAAATTATGGAATTCTGTTTAGTTGTTTTTAGAGCAAGGCATTTTCTTTTATTATCATAAATAATTTACAACTTAAAAGGATAATGTTTTATTCTTTTGCAACTCTTTGAAATCACAGGTCACAGTGCAGAAATTAAATGATTGCTCCGTTAAATCTTTTAACTTTTCTCCAGAGTAGTGTAGTGAGATGAGTATGTACAACATATTGGGCAGGTTGGGACAGGACACACATGTACTTCTGATGCTTTGTTTTGTTCTGTGGGCTAACTGCAAAATTTGTATTGTTTGTATTATTATAAACAATGATTTAATAATGATTAAATAATTGCTTATATTATTCATTATAAAATATGTATTATTTTTATTATAGACACCCTCGTGGGGTAATAGTGTGATCCTTGATCAAGTAGGGGTTATGTTATAGACTATAGAGGTGTACAGTAGTTGTATTTTCATGAAGTAGCATTCATGCGTCTTTGGGTGATGTTACTCATAAAATAAAGACTGTTAATTTTTTTCCTGAGAAAATCCCTGTGTGAAGATGATTATTGGGTATTAAGTGCACTATCTTATCTTTTGGAATATAGCATGGGGTAACTTAAATGTCATCAGAAATAATACTATGAACCACTGGTCCATAGGTACAACTATGAGGAACACTCCCAGACTTCTAGGTGCAGCTGTGAAACTGATTGAAACTAAGCAGCATAGAGATAGTGGTGGTCTTCATAAAAAATAAAATTGGATGATATTTTGTATCTTCAAGGAATAGGCCTCTTTTCCTAGGCTGCATGGTTCCTTTCTTCACTAGGCCTGTTAGTACAGAGAGAATACAGAGCTTGACATGCAGCTTGAGTCTTTGCATAGGATTTAGAAGTTTCCTTCTGGTGTTAAGATTGTTTCCTCTCTTACTCTGATAAAGGAGAAATACAAGTCCATAGTTTTGAAACAATTTCATGGACAACAGTTGGCAGAGCTGCTGTTATTCATGGCTAATAGTGGAAACTTCTTAAACATTCTTTACTTATCTGTTTCTTCCCTGTTCCTCTTCATTTGCCCCCTGCCCCCAGCTTCCTTCCTTTTTTTTTTGAGTCTGTAAAGCTTTGAATTTCCTCTTTTTTTGTCCTAAGGTAGAAAATAGAAGATCCCGGTTCTTCTGTTTCAGTGTAAGAAGCATGTGTCAGTTCTCTGCCGGGTTCGTAACCTCTATTCTTCCACCTACCCCTATCAGAAAAAAAAATATTACTAGCTGATTATAAGTTGAGCCAAAATGATATAGGTAACCTCTTTTCCATTTGGAGTAAGAAGGCCTTTTTCTCATAGGGGCCAGATGTAGTTCTGAGTTCTCAGCTGTGTAGAACAAGTGGGCTTGTTCCTATTGCTTGCCATATTAAATTGTTAAAGTAAGGGTGGCTGTATCTGCCTGCTCATATTTTGCCATTTTATTTGTCTTGGTGAAATATGTCAGTGATAATAGTAAGTGTTTCAAGTTACAGATTCTCTGGTTGTTTCCATTACTGGAAAGCTCAATTCAATCACTTAAATTTTATTTTTTTTTCAGATTGAATTGGAAGACAAAAGACTTGTATATGAAAAGCCTAACAGACAAGTTAGGCTTTTCGTAATGATTTAATTATCCAAAGACAGTTTCGTTCCACCAATTAATTAAAAAAGCATGGAAGAGATGCTGAAAATATGTAAAATATCAGAATGCTATGTGTTTTTCCAGGCAAATGTGTGGTGTTCTTGCATGTGAGACAGCTGTTGGTTTTAGAGTTTAATCTTCTTTGGAGTTAGTGTTTGGAAATGTAACATGTTAAGCAATATTCAGAGGAATCTGAGGTAATGGACTCAGCCTCAGACATGGTGACTATGGAAAATCACTTATTCCATAATTGCCTGCAGTGTTACTTTTTTTCAAGCTGCTGTCAGTGGTTGCTTCTAGAAAACACTATTGTTTTATTGGTTTATTTTTTAAAAAAAATATGAATAGTAGCTTTATCTCAACCTGAGCAATTATAATGTGCTTCAAGAAGTAATACATAAAAATTATTCTCTTGATGAAAAGCCTTGGCTTCCTGGTGGCATGAAGGATGAGTGGTATCAGTCTTGCTGTTGCTACCTCTCTTGTTCAGTGTTGGACTGAATCCATTGCTTTGTATCTTCAGTCTTAAGTGTACTCTTGCTTGTTTACATTCAGAAAATTTCTGGGGAAGCCTTTAAGACTGAAAATTGTTAGGCTTTAATGTATTTGCATGCAAAGGAAAGCATCTCTTTGTTTCACTTCTGCAAAGACTCTGTTCTGCCAAATTGGCTGGGGCTTGAATAGCAGTGCCTCTAAAAATGTATATTTAATAGGTATATTAAATAGTACCAGTTTTAAAGATGGCTGAGATAAAGTCTGTCTATTAAGCAGGGACAAATTATGTTGGTCCCTGCTTTCCCAATCTAATCTGAAAAATGTAAGCTAGTAAATAGGAAAAGTGCAGCTGCAACATTAGAGAAATTGCATTGGTTTTCATCATGGTTCTTACAAAGATATGTTTGGATTTATATTGATAACTATTGCCTCTAGCTCTCTTTTAGAGCAGCCAGTTAACAGCATCATAATTGATATGCAAATGTGGTTGTACAGCTGATAGAGATCTGTGGTCTTTATCAGTGTGCTTTCCCTCTTTTTGAGTTCCCCAGCAAAATAGTGACCAAGAAGAAAGAGTCTGGACTGATGAGGAGGTGCCTCTTTTCAGAGAGGCAAGGGTCCAGAATAAACGTATTTAGCTGATATGTACTGAATGGACTCTTGAACTAGCAAGTTAGGATCTTTTTGTTAGTCTATGAAGTGGATTTATTGTTTGCAGAACCACCATAAGTTTGGCTTGTTAATGACCGACCTCTGTAAAATACCATTTATATTTTTACATACCTTACAGAAAACCTTAAAAGTACTCTGCCGACTACAAATAGCAGGTTTTGTGTAGGAATATGCACAGCTACGCTACCAAATGTTAAAGTAATCCAGGAAACTCAGAATAGCATATTGTCTTGAGTATATGTATGTGGTAAAACTTCATTGAGCAGAATGTCATTGTCTGGGGACCAGCATGGCCATGGCCAGGCCAGCTCTGGGACTCACCCAGCTCTGGCCATTTGCTTTCCCTGGTGCCCTTGTAACAGCTTCTGTGATGAGCAATTGAAGGAGCTGATCTGGCTGAAAACGAATCACTTTTTTGGCAGGGAGGTATTTACACTGCATCAGCACCTCTAGCTGGGTTTGGATTGTCTGCCAAAAACAGTGTGCCAGTGTGGGGGGAGGTGAGGGAGGGTGCAGCTGGGAGTACAGAAGATGGCAGGACCCCAGCACTCTGCGTGTGCCTGCAGGCACATCCAGTGAGGTGTAACAGAAAGCCACAGACTAGTGAGAAATTTAGTTGGTCTATCAAAATATGACACTTTTCATGGGGCAGGAACAAATAACAAACTGATGGATAAACTTATCCAGCTGTTTGGTCTGGATTCACGTGTGTTTTGTTTACAGAACCCACTGTTAGTCATAAAACTCTTGCACATTTTAAGTTACAAGTTTAAGCTAAGCACAAGTAAGTGCTTTCTTATTCTGGAGGCTACTTCTTGAGCTATTACTTGTTTTTTTACCAATCTCAAACTTTGTCTTCTTTGCAACAAGCAGAACTGTCCAAGCATGTGTTTTGGATGTGAAGTTGAGACTGATTTTTGTGAACCCTTAGTAGGCTGCTCAATTAGTTTGAGTGTCACAAGATCAGACAAAAAAAACCCTCTAAAGATGTAATTTCAATTTTGTGGATGTAAAATTAGTCAAACTATGCCCTGGAGCAAAACTTACAGAAAAAGGTAGAAAGTGACAGAACTGAGAACTGGTAAATGTACATCAGAATTTCTGTGAAATGTAAAAAACACAGTAAAATAAAATGAGCAAAGATGTCATACCTTTAGCATTGTGATAAGAGACCTTTCTCCTATTGCTGCATTCAGAATGTAAACAGGGAAACTTGAAGTACTTTCAATATTGGAATGTACAAAAGAAAAAATTAACATTTGTCTGATATTATAAAAAATTGATATTTGACCATTTCACAATAAAATATTTGATATTATACAAATACAGATAAAATACTTTATAACAAATATTTTATAATGACATATAATAATGTGGTTATTATGAGAACTTGAATATCCTCAGAATAATGAAAACTGCTGCTTCTCAAAAATGATGGCTCTTAAACATTGCCATTGCCTCTTGAGTCAGCAAAGATTTGGGAATAAATTTGTGGAAAAGGCCTTGGCAGTTTCTCCTTCCAACTATCTCTGCTAGTCTTGTCCCATTTCTTCTTTGCTGTGGCTATCTCTGTGTTAGCTCTTCTGGAAACCATCAGTGGAGTTCTGCGCCATCACAGTCATGTTCCCTTCTGGCTCTTATCCCCTGTCACTGATCTCATTTGTCTCATTTCTGTGTGCCAGGTTTTTAGGTCTGAAAGCTGCGACTCGAGCTTAGTGAAAATACTCTTTGGTTAATTATGCATTGTTTGTTTTGTACCAAAATAAGTTTTGGGTACATAACAAGAGCCTTCAGCACAGAAGGAATTGTTTGATTTGGCTATGGTCTATGGGGTACCAGACTTCTCAGTGTCTGTTAAATATGAAGCAGCATCTTTATGACTTTTCTGGTATGGTAGCTGTAAAGCTGGGGCATTACATATCTAATACTATACTGGAGGCATTTTCTTGGGTGTCTTCTCCCCTTCTAAATTAGTCTAGTTGTGAACTGACTTTTACTGTGCTCAAAGCATTTTTAAAATCTAAAACACTCTCTGGGAGTGGGTGTTTTTAATGTACAGTAATGTATGAGAATAGGACCTGGAATAAGATTCATAAACTGTGTATTTTTTCTTTTTTCAATTTCCTCAAGTAGTCAGTCACCTTGCTTGTGGTAATTTCAATTACTAAGTGTGGTTTTGACCAGTTGTCACAGAAGGTTTTGAATTTGTGTTTCCATGCTGTTCAGCCCTATCACAATGCACTGAGAGGTGAGGAGGAGAAAAAAGGAGCTATCATATGTCTGCTAATTGTTGTTTGGCTCATATCCAGGGTTCTGTTTATAAAGAGTTCTATAGCATGATCATAAAATACGTAACTTGTCTGAAAATGTCAATATTTACTTTTTCATGAGTCTTGATTTGTTGTAGTACCTTTAAAGTTTTAGGGGCAAATAGTTGTTACCAGGCATCAGTGTTCCTATTGCTTTTTGCAAAGACAGTTTAGCTAACCCTTAGCTTTTACATGTCTGTACCTATTACCTTTTTTCTTTTTTTTTTTTTTTTAAACAAATCTGCACTATCAGTTTGCCAAAGGAAATGATGTCTTTATGGGTGATTAGATACAAAGACAACGTCCTGATAAAATATGAAAGTGGTTTTGAAAGGAGCAGCTTGGTCTCCTCAGATCTATATTTAATAGGAAAGCTGTTTGGGCAGGTCTGGCTTTGCTTCTTTTTAGTTACAAAGGTTGTATACTGGGTAATTCCTGTAGTCACTTTTCTTCCTCTCTAGAGGACTTTAGCTCCAGAAATTCATCAGTGTGTAGTTCAGCCATAAAATATTTCAGCTTTTTCCTAGTGTTAGTTATTTTGCGCTAGCTACAAAGAAATTTGTGTTCTGTATGGCTGTTGACTTAATGAGCGTATGAGGCTTTCCTGCAGCCTGTGGTATGTCGTGGGGGCCCCGGGGAGGTGGGAGGAATGCTGGGCCTTCAGATATGGCACTGAAACGCTGACACTGCGAGTGTAAAATGTTGCAGCACACAAACAGTGTAGCATACCTGATTTAAATAGCTCAAATTCCCCGAGTTTAGAGCAGAATTTCATAGAATTTGCTTTGTAATCTCATGTCAAGCTCTCTTCAAGGCAGCATTATACACTGGTGCGTGAGTGGGTGAATAGCACTTGGCAGGCTTTTCTGGCACTTGGCTCCTCTAACATCTCCTACAATGATGACTTAGAAGTAGAACTACCCCTCCCCCTGCTTAATTTACCCATGTGCTTCTCCCAGCTATGATGTTTTCTGTATAATGTTAATTTCAGGCAAAATTAGCTTAAGTTTCTCATAACATGAAAAAGAGATTTACCTGCACAGCTGTGTGGAGATATAGACAAAGACCTAATGCTAATTGTTTTGTGGTTACTTACAAACTGTTTTTTTACCTAGAAATCTTTTGCATGTTAATCTTGCGAAGGTGAACTGCTATAATTCATGAAGTATGTGACCTGAAAACACTTATGTTAAGTATGTATTTTATTTGTATTTTTAGAGGGGCTTTTTTTTTTTTTTTGGTAAACACAGATGCAGGTTATTATAGCAGTATCATTTGGAAATGAAGGGAGACTTGGACACATGTACCTACAAATTTAGCCTTGGCAGACCCAGTAGAGAATTGAAGGTACTGCGTTTCAGAAGAGACTGGCTGAGGGATTATGGAGTGCAAGTGAAATGACAGGCAGGGGCAGAGAGGTCAGAACTGCCATGTGGTTTTATCAGGGTTTACTAATGAACTTACAGAGGAAAAAGCTGGTAGTCAGCCACAGAGTAAGGAGGAGGTAGTACTGTAGGGAAAGGCAGAAAAAGATATGCAAGTATGAGAAAATTTGTAATAAACTTTTTTTATGCTCCACTGATGGCCTGTTTTGTGGCATCTGCTGCCTGCCTTTCCAGTGGGAAGTTGTAATTAAGGTTTGCTGCAAAACTTGTAGAATAAAGACAGTGGGGGAAGCAGATCTGGGAAGTGTTTCTGGATGATGTGCTATCAGGGATTATGGTTTGGAAATCATATACATAGGATTACTTCTGGTGCTAACTGGATCTTACTAAAGTATATTTCAGAAACAAGACCGTGTCAAGATTTTGCAGTGCTTGATTCAGCCTGAATTTTCAAGTAATCATGTTAGATGTGTGATTTTAGGTAAGGACCTCAGATTTGAGCTTTCTGATCAGTTGTCTTTATCTTAGTTTGTAGGTCATGCACGTTTTAGTTTGCTAGATAACGACTCCAAGAGATTCTCGAATGTTGCTAATGAGCTTTGGGCTAATCAAAAGTCCTTGTCCTCTGGCTCAGAGCTCACTGCTATCTGAACAAACTGTTCCTGAAAATATAGAGCTTCTCATTTCCAGAAGGCTACTTGGAAACTTTTGGCTCAATACTTAATTGTGACCAAAGAAGCGATTGAATTAGGAGCTCATGGGGTAATGCTGTTTCCTGTATTATGTGCTCTAGCCACTGAGGTGCTAGTGAATTTGCTAGGAATAGGCAGCATTCAGCTGCAACTTGAGGATTCAGTCACTGTGTGACCTACAAATGACAGTGGTTGATGTTGAAAGAATTAGACACTGCAGATCTTATCTGTAAGATGTTCGTGCTTTTTACCAAGGTAGTGGATTCTGTCAGTGTCCTGTGTCTGCTGGGGAATCAAGTTTGAATTCATTTGTAAGTATAGTTTTACCACTTCAAAGTTATCTTGATTAAATGACATGTTCACTTGGCTTTAAAAGTGCTTTGTTTGCTGTACAATACATTAACATTCCCTGTATTGTGACCTCACTTCACCTCAGTAAAATACAGACTAGTAGAACTTGTGTACTAAAAAATACTATTTATTAAATAAAGAGTGTCTATTTAATCAGAAGTGTAGGAATTGATGAATAACTGTGATTTATTTTTTTTTTAAACTAAGGCTGACTGCATGATTTTTTTTCCTTTCTTTTTATTTATTTTTTTTTAAATTTTTAATAGGCTTCTGTGTAGAGCAAGCCTTCAGTCTCCTGGCAGTCTTTCTAACTCTTAGTTAGAAAACACAGCAAGCGTGTGTGAGTACATGTATACCAAAACTGCTCAAAAAATCTTCACAAAGGGCTGTGGCAGAGAGTGATAGGAGTTGAGTCTGTATCATCATGAACTATTCAGCAGAAGAAATAAATGCATATAGTGTTTGTCTGATGGCATTTTTATTGAAAATAATAAATGTTTCATAATAAATTAATGATCGTAGGAGAATATTTTAAATATCTGCTCTTATATAGTTCACTTCTGAAATCTTAAATATGTGTTTGAAAATGCTTTCCATTCTTTTATCACAAATATGAATTAAATTTTCAAGTGATGCAGCTGTGTGTGTAGTGGAAGATACTGGTGACCTTACTAAAGATTGAATTCAGGCCATTCGGCTACCATCCAAACGCTCTGCCAGCTTAGCTACTTGACCACCTGCTTCTGTTTTTCCATTCCCTTTGCAAATGTAGGTTTTGTTCAATTTCTGGCATCTCATCATTGCCTTTCATAAAAATAAATCAAATTGGTGGATAAGGTCGGTACTGTAGACCACTTGTGTGTCTTTGTGACTCTTGTAGTTATTTGAATTTTCATCAGCCACTCAAGCATGGGCTTGTTGGAAAAGAACAGAGGGTGATGCCTTCTGCACCTCCACACTTGCTTTCCCCAGCCATACTCCTGCACTTTCGATTGCAAGATTCAGTGGCAGCCATGTAGTTGTGTTCAGTCTCACTGTAGCTTTCCTGCTCTGCATGAGCTTGGTGGTTGTCCTCAGTGGAAAACATCCAGGTAGTGCTCGTGCGCTGTTGGAGTGTGTGGATATTCCTTTAACTGTCAAAACAGGCAGCTTAAATTCTTTGTCTTTGTTTGTATCTTTTCAATATGCAAACTTGAAGAAAAAGGAAACACTGGTTATAAATATGACTTTGAGACCTTATAGTAAATGCTTTTGAGTATGAACCCCTTGATAGTAATCCCAATGTAACTGGCAGGCTGAATGGGGAATCCTCAGTAATGAGTTACATTCCCACATCTACTGCTTATCTGCTCATTGACTACATCCAAATTACATGACCTCAGAGCCTGGTTTGTAAAGCAGCACGCTGAAAAACAGGCTGTCACTGCTGACTGAAAGCTTGTGTACTTGTTTCGTCTGACATAGCTGAGATAGTTCAGAACTTATGTCTGTGGTTGGTTGATGAAAACTAAGGGAAAAATGTGTGGCTGTTCTGTGGCTTCTCACTGTGTTAAATGCTGCTGTTGGTTTCTAAAGTTTTTGTCCCATTTTTGTCAAGAGATATAACCATGATGCAGTGATTTGGGTACACTAAATTTTAAACTAGAAATATCATAAATTACTTCTGATTTCAGTATAAATGCCAATGGATGTTTTTTTGTCCTGCACTTTAAAAAATGTGTCAGTCATGGAAAAGAAGTTGTGTCCTGCTTTTCTTCTGTTGCATCTGAAGAACGCATTTGGTGTTCGGACAGGCTGGTCTAGTGGAGTGGATAGGGTGAAATAGGAAGGTACTGCAGAAGCCATGAAAATGCTTGTTGAACTCTCACTTTCATTTTGGTGTTTGTTGCCATTGCATTCTGTAATACCTACAATAGATGTCATTTTTCAAAAGGTTGCTTGACTACCTGGACTCTCTTTTGGTGGTGGTTAAGGCAGAAGGAAAAAGGTGGACTGAGCAGGCACTGGCTGTGAATCTGATCTAAATATAGTCAGCTATGCACATACTTGCAGCATTGTCTGGATGAGTGTGATTTTTGTAATCTGGCAGGATTACTTGTTAGACAGATTAGTAACTTGGCAATGCTGAAGTGGGAACTTTGGTCTGGGAGGCACAGAGCCCGGGTTTGAAAGCCTACATGTTCTACCATTTAAGAAGGTATTTGGCTTGTTAAGATCAGGGGATCTGGCATCAGGATGTGGTTGTGCAGATTCCAGTGCGGGATGTTGAGGGTCTGCATGAGCTCTGTGTAGGTGTGGGGTTGAGAAATTTGCTGGATTGCCATTGTAGTGTCTGCACCTCTGACGTCCTAGAGGGTTGTCATGAGGGTCCCAGTTAAGGTAGTCAGTGTTATCAAGAAACTTAACTTCCTCTAAGCTGTTGTGCTATAGAGGTTTCAACAGAAATATTAAGAATTCTTTCAGCATATCTTACTGGTTTTGATAATTTATTTAACAGAAACGGAATAATTGAGCTCCCACTCTTAGCTTTCTACAGTAAATATTTATGTTCTCTTTTGGTTTTTGTCTCTTGGGTACCAGAGATGAACTTCAGAGACAGTGCTCATTCATTTCTTTGCTTTCCTGCCCTTCTTTGTAAAAGAATCTATCATGGAACAAGCCCTCAAAGGAACATGATAAAACTTTGTAAAAAAAACCCCAAAACCAAACCACCTCCCCTCAAAAAAAAAAAAAAAAAAAAAAACCAAACAAAACCCCAAAAAAACCCCAAAAATCCACCAAAAAAACCCACAAACCCAAACGAAAAGCAAATCCAACCCAAAACTCCACAATAGATTCCTACAACAAAATACAAAACAGTTCAACATCTACCAATTAGTATCTAGTATTCTGTTTTCAGCATATTAGAAAGACAGCACAATTAAACAATGCACATGGAACAGTATTCTTTAATTACTTGTGAGCATTTGGAGCCAAGTGTAAGGATAAATGTCTACCTTGATGTCATCTAATATAGGAGAAGATTTCCATGAATCCTGTCTATAGAGTTTTTGCTTCCCAATTGGTAAAACACTGTATGCTATAAAAATAGGTCAAGGAAAACATTACCTCTTTGAAACATTTGCTGTTATTGTCTTGTGCAAATCACATGCTGTCAGCTGGGTTTTTTCTTTGTTGGTTTGTTTGTTTTTGGTGGGTTTTTTGTGTCAAATGTAGATTATTTTTCTGTTCACAATGGTGTACAGACAAGTAGTGGATTGCTATATGCCAGCAACGTGCCCCTGCAAGTCTGAAGTAGTAGTATCTGGATTAAGATAATGAATAACAGCTTTTCTTGGTATATCTTAAAGAGTGTTGGTAGAGCACCCAAGCTCTCCAGAGATTTACTTATTTAACTGGCTGTATGTTCACCATACTTGGGCTTTAGCCTGCATAGATTTTGACACATATCTGCTAGGAAGAGAAGAGTTAAAAAAGGCAGTGAGGAAAAACTAACATCTTGTTTTCAATTTATCATTGTAAATGATCAACATAAAGCCAAGTTATGCTTTTGTGGCTAAATTTAAGGCCTTATTTCGCAAAATAAATGCACAGATCTGGAAATTCTGTGATGCAATTCCAGTTTTGTCTTATTTTCTTTTAACTATTTTAGTCAGGTATTTGGATAAGAGATGCTATCAATGTCAAAAGCAATTAGGTGTAACAGTTGGGTTTGAGATATGACCATTTTTATGCCCTACCTTGTTAGGTTATTGAAAGAAGAAACAGGGTGTATTCTCTTTGCTATTCTCTTGACAGTGCCTCTGGAGAAAGAGACTGAGACCTATCCTGGCTTAAAGATTTGATAGCTGACTTTGTTATGCCACATTAACTGTGATGTGAATGTGCTCTACATGGGCTACTGATAATTTTTGTGTAGTCTGGAGAAAGAGTAGTCTTGGTTCTCAAGCAATTCTCAAGACCCAGAAGTGTCTTCAGTGCATGAATAAATCATCAGTGAATTAGTTTTGCTGTGACAGATTGTCTTCAGTGTGAATGGCCAATACTTTGTTGAGGGTGGGGTGGATTGTGTTTGTGTGGTCAGGTTTTCCTAGTGGTACAGGGTGGATCTTTGATACGCTGCCAGGAGCCTCCCTCGTGTCTGACAGAGCCAGTGCCAGGCAGCTCCAAGACAGACCCACTGCTAGCCAAGGCTGAACCCACCAGCAATGGTGGTGGTGCTGCTGGGATAATGTATTTAACACTGGAAAATGTACATGACAGCAGCTGTAGCCAGAGGGAGATTACATGAGAGGAGCAGCTCTGCAGACACCACGGTCTGTGAAGAAGAGATGTCCCTGGTGCCAGGGCAGGGATTCCTGTGCAAGCCATGGTGAGTCAGGCTGTCCTCCTGCAGCCTGTGGAAGTCCATGGTGGAGCAGAGATCCACCTGCAGCCCATGGAGGAACCGATGCCAGAGTAGGGGGATGCCCAAAGGTGGCTGTGACCCTGTAGGAAGCCTATGTGGGAGCAGGGCTCCCCAAGGCTCCTGGCAGGACTTGCTACCCTGTGGGGGACCCATGCTGAAGCAATGTGTTCCTGAAGGATTGCACCCCGTAGAAGAGACACACACTGAAGCAGCTGGTGAAGAGTTGCAGCCTCTGGAGAAGTTTGTGAGGGGCTGTCTCCTGTTGAAGGTACCCCCATGTGGAACAGGGGATGTGTGTGAGGGTCCTCTTGAGGAGGAAGAACAGCTGAGACAAGGTGCGGTGAGCTGACTGCAGCCTCCTTTCCCTGTCTTCCTAAGCTGCTGGGGGAATGGATAGAGAAAATTGAGAGTGAAATTGAGCCTGGGGAGAGTGGGGAGGAAGGTGTTTAAGACTGTTTTCTCATTATCCTACTCTGAATTGATTAGTAATAAGTTCAGTGAATTTTTTCCCTAGTCAAGTCTGTTTTGCCCATGATGGTAATTGGTGAGTGATCTCTCCCTGTCCCTTACCCTACCTACAAGCCTTTTGTTCTGTTTTCTCTGCACTGTCCAGCTGAGAAGGGGAATGATAGAATGGCTTAGGTGGGCACTTGGCCTCCAGCCAGGGTCAACCCACCACAGAGGGGAATAGGGGCTGATGTGTTTGGAAATACTTATTACAAAAAAGGAAATGGTGCTGGCAGGCCATTTATTTTGGGTCAGTGTTCAAGCTTCTATAAATTGTGGACCTAGAAAGGCCTTGTTAACAAAGGCAGACTTCATGACAGACAGATATGTAGTTCCAAAAAGCAACCAAGCCATGATCACCCATTGCTATCAGTCAGACTGGAAGCTTGTCAGCTACTGGGAGGGGGACAATCAGACAGTAAGGAAAAATGGACAATGTAAAATTGGAATTTCTTTGGAAATGTCCACTTAACCCTAAGCTATTTTTAAAACATGTTTATATCCTAATGATATTTCTGCTTGATATGAAGATTTTGATTGTATCAGTAATGCAGGATTGGGATTAACATTTTCAGCAAGACCAGAGTTTTCTTCCTGACAACAATACTTCCATATATTATTAGATTTGTTACAGTAATCCTAGAAAAGTTCCTTTATAGGCTCAATGAGATATATATCCCCTGCAGAAGCATTTGATTTGGTAAGAGTAATAGTTTACTGTAAATATTTTTTAATTGTGTATTTTACTTTTTTTTTACAGCGCTGACACTATCCTGTGTTTCAGATAGCACTGAGATTCCGTGTCCTTAAGCATTCATATGAAAAACCTATTAGTTCTCCAATTTGACTTGAAAATTAGAGATTTTTCCCTGTACTTAGAGGAACACAAAAGGTCTGTTGGTTCTGAGCAACACTCCACAGTTATTTCTAACATTAAAGAGTTATTTCTGAAAGTGATAGATAAAAGGAGACCTTGAAGTCCACCGCTGTTGAGGTTCAGGTGCTTCACTTGAGGCTTCTCACTTGAGATTTCTTTATTAACTACATTCATTACTTTGTTATACTCTGCATGTAGTTTGGAGATACAAAGCAACAACAGATAGAAGAGGAAAAATGGTGGAAAAAGCTTGAATTTGGTAGGATGAAGCCAGAGCACATACATGTAAGAATGGGAGCTTGAAACTGTTAGGAAAAATATTTGAGAAGTAGGATTTGAGAGGAAAGACTGACTATAGGGGAGCTTTCTGCCTTTGGCTATTTTCTTATTCTCCTTAAGCCCATGGATGTGGGAAGACAATTGAATTAGGAATGTCACCCGTTGTCTGTGGTTTATCAGAAGCCTCATTATTAGCTATTATAAAGTAGAGGACAGTGGGGATGAGATTATGTGCAGCTGGCACTGCCAGGCTGAGAATGTGGCTGCTCTGGTTTGTGCTCTGTGCAGGCATGTTGTGGTCTGCTGATGTCCTGGGTTGCTACTGCCTTTTGCAGCCTGAGCTAAGCAAGTGTGCTCAACCCTTTTGTAATATCTTCCTTGGTTAATCTCCAATTTACCTTGGTGTTTCCAACTCTCCTCTTCAAGCTCCTCTTGCATGCCTTGCAGCAGAGGGTCACTGTGGAGGCAGTTGGTGACAAGAAGACAAAGAAACTGATTTGAGGAACTCAAAGCTTGGAATTACAAAAGCAGAACCATCTCGGGGAGCTTCGAGAAAGGAAGTGGGAACAGTCTAATGAATAGACAGATGCTGTCCAGGACTCCTTGTTCTAACCTGTTCAGTTATTTTTCATCCACATACTCTCATCTCTCTGGTGCATGTACAGGAGCCCAGGTCTGATGGAGGCAGACTCCTGTTGCTTCTCTGAAGCATTTGATTGCCTGGCAAGTGCTGAGACATACAGGTACCTCTTGTCTCTCAGACCCTCTCAATACCAGCTTGGAAGGTGGTGGAAAGGAGCTGCAAAGACAGTTTTTCTAAATACCTGCGTGTACTAAGAAAAGCATTTGCAATATCCTTTGATGTAAAAATGGGGAAGGCTTCAAATTATTAAGTATAGCATATTATTTTCATGTAATAGTTTTTAGAGTTCCTAGAGGACATCAACAGTGGTGGCTTAAAAGCCATAATGAAATATATTTAGTACCTAGCATGCTTAAGTCCCAAGGATTTCAGGCTCCATTGTGATAGAAATAATGGCCTTTATTGTGGTCTTGAGGTCTCCACCCCAATTAATATCCAATTTTTATACCTTAAAATGACGACACTTGTCTTCAGTATGAATTCCTTGTACCTCCAGTCACAAAGCATCAGTGGATTGGTGTAAAGTGTAATTTGAGGGGTACCTGAGCTCTGTCCAGCAGTGGAAATATGTTCAGAAATATAAACCTCCCAAGTCATGATGTGAGAACTCTAAACTTAAACTTGAGAATGCTCTGAATATATCATCAAAACACTTGTATAAACTCCAAATAATTATTTCTAGATTAACATTCACTGCATACTTGACTAGACAATACACACATATATGGGCTGAGGTTTTTGTGTCATGCAGTGTAAATGATGGAAGACAACTATACTGGGCTAGCAGGGAGTTTAGTAGGTTAGTGCCTTAGTCAAGCCTCAAGGCTGACCAGCACATGAGGAAAAAAAAGATTTTCAAGGGGCTATCTCACTCCTGTGAGAAGTGGTCATCTTCCCATGTTTTACATAATGTTGTCACAATTTTCAGCTAGTCTCAATGCATTTGGGTGTGGAAATAGTGGAGTGAATATCATTCTTTAATGTCAACCTGAAGTAACACTGGTGAAAATACTTGGCCTAACTAAACCAGAGAAAAAGAGGGAAGAACTTGTCTTTTTACCATAGACACAATCCCAAGAAATTTTATTTTCATAAGCACTTGATTATTTTTAATAATTCATAGATATAAATGTATAGTAAAAACCACATCATTGGAAAAAATTTATTGGTGTAACTTCAAGTAGATATATTAACAAGTAATTTTGATGAAGTGTTATAATTTAATTGGCAGCTTCTCTCGTAATTAGCAGACAATTTCATTCCTGTCTAAATAGATTTTTTTATATTAATGAATGTAATGTTAATCAAAAACACTTTTACTCATAAAAAGCAAGCTAATGAAAAGAAATAATTACTGCAAGCTACAAAGACTCAAGCTTCTCAGTTAATTTTAATGACTGCTTCTAAAACTCCTGGAAGAAGAGCTTGGAGATCTGTTTTTAACATCAGTGTCTTTATTTCTCTCCATACAGAGAATAAACTGCTATGTGATAGTTTTCAAAACCAGTTATAGTTAATTTTTTTTCTAACGTGTCTAGCATTTCTTCATGTCAATGTACATACAGTACAGTAATTTTTTTTTGTACTGGACTTGTTTGTGCCCACGATGATTCAAATGATTGACAAAATGAAGTAGGGTCTTTGTATTTTAAAAAGAGGAATTGTGATAGAGATGAGCCTTGTTAAAGATCTTTCCTGTCTAGATTTATTAATCTGTGCCAATATTTCTGTAAGATATGAGAGTGCCATTATCTTATGGAGGAATAAATGCCAGTCTCTTTTTCTACAAATTCTTTGCAGGGAAAAATTGTTCTGTTACAGTAGACAGTGCTCAATGTAATGATTTAGAACTCTTCTTATGAAGTGTAGAAGCAGTCTTAAATTTTTTATCTACTCTGGGAGCAAAGTGATATTTGCTTGCTTTTTTCAGAATCATACTAGAACTTAAGTGTTTAAAGCATCCATTTACCTTAGCAAATATATAGGGTATAATTTAAGAAAAATTACTACTCTGTACAGATCGAGAGAAGACATTCAGAGCAGCCCAGCAGAGAAGGACTTGGAATTATCCTGGCTAAAAATTTAGAGATGAGCCAGCAGTGTATGCTCATAGCCCAGAAGGCCACATGCATCCTGGGCTGTATCAAAAGCATTGTGGGCAGCAGGCCAAGGGAGGAGATTCAGATGTTCCTGCTCTGCTGAGATCCCACCTGAAATGCTGCAGCCAGCTCTGGGGTCTCCAACACCAGACAGGCCTGTTAGAGTAGCTCCAGAGGAGGGCCGTGAATATGGATAGAGGGCTGGAGCACCTCTCCTACAAAGACAGGCAGAGAGAGCTGGAGTTGTTCAGCCTGGAGAAGGCAAGGCTTTGGGCTCACTTGAGGAAAGTCTTCCACTACCTAAAGGGGGCTTATAAAAAAGAGGGAGAGTGACATTTACACAAGCAGATAGTGGTAGGGCAAGGGAGAATGGCTTAAGTGGTGAGAGATTTAGATTAGATGTTTAAAACAAATTTTTTCTCAGAAGATAGTGAGGCACTAGAAGAGGTTGGGCAGTAAAGTTTGTGGATTCCCTGTCCGTGAAGGTGTTCAAGGCCTGGTTGGAGGGGACTTTGAGCAGCCCAGTGTAGTGGATGGCATCCCTGCCTATGCTCCTGGGGTTGGAACTATACGGTCTTTGAAGTTCTTCCAACCCAAGGATGTTGATGATTCTGCTTCTATTATCTTATTTTTCCCCTGCCATTTTCTGCAAAAAAGTGCCAGCATAGATTGGACTTCAGCAGACTTTCTCTTTTCTTTCCTTTACTACATGTCATATAAAGTTTTATGCTCAATGAATATTGACAAGTATGTAATTATGCAAAGCTGTTAAAACATGCAGTTACTGCACCTTGCTTACCAGCATTTTTGCAGCAAGTTTTCTTCAATTCTTCATTGCAGTCCTTTCATCCTCTTTGTGACTTTGTTGGGTGCTTTCCAGTATGTTCATGTCTGTTGCCCTGTGGAGCCCAAAAATGGGTGCAGTTCCATCTGTTTCATGTGTGGCCACCCCCAGCTGAATAGAGGGGGAAGGATCATCACTCCTGCTGGCAACACTTTGCAGCTCAGGGTACCATTGTGCCCACAAGGGCACACTGCTGGCTCATGTTCAACTCTGTGTCCACTGAGACTCCCAGATACTTCTCTGCCAAGTTGCTTTCCAGATAGTTGCCCCCACTCACTGTGTATACTGGTCCCTGGATTTGTTCTTTCCCAGGTGCAGGGCTTTGCAATTCCCACGGTTGAGTTTCAGGATGTTCCCATCAGCCCATTTCTACAGCCTGTTGAGGTCCCCCTAGATGCACTCCCTCCAGTTTTGTGTCGTCAGCCACCTTGCTGAGAGTCCACTCTGCCCATGTTGAACAGGACTGAGTGCAGTGTTGACTCCTGGGGTACACCAGTAGTTAGCAGCCTGACTTTGTGCCACTGGTCACCACTCTCTGACCACAACCCATGGGCCTGCCCATCCAGACAGCTTTCATCTACCTTGCTTTTGGCCCATCCTGACTGCACTTTATCAGCTTCGCGGGACAGTCTTGCAAGACATAGTGTCAAAGGCCTTAGTGAAGTCCAGGTAGACACTACCCACTCCTTCCCTCCTGACCAGCAGGCCAGTCACTGTATTGTAGCAGGACACTGTGTAGGTATGTGCCTGTACACGTGTGTTTAACTTGCAACTTTTGCTAGGTTTGTTTCAGAATCTGCACTGTATAGACCATAAATCTCTTCCTAGGCTTCTGCACTTGAAACTATTAGCTCTACTAGGTAAGGTAAATGACTAATGCTATGCTAAATGGGAATCAATATATTTTATTAAATGTGGAATGCCTAAATGATAAATTTCAAACTTTGGAACATCTTCAACTATTTAAAATTATTTTTTTCAAAAAATCGTGAGAAGTACTTAAGGAGTGATCTGCTGTAGCTATTCTGCTTAGTCTCATCATACATGATTAAGCTGATTTTAACAGGCCTTACACTGTTCAATTAAGGTATAAAATTATAAAAAGTCCTACCACAGATTTCTGCCTTAAGGCTTAATATAAGCAAATCTGAAATGAAACTTAAGCTTGAGAACAACATTATTTTTTTCCCATCTGTCAAAAACAAATAACCTCCCCCCAAAGCATCCCACAGTTGCTATGTTGCCACAGAAACTAACTTCCTACTGTAGGGTTTCAGAACTGGATGTGTTTTATGTGCACACTTGAACTGATATAACTGCAGCAAAAGTAACCGTTAATGTACTGTGTGAAGGTAACCGTAAAACTCTTTCTTAAGTACTTTTTTTGTGTAAGTCTTTACAATGAGAGAGTTTGTACAATGATATTTTATAATGCATTTCTGTTGTACTTATCATATAGAACAAGGATTTCTTCTCTCGTGACTGGCTACCTGCTTTTTCTGAAGTTATAGGAATGAATGACCAAAAAAAAGTCCTTTCAAGTGAGATTGCCCTTCTGTTTCTTCTGTGACCTTTTACAGTGTTTGAAGCAATTAAGCCTCTTACAATCTTCTCCTTTGCTGTCATTTAGCTCAGTTTTGGCTTTTTTATTCAGTAATGCTTTCACTGAATTATCTTGGGTCATTTCATGTTATGGGCTTTATTTGAGGATGTTTGTGTGTCTCTTAACTGAATTTGTAGGAGGAAACCTTAGTAAAGTAAGTACTTTTAGTTTAAAGTATTATAGGTAAGGTATCTTCACTTGGCCACAGTAGTGAGCTACTGAATTTATAAATAAGTTCAACTACATAAGGCATGACTGAAAGATGAAGTAATCTGGAATATTTGCATTACCATCTAAAAGTGAGTGCCTTTTATGATTGTAGGGGAGTTTGTAGAACTGTAGCTCATGGTCTGTGGCACAAGGTTATGTCTTCCACAGCAGAGATACAGAACCTCTCTAAAGTCCTGCTTGTCTGATCTTGGGCCTTAGAGGTGGCCATCAGGCACATGGGGATATCAGGTGATGCCCCTCCCCACACTGTCTTGTCCCCAGGCTTTGAGTGTGTCTGTGGAAAGTGATCCATCACTGAACATCTAGTATTCCTGATTGCATGCAAGGAAATAAAGACCACATTTTTACCTCAGTCACTGACAAATTTCAATGCTTTTTTTCTCTGTTGCCACACTCAGCAAATAATACAGACGTAGTATAGAAGCTGTCCTTTGTAGCATCAGACACGGAATGGATCAGAAATTTTTCATGTTTATAAACTGTGATTTAAAAATGACTTTCATGTTGAAGTGGGGGAAGCATCTCTTTTTATCTTGGACATAATGTCTTCAGTAGATGCTGCAGCCCAGCAATCAGGGTGCAGAAGATGTGATGGGACAGCTGCTTTCTTCAGTTCTGCTTTAGCTGATGTTAGTTGGCTCTCAGGATTGTCCTGGACAGCTTGCTCCTTCCAGAGTGCTCACATCTGTGCTGGATGATGGGCTAAGAACATGCCTTCATTATATATCCATTCCCAGAGCTTCTAAAGGACATGTCTGAGGAAAACACTTAGGCAGGATCCTGTCAGACATTATTGTAGCTGAAACAAAGGTCCAGGGATGGTGGAGATTGGTGTGCGTGAGTCTAAGTTTTGGTACAATATTTAATGTGCAGGTTTTTCAAGGGTTTGATGTATTTCCTCTCTGCAAACAAAATGCTTGTATAGAATTGACTTGGGGGAGATTCTTAGAGTTGCTTTGGGACACCTGGTAACTGTAGACCAAGTATAAAATCAGGTTGTTTATGATTAAAATTTAAACCTTAGTCTTTATCACAGGCTTCTTATTTCAATATTTAATGGAGACAAAACCTCTAGCTGCCCTTTTCAATTTTGACAAAACCCAAATAAATTTCTTTAGGGATTAAAAAAGGTATTTTAGGGACTTCCGCTGTGGGATTTGCGTTGTTCATTTATGTCCTTTAATTAATGTCTGGCTGCTGTCAGCCACAAATTGCTTGCAGTATAGTTTTAGCCATAGTAATTATGCCATAATGTACAGGGCCTGGGAGGGGGATAAGGAAACTGTGTTCTGTTTCTATCTGTTCCTCAGTTTTGTTTTATGACACACAGCAAATCACCAGATCTCTTTGTATGCTCATTTGCAAGCCTAGGAAAAAATTTATATTCTTACATTTTTGAAATATTAGAAGTTACTTCAGACAGTTAATTGTCAGATACTGTATGTATTTTTTTACTCCTTCAAAATCTTTGTTTCTATTAAGGTTCAGAGGAAAGTAATAAATTTAACTCCTACTTTTTATTTTTTTTTTGGTATGAAAGGGAGTTTCTGGATGTCATGGTTGAGATAACATGTAAATAATATGTAGTATGAAGTTTTGAAATGCAATTGTCTGTGGAAGTATCTGCTTGCTAAATAATCAAAAAAGTAAACAATGTTTGGTATATTTTACTTGTATTCTTCTCTTTCCTTTTTACAATGTATAAGGAGAAGTTTATCCTGGTATTAAGTTTGTGTAACTGTATGCATTTATGTCCATATTTTTGGAATGCCTGGAAACAATATGCCTCCAAAAAAAAAAGAAATGTGGTAGCTTGGTAACATAATAATAAATTTAAAAAAAATATATATGACAAAATATGTTGTATTCCCAAGATCAATTGTAATTATTTGGAGGTAAACTGCTAAATATGGGGCTTTCTCTATTTTTTATTAACTTTAGAGTATAGGATACTTTGGCAAAATGGAAGGAGGAAAAAAGAGTGATTCTTTGTTATTCGGTCCTATTTTAAGTGTACTTAGTCACTTCCAGTGCAAGGCTTTAATTTGACTTTTGCTCAGAAGAAAGTCAATTATTTTCGTCAGAGCAACAGAAGATTTGTGATGCCATGGAACCTGACTCACAGGAAGGAGCTCCCTTCTGTCAAAGATGTGTAAGATGCACTGCATTTATGTTTACTCAGGGAGTCTATTATTTTGAAATGATTGCCATGAACAAACCCCAGCTGTATGTGAATAGCAAGGAGCCATTGTATTTACATGGCAATTTTTTTCTAAGGGCATATTTTGAAGTAGTAGAGTTAATTGAGGTCAACTGCTTGGCTGCTGTATACAGGCACAGTTCCATTAACTTGAGCTTCTCCTGTGGTAAACTTACCCTTGTATGATAAAAATTTATGGCCCTAAGGCTTTTTGTTTTTTAAAAGGATTGAGCATGGACATTGACATATGCTTCTTTGCATAGAACAGAGAATTTTCTTTCTTATTTGGAGCTGTTTGTTCCATGTTTGATGAATGGAGTGGTGAGGAGAATTCTTAATGTGGTCACTTACGTCAAAGGTAAAACGCATTTAAATTTATTAGTGGAATACATTCTGCCTGACCTAGTCAGTCTTCACTGCCAGCCTCCATTTTTCTGTGGTGTACCCTTAAATGTGAGGAAGAATTAGACCATTTTCTCACTGCTCAATGGCTTTTTTGTATTTCCTGAGTCCTCCACAAGAAGTAGGGCTGAGGGGAACATGCATCTCTGAATTTGAACTAATAGTGTCTGTGGCTTGACTGAGTGGCAGATCTGTACCTCCTTACATGGTGGGCTAAAGGCTGGGCAATACTTCTCTTGGTTCCACAAAGGCAAAACAGCTATTTCAGTTGAGTGATGATGGCTAAGTCCTGAACAGGGACTGAGTGTTTATTCATGTTAGAACAAATACATTTTATGCAGACTATGAAATCAGACATTTGTACTAGAATAAAGCAGGGAGGGAGAAGAGAATAAATCTTTCATTTTTATTGAATGGTATGCTACTAAATGTTTAAAAATTTCACTAGATCTGATAAGTCAACATGTAAAAGTTATAAATGTTCTGTTTAAAGGTGTATCTCCACTCTCTATATTTGCTTCTGCTGGCAAAGGAGAATGAGATGAAGAACAGAATGATGGATTCTTTAGAAGACTGTATAACTTCAGCTGATTATATTTAAAGCATTTTAAATAAAATTTTAATAAACTATTTTTATTGTGCCTGGGTTTATTCTTTGAATAAATTCTTGAAACCTTTTGTAATACCTCAAGTCTTGAATCCTTTTGTAACACTTTTTGGAAAAAGAAGTCAAGGGTTTTGACTAAATTTGAATGCTTGGGCTAGTCCTGTCTGAAAAGAACAACAGCAGTAACTTGCAAGTGATAAGAACGGTAAAGGAAATATCACAATTAAGTTTACACTTATTTAGCTGTATTGGGAGCTATTTTCTTATTTCTGTAATGAATTTTTGATATTCAGCAGAATTTTAGTTTTTCAAGTGAATCTCAATGGGTCAGGATGTCAGTAGGTTGATGTCAGTTGAATTCCTAATACAGCTTCTGTACCTAAATTTTTAAATAATTTAGAAAGAACTACATTACATTATTTTCCTGTGCTCCATACTTTAAAGATTTTTATGTGCTACTTGAGTACAACTAAACAGTGCCTTACCTAGCCATTTAGGTTTCATTTTGTCCCTTGAAAATGAGAAATGTCTTTTTCCTAAGAAGGATTTAGTTTCAAATGTAGAAATTAGCATTTAGATAAATTTACTTGGGTTAGTAACATACTGAGCTACTGTAGAACATTAAAACTTCGTTTTGAATTGCAGTAATTATGTTGTAAATATGTAGTAACTGTGTTTTATGGTCTGGTCTTAAAGATCTGTTGTCCTCTTTGTAACATCAAATGTGTGGTGGTGATAATGACTTGAGCATGTATACAGCGGGAAGTACTTACTCCTTGGTTTTTCTTTTGTTGTTTTCCCTTTTAAGAATTGCTGTGGAAGATGTTCTTGGAAGAAAGATATTTTCAGGTTTTGTCACTAAGCAATTTCTAGGGTATTGAGTAAAAAAATATTTGATCTTTTGGCATGTTATAATGCAAAGAAAAACAATACCAGAATAGAAGAAAACACTGAAAGGAGACTTTAGTATGTGATTTCATACTAAGCATGTGAACTAGGATGTGCTTTTTCAAAAGCTTCCAAACTTAATTAAAAGAAGTAACTTGGTAGACTAAGGCCCTTTGGAAATAACACACCATTTTATCCACTGCTTTTTTTTTTTGTATGACTTCTGGGTGAAACTTCACTCTTTTGTTCCCATTATACTTATGTTTCCATGATTAAGCAATCACTTTGCATACAACTTCTTTAATGTAGGTTTGCTTTTGCATTCATACACTGTGTGCACAAGGAAAAGAAAACAAATATCAAAGACTATAAACAGAAGCAGAAAGCTGAGATGGATTACTTAAATATTGTTGACATCTAGAATAGTGGCTCTCAAATTAAGTAGTAGAGGCCTTACTGTTCTACTTCTCTACCAATTGCAGAGTCTCTATGTCAAACTGAACAAATTCAAACTCTGAATTCTGCAATAATGAGATATTCTCAATGACACTTCTCAAGATGGCTAATTCTCTGAATCATTAGGTGACCTGGGAATTATGGGGCTATTTTTACTATTTGTGATGTAGAAATTATGGAGTTGGTGTCCATGAGGATGAAACTTTTGAGTAAGGGCAGAATTTTCCTTTTACTTCCTCTGTTTTTTTTCTTGAGTGTTTGTTTGTGAATGCAGCTCTTCTAGCATTCATTATTTCTCCTGACAATTGGGTGTGTTCAATGTATAAAAACAAACCTTAAAGAAACAATTTGCAAGATGAGAAAGACCAAGCCAGGCAATAAGAATGTAAGGAATCAAATCTGTGGAATAGATAGCTAGCTAATAGTATTATTTATGGTATGTTGGGATATAGGAAGTGAAAAATTCATGTTATGAATTCTGATGGAACTGATAGTCATGCCAATGGTGGCTAATACAGACTGGACTGAGATATAATGTATGGTAAAATGAGGAGGTAATTTTCTGGGGGGTTATTTCAAATTTTGCCACTGAACAGTTTGAGTTGTCACTTGAGATATGTAATTTTTGGTTTTATGAAAATGATAGTTTAGTGTAATGCATAATAAATGAATCTCAGCACATAACTCTCCCAAAGTGATTTCTTCTTTTAACATTCCTGCTGCTCAATTGAATATCTTTCAACAGTTCAGTTTTCTGTTTGATACAAGGAGCTTAACCTTACCATATGCAACAATCCCTTCCCCTTATTTTCCTGTAGCTAAGTAAAGTGTTGTGTCTGATCACTTTGAACTGTTCCCTATACCTACTTTGTGTTCTGTTCTTGGACTAGAAATCTGGCTATTGAAACAGCAGTAAATTGCTTTAAATTAACCAAAATCAGGAATGTTCAAGTAGGGTGTAGTAGGAGCTCAGGAAAGTAATTATCCATCAGAGTTTTACAGACAGACTGCTTCACTTCTTCATGTTAACATGTGAAAAACTCTAAATGCTTCCATTTGTGACCTAAACATCAATAGTATAAGGCTGAAAGCTTAAAAGGATTGACCTGCTCAGCTGTGTTGCTTCTGTTTCTCAGTCTCCCTGAAAGTTTGTAAGACTATAAATGAAACCACATTGCAAGTTAAATTAATGAATTACATAGGTATGGCAATGTGCACTTTTTATTAAACAAAGGTAAGAAGAATAGCCGGCGACTTTTTTTATTGTGACCTCCAGCACTCCACCACCAATTTAATAATCTATAATTAGAAAAAAAATTTACTAAGTCACCACAAAAAATAAAACAAAATTCTCAACCTAGGTGCTGACAAGAAATGGAAATTGAAAAGTTGAGGTAGAATGTGGATATGACAAAACTCTGTATCATTGATAATATTATTATTGACTGCAAATTAAATTGGGCTGGAAGAAAAACTACCTCTATTTCAGATAGACTAAAAAACAAATGAGCTTTTTTATTTTTTGCACACAAGAAATTTTTTAAATGGAAAATTTTCTTACATATGGATCATGTAGACTTTTTTATAGGTATATGGAAACAGCATTTTTAATTGGAGGAGTGATTAATTTCCAATAAGTCAGGGTCTATTTCAGTGGGAGGTGTGAAGAGAGCTCCTTGGGAGAAAAAGAACCTGCCAGTGGGGAAAGACTCCTTGCTTTTTACAGGGCAATGGTTATCACCTAGAGCCCGAGGGGTTTGTGTTCTTTCAAAGTACTTTTAATTTTGAATATTACATCTTTTGCTGTTGAGGACCCTTGCAAATTTTTTTTTTTCTGGGCGGGGGGGAGTTTTCCTAAGTGCTTCCTTCTGTTTCATGTAATTAGACTGAGTAATTATTGTATAAATAAGTATTTCTATGTAAAGAGGGTCTTTTTTCTGTTACCAGATTTAATTTAGTTGCATTGTCTACTTCTAATTTAATGAGAAATGCTGAATAGATGTTCCTGACCTACTTTTTCTGTGCTGTTCATTATACTGTATATCTGTACCATGTTGCCTCTTTAGGGACTTTATTTTTCAACAGGAGCAACTCATTCTCTACCCCTTCATTGGAATATATTTCTACTGCTGCAATCTAAAATTTGCTTTGGCTAAACTAAGGCACTGTGGTCTCCATATTGTCAGTCCTCAGAGAACATTATTTTCCCTTTTTGGCTATTGGTATGAAAGCTTTTGAAAGGAGATATTTTCTCCAGGGAAATATTCTCTTCTGCTTTTTTCATATTTCACTGACAAAACATGCTGCTGTTATGAGTGGGAATACCTTGCTGTAGGTGGATTCTCTTAGTTCTAGATACTTTGCCACTATTTCTCTCACCCTCTGGTAAGATAAAGATTTTTTTTTTCCAGGATAGAGGAATGAGCTTTCCTGTATTTAGATACTAAATTACATATGTGCAATTGTCTTTCTGCCCTCAAGGTAAGATCAGTCATAGATAAAAATCACAGCATACTGTGACTTTATGACTATTTTCCTTATTTCATGAGTTTACTTCAGTAGAAGACTTAGGGAAGTGTGAACTTTTTTCTGCCTCTTCAGAGAGTTTGCTCACAACTAGGAAAGCTGGCACTCAGATTGGCCCTAAGCAATGGGTAGTGATGAATTTGGGGGTTCATCTGGAAGAACTATTTACTATGCTCTTTCAGATACTACTTCAGTTCTCTAGACAAACTATTTTGTGATAATGGCTTTCTCTTTCCTGCCGATGCATTAGAATAAATGGATCTTACTCATTTCCCTGAGTCACTCTAATTCAAGGCACCACCTCAGTGGATGTTTGGTAGGTATCTCAAATTCACATGACAGTTTTCTACTGTTACTTCTTTCTGGTAGACAGTAGTTACTCTGCCACACATGGCTTAGTGGGGGCTGGTATGGGCAATAATGCTTTACTGGCAGATAGAGAAATGTGGGATTTCTTTTGGCTTTTGTGTAAATTTGCTGTTCAGGACAAAACTTATTTATCTTCACAGGAATAGGCATGGATACAATTAGGAGAAGGGGCTTCTCTGTGTGTTTCTGTGTATTGGGAAACTGTAAACTAATCATGTGGGTAATCTTTGCCTGATAATGGATTGGACCTGCTCATCTCTCAAAATCTCAATATCTAAGAGATTAGAGATCTTAGATTAGGTTATAAATTCAAGAATGAAATTTAAATATGAAAGCAAACTGCTTGCTTTTTAAAAGACAGTCCATAACAGGGAAGAAATTTTTTAGGAAGTGTTTAACTTCCTATTCAGAAAATGTTTAGAGAACAGAGGGAGGAAGATACCCACTATACCTTAGTTTAACTCCTTAATTATTGTCTGACTGGCTGTGTGTGTGAAATAAAATCAAAAGAGATGCTCAAGAAAATAGACAAAGAAATACTTCAAAAATACTATCTCTCTAAAGTGTCTTCTGGGAAACCATGGAGAAATGGCTTCCTGTCAGTCATCAGGTAGTTGTATTTTTCCAAAGTCTGGGATCAGGAAGAATATTATGCTATTAAAAATTGCTGCCTGCAACAAATATTCTGAGATGGCAACATGTCTGTAAGTAGAGTGCAGAAACTGCTGCATTACTTGGAAGTCAGCAGAGCATGAGACAGTGCAGCACAACATGGGCAGGAGCCCAGCAGTGCCCACTGCATGTCTGCCTGTGTTAATGTTGGCAGCCTGGCTTGGAAAGTCACAGCCATAGCTATGGAGAGAAGCAGAGGGACCATAGGCCCCTTGTAACCTTCCTTGCCTGGTGGTGCTGCACTCGTGTGATGGTATGGAAAAATTGACCTGGAAGCAGCTGTTTGGACTTGCTTTAGCAACACAGAAATTGCAAGCCCTGAAAAACTGTCTTCCAAACAGCAATTACTGATAGCCTCTGAGTAGCAGTCTTGTTCCTTGTCCCAGTTCATATATGGATTTGTGTGTTAATAGGTTCAATGAGAAGTTTTGTGTCTTGGGCTTGTGCTGAATGGTAATGGTGAGCATCTCACCTTAGGCAGAGAGACATAGACAGAACAGAAGACATAGACATAATAGAAACCTATCATGGTATGAGAGATTGCAAGGCAATAGAAGTTATTTGCCCAGTTATCATTATGGGGTGCTCAGAAGTGGGATGTCATATTGAAGAAATCTAGTTTGAAATCAGGTGAAAGGTGAATTTTATGCTGTTGAGAATGCAGCTATAGGGCTGTCACTTCAATGTAGCTCCATGGGAGAGAAGGGAGGTTGGGGATACAGCTCAACCCCCAGATGTAATGAGCTTCTGTAATGATTACGAAATACTTCTGTCTTCCTACTCCCTCACAGAGAGTGATACTGACAGTGCTGGTTCCTTTTTTCCCATCATGGCATATTTTGAAACCAAAGTATTTTTAGAAACCATTTTTCTCTTGTGTTCTTTGTAAATGTAGCCTATCCCTTTTGGAACATGTAACCATGTTCATATGCACTGGAGTCCTTTGTTTTTTTGAAAGGGTGAAAGGGCTGTGGAAAATGAGCTTTTAAGGGGGAAAAGTAGAAAAAAAGTGGATCATTTTAATTTTTGTAAGCATTTTTTTACTGTCTTCATTTTGTTTCCTGCAGAAGACAGGCTCTGAAATCTGAAAAAGCTGAAACTGTTGGGACAGAACTCATTCTCCCACTACCAGAGTTGCTTTTTACAATAAGGTTTCCATGAATATGAAAATTCAGAATAATTGTACATATGTCGAAGAAACAAGGCAAGATGTAAAGACTGTGTAGATAAGCACTAAATCAGTCCACAGCTGAGTCAGTGGCTAGTCTGAAGAAAATCTCAGAAAAATGCTATTGTTTACTTCTTCTGTGTAAACATGGAAGTACAGAAATAACAAGGTTGTTCAAGTTCATTATGCCTATGATACCTCCACTCTGTCCCCCTTAATGTTAATTTTCTCACTTAATATGGGGTTACTGTTACCAAAGTGGTACTAGGGTTCACAAAACAAATGCTAGTGAGGCTTAAAATACAGAATGTCTCTGTGCTTTCTCTCTTGTCTGTCTAGAACCTGCTGGTCTCATTTGTGAAACAATTTTTTTCGGTATTTTCTGAGTTAGGTTGGTGATAAGCTGTGTATTTGAGCATCAGTGGCCTTGTTGATGTGCCAGTTGGTGAGCACTCAATGTTGTGTGCAGTTCAAAGCAGCTCCAAACATTGTGCAAGGGGCAACATTGACATAATTGAGAAATCTGGCTGAGTGTTCTCTGACATACTTGGTTTCAGTCTCAGAGTTTTGTTTTTTTTTCTCCCTGAGTACTAATTACATTTCAAGTATTTCAGAACATAGTTCCTTCTGACCAAACAGTTTCTGCTTATTCAGAAATAGAGGAAAGGCTGAACTAATTATTGGCAAAATCAAATTGAGTTACAATCTCTAATGTGGCTAACTGGAGACATAAGACTTGGAGATGAACATATTAATAAAAATTGCTCTCGAGAAGAGTTAAAGAAGTTGATTCAAAGAATTGATGAGATATAGACAGAATTCTGCCTTGAAGTCAAGGGTTTCTTATTACACTTGAGCTAAATAAAAATGCAAAGAAAGGATACTTCTTCCGATGTGGGAAGATAATTGAATAAAGATTTTGGAAAGAAAAAGCCCCATAAACTACTGGAATTCTTAGATATTTGCAAATATCAAAGTGCTGAATTAAATGTATGAGAAAGGTCTCCTATTTTTATGAAGAAATGTCAAAGTTATCAGTTATGCTCTAGAAATTAAAAGATGACTTTATAAGGTTGACAAATACCAGAAAGGCTTTCCTTGGCTTAAATCTTCATTTGAAAATTAGGATGTGTGTTCCACACTACTGCACACTTGATGACATCAAGTGTTGAGTGGCAGATACCCTAAACAGAAACTGTTCTGGTAGAAAAGGAGGAACAAACAAAAAGACCAACTATGAAACACTTCCTATGATGCATGCTTATTGCAATTCATGTTTTTTCATTTTTTTCCAATGTTTCTAGGATCATGCTTTGAAATAAATTATAGGACCTCATGCTGGTCTTTCTTTGCCTGCTTGGGGGAGAGTATGTATGTGCATCAGGAGCAATAAATGCACAGCTACTTCCAAATGTTATTAAGGAGTTGCCTCAATATATTTATTGTTTTGAACCAGTTCTTTAGTAAGTAGTGGTTTTGATCCTCACTGGAAGCTCTTTTAAACCTGAAATAACTGTCTTGGAAATAAAAGCAGCCAATGGTAGATAATGTCTACTTGGTTATAAATGTGAACTAAGTGTTCACATAATACTTGATATATGGCTATCCAAAAGCACCTCCTCTATTTTCTGTCACAGTATTAACATTACGAAAGAACTAAATACCTTTTAATACATTAATTGTAAACAAATTTCTTTTATTGATACTTGCAAACTTTCTGCCTGCTGTCCGGCTAGATTGAGGAATAAAGTATTAGGAATGCATTGGAAGGAAGCTTGGCTTCAAAGCAGAAATTTAATAAAGGGAACACTGAACCACACCTTCTTTCTTCTGCAAGTTCTACACATTATATAGTGTTCTTCTGCCTTGTGCAGTTTGTCTTTCTAAATGAAACAATCTTCTGCACAAGTGTTTTCTGTTGCTTGATGTGTGTGTGTGAATGCACATACACCCAAAATCCCCGTTTCCCTGTGTCTTCTGCCTTTGTCTGAGAATATGGTTGTCTTGTGTGTCCACAAACAGAAGAAGTGCACAGGGGAAGATGCTGGCCAGATTACAGCAGTGTAAAGGCCAAAAAACTGCTTGGTGTAAAGGATTACTGAGACATTGAAAATCGTAATTACAGAGAAGAAATTAGTCTCTAACTATATTGGGGGGCAGGCATGTGTGTGTATAATAAAAGATTTGGTCCTTATGATAAAGTTCTGTACCAGTTTGAGCTAAAAGGATTTAAATGAATATTTAGTAATGGCTAACTTGTCTAAACTGACTGTTCAACATAATTTCCATAATGGAGAAAGAATTCAAGAAAAGATAATATACTTGGAGAAGCTACTTACTTCAAATTAAGCGTACATTAAGTTCTATAAAAAGTTAAATGATGGGTGCGTTGAGACATTTACGTGAAGTAAAAATTTAGCCTGTAACCCTGAATAATGCTTTCTATCACATCATTTAAGTCAGATATCCATTACAATTCAGAATTGTTGTTCTCTGCAGTAGGACAATATATCAACAGAATCTTGGTTGTTCTATGTATATAGCAGATGAAAGCAGCGGAAAACTGGTTCAGGTAGGTCATACAGAGGAGTTAGTATTTCAAGAAAACTGGTACTAATGATACCAGTGTGTGTGGATTGACCGTGGATGGGTGCTGGATGCCCACGCAGCTGCTCTCTTTCCTCAAGCAAGCCCTGAGGCATGTGAGATGCAAAAGCTTTTGGATGAAGACAAAGACAGAGGTCACTTCAGAATTACTGTTACAGGCAAAACAGGGTTGACTCATATAGAAAGCTACTTTATTGCTTATTGAAAATAGAGTATGATAGTGAGAAGCAAAAGCTGTACCACCTCTTGCCAGTCACCCCTCTTTTCTTCCCAGGCTCAACGGCATTCTTTCATTGCCAGCTCCTGTATCTATCTACCCAAGCCATGCAGGGCAGTTGCTAACCGAGGGTCTAAATAAGTCTGTAACAGCTCCTTCCAAATCTTCTCTGCTCCATTATGGGTTCCCTCCCAGGTACAGTCCTTCAAGAACTGCTCCAGTGTGGATCCTTACCTCAGACTACAGACAACCTGCTCCTGTGTGGTTTCTCCATGGGTAGGAGCTTCATTCAGGGCATGTCTGCCTGCTCCAGTGTGGGTTTTCTCTCTGGGCTGCAGAGGTACAGCCTGCCTCACCATGGTCTTCTGCAGAGTCTGCAGGGCAATATCTGCTCTGGTGCCTGGAGCACCACCTCCCATTCCTTCACTGACCGGGATGCTTCTCTCCTTCTGTTTTGTTTCCCTATCCTCTCTCCCTCAGGCATTTCGCCCTTTCTTAGGTTTCCCTGAGGCAGCACCACCTTTGTGCCCAGTGAGGTTGGCCACACCCTGCATGGGTGGGTTGGATCTGTCCATGACTGCACAACCCAGGCCTTTCCTCACAGAGCCTGCCCAGCAGCCAGCACCTCACCTCAGACACCCTGGGGCTGTTGGATGTCTCAAAAACTATTGTCAAATTACTTGGAAAAAACCCAAAATAAGCAACTATCTCTGGTATGTTAAACCACTGTTTGGCAAATTCTACAGCTTCTCTGCTAGGGCTTTTTAGGACCCCTTGCTGGGCAGATGGGGCAGCTCTGGATTAAGGAGTAATGAAACCTGGGTATGGAACCTGTCAGCACATATATATGGATTTAAAACCCTGAGTGCATAGTGTTCCTTATCTAGCTTTTTCAATTTTTATGAAAAAACTTGCTTAATGTGATTTAATAAGTAATAGTTTCAGAGAGACCTTGCCTCGAAGAAGTGTGAAATATTTATGACCATATACTTGGTTTCATGCAGATATAAACATTTCTGAGCTTTTAACCCAGCCCTTCCCAAGCAGACTCCAGTTGTGTGTCTCTTCCTATTGAAACATAAGGAAGACTTTGAAGACCAAGAGGAGTGAAATCACCCTCATCACCTTCTGTCACCAACTTAAAAAACTGTCAAATTCTCCTCTTCACCCAAAATAGGATTTGGACTTTGGAGTCTGTTTAGAGAGTCATTAAATTTGGCCACTTGCTGATCAAAAGTGACATTAATTTAGGGTCAGATTTTCTGCCCACAGGTCAGATGCCTGTGGGCAGCCCACACTGAACACAAATTGTGAGCAATTTGGGTTTGAATGGATTGAATGGCTCTCCTGAGTGTCTTTTGCAAAGCATGGAAAAAAAATGATAGTTTTTTTCTTTTTAGAGTAAAATATAATTTCTGGTAGGTACTTTAAAATGCAGAGGCCTGAAAGAAAGACTATGCAATTGCAACTATTTAAATTTCAGTCTGAATCAGCTTTCCAGCAATGTAGGAACATGATGTCCTTTCCCCTTGTTTGAAATATTGATGTAGAATCTGTTAGCTTCAAATACTCTAGAGTGCTCTGTCTATATTGGGAGCTATCTCAAAAATTATTGCTATTTATTGTTCCTCATATAAATATTTGGAATTATGCAAGAAGCAAAACTTATTGTGGAAAATCCTTTTTTTCCCCTCAAAGCTGATTCTCTATGCTTTAAGGAATCCGGACTGTTGATTCTGTGTAGTTAACTGTTGAGCTGCTTAAATACATACTATATTATAATGAATACTTTAGTTTGTGACTTTATGTGGCAGTGTGTTTCTCAAGTGGACTGTTTTAGTGGAAGAGCAAAAGTTAGTGGAGAAATATTCCCCTGAATGTGTATGTATTATTTCTCATTATTTGCATAATCATCTTCTTTGCTGATGTGTAAATCTGGAGCAGACACTGCAATATGCTAATATAGATACAGACCAATGGAACCTAATTCTGCCTAGGCCCCTTGGACACTAATTCCTTTACGTGCTCATGTCTACAGCTGATAGGAAAGGCTTGAAAACAAAAGTTTTTCTTAGACTTCTAATATATTGGATATGAAAAATCAAATCATTAATTTTCTCTTTCTAGCTGAAACTTCTAATATGAATCTCAGACATGTTGTGATGAAGACATATTTTCTCAATGTCACAAGAAGTTATTGACAGCTTATTGTAAATAACAATTAAAAAAACCTCAAACCCAATTTTTTAATATGTTAGTCTGTCCTTAAAACTTCCTCCTTCACTTAAACTTTCAGGCAGGTATTGTGTCGTAGCCTGTGGCCATGGAAACAAGGAGATTGCCCAACAGCAGTGATTGTTACACATTGAGGGCAGGCTGTGAAATGACTTGGGCTAATTAGCTGTGACTTCCGCTGAAAGATGCTACCTTCCCTGGATCTTGCGCTGAAATACTCTTGTTCCTCCTTAAGTGAAGTCTCCAGACTGAAAATGTTTCTGTAACTGTTTGTTTTAACTGGACTGAGTAAAATGGGTATACCCCAAAGAAGCTAAGAATCTAGGGAATGCCAGGAACATAGTACAGGAACACTTAAATGACTCTACAATACTTCCCTCATGTTTAACAGGATTTATTCACCACCATTAATCACAAAGGACTTGAAGTGACTTTCAAATCAAACAAGTGTTGCAGTGCTCAGGTTCTGCATGGGTGCAACAAGTGTACAGGGACAGCAGGGACCTGTCACAGTGCCCTGGTGAATAAAGCTTTATTGAAACTTGTGTGGCTTGGACTTCACATGCCTTGTTTCTGCTTGGACAGACCATGAGAACTCAGGGATTTTGCAGCCTGTAGTCCACAGCAGTTGCAATTCAAGGATTATGTTCTTAATACGCCTGAGCTGGTTCTGCGTAAAACTAGCTCAGCTTTACAGTCAAAGTGGGTAGTAAATTTTCCAGATCCGTGCTGGTACTAGAAGTGATACAGCTGTTAATCCAGGCCTGTGATCATTCTCTCTGCCTCCCTTGCCATCATTACTTTGTAACAGGGAATCTTACTAGGCTGCTTGAAAGCTGACTGTGTCTTTGAAAATGTTCTCTAGATCTTTTATTAGCTTTCTTCTAAAATTTAAGAAGAAAATGTTGAAATCATAATGTCTCATCTTGCTATTTAGTTCTACATAGTGAATCCTACATAATTCAGCCTATTTTTTTCTGGCTTGTTTACTGATCCTTTTTCTTTAAAAGAATTGTTCACACTTGTCTTAAAATCAGAGCATTAGAATTGCGTTCTCTAAATTCTGTAAATGGCTGTTCTGCCACAAGAGCCTGTTAGAGCTTTTCCACTATGTCTGTGGAATTTGAACTTGAATTTAAAAGAGGAAGCTTCTTCTGTGCTAAATTAAGAGCAAAATACAAATTAAAACTTTAAACTAACACTTGTGTCCTGTCATTCTTCATGTATTGAAACCTCAATGATTAAATAGCAATCCTAATAAACAGCTATGCCAGTAAGTCTAAATCAGGTATTAAAAATACCCCCATCTTTTGATACTTAGTGTTTAAAATAAAAACTGAGAGACCCCAACCAAAACTAAGAGAAGACTTGTAATAAATAGTCACTGGCTGTACCTCTTTTCTTTCATGTCCACTGATTCCCAGTTGCTGCCACTGTAAGGTAATTCTCTTCAGTATTTTCTGCTTACTCCAGTGTTTCATTATTCACTGCCATTTTTTTTCTCTTTATTTCTTCTTGCCTCTTTTCTCTATCCTTTCCCATCCCACTCCTTGTTTGATTCACAAAGTATTTAATTTTGTAGACTATCAGAAGCACTGATATTTTAAACCAAATTCTTCTTCCCTACAGGCTTAATCATAGTTCAGCAAATCTCAACATGTCTGCTTTTTATGGTTAGTTTTGCAAGTTGTGGGGATTGTACCCTTGACCTTTCATCCTTAATTGCAGCTTTTAGAGACGTGATTCGGCACAACACTTAAATAGTACTGGTAGTCTTAAGGGCTTTGCTGAATTTTGACATGGAACAGAAACCACAAATACAAGCAAATGAGGGAGAAAAGCAGCTATTCCAGCCTTTGAAACATAGGTAGACAACATGGAAAATGGTAGTCTGGGTCTATTTTATGTTCACTGCAAAAGGCCTTTTTTGGCGAGAGATGGCTTTGCAAGGATTAAGTACTTATGGTAGGGCTGTACTAGCTGTGGTCTTCTTTTTCCACTCACCAGCTGCTTCTGTTTATTTTGAAGTTACTTTTGACACTAAAAGATTTTCTTTTTAAACATGTATGAAGCTTCATGGAAGTAGTCAGCCTCTCTAAAGCCACTTCTTCCATTATAGTAATCTTTTCAAAAGCTATGTAGTTTTCAGCTACAAGTCTAAGTTAACAGGTTTTTCAGTTTCTTCTAAGACAAATTGCAGTCTCATCAATATGTATTTGTATGTTTTCCCTTAATTGTGTGAGAGCTGTAGAACTAGCCTCTGCTATTGTCAATTCCTTGTTAGAAATGAAGAAGCAGTTGATGTATATTGGGTATAATTCCAACTTTTCTGTGACAACACTTACGCTACTGTCTCTGCAGTAAAATGTGTGGCTGTATTGCCATTATTTATATTTTGAGGAAAGCATGTAAAGTATGTTCATTCTTTTAAGAATTGGTCTTGTTTTCTGTGATCGCAGCTGTAGCTGCATCTCTGCATGTGATGATGCACATAAAAACAAATCTTGTGGCATATTATAAACCACTATGAAACATTTTGAGACAGTCATCTGGATCTCATTTGCTGGTTGAATTGTTGTTCCAGCCTGTGGTTCCTACTGCGCACTTCACTACTGTGAAGATGGAAAAGAAGCAAAACAAAACAGTAATGTGTATGTCATCTAGAAGGAACACTAAAAACAGATAGTTAAAGCATGCAATCTTTCACACGTGACTGATGTAAAGATCCTGCTGAATTAGCTCTTGGTAACAGTTGGGAGTCTGGATGTAGCAATTTGTTGTATTTCTGTGAAGACATACAGTGTTCTCTATGTTAGCTGATGTACTTACTGTATGTCTTGTGTTCAGAAAAAATGGTAAATTATTTTACCCTTTTCTTCAGTAAATAGAAACGTAAAATCCAATTAATCTTTTTATGGCATTTCATTATATCTGAATTTGTACTTTGTGCAGCTTGCAAGTGTTTGAAGACTGAAAGATTTCAGTAAAACCAATAGATATTAAAATATCCAAATTCTTTAATAGTGCATTCAGGTTATGTTTTTTAGCCTATGAGAAGTTCTAGCAAGGCTGACAGCATAAACTGGATTGGTCAAGGTTAAATTGGTTGTAAAATGCTTGGTTCTCTTTTGCATCCATGTTCTAGATGACTTGTATAATTAGTATTAAGAAATATGGACATCTGACTTGATATCTTATGTTTTGCTAGAATCATATCTGTTTTATTAAATAGCTTTCCTGCTTTAGTTTACTCTGGAGGATCCTAAGTAACATTACCAAAATTATTTAAAGTAAATACAGTTTCAAAACCTACTGCCATTGAGCAGTGTTTTGGGTTTTTTTCCTGGTTGTGGTTTTTATATTTTGAAGACTTTTGACCCAACATCTCAGTCTCTTATTTTGAGGTCTGGACAGGATGGTTTAAAATGTGACAAATCTACTTTTAGCTGTCTCTTGAAGCGCCTTTTACAAGTCTCGTGCAAGAGTTCTTAGGAAACAGAATTATTGGGATACCTGTAAATGCTGCTGTAAATGTCTTGATGTCACATATTATTATCAGGTTAATGGTGATTAAATGGCATGTCTGCGACTGGTACTGACATAAAAAATATCAGATGTTGATATAACTTCTTTGATGTTAAAACAGTCATTGTTTATAGGATGTTGAGTTAGCAGAAGAAGATAGGTTTCTGAGTTAATAAAAGAAAGATTGCAGAGGAATTATAACCCATTTATTATTGCAGCATTTTGAAGATTGTCATATAATGCTTTCAATGCCTGCCCGCAGCTTTGTTTGAAATTATTGTTAGAATTACAATAAACCGATTCCAACATTGTTTTCTGTAGATCTTGAGGTGTTCAAAGCCTGCTAATGAGAATTGAGACTATTGCTTCCTCTCTAATAATTCCAACTTCAGTTGCATCAGTCTGAGGAAGAATGACCACTTTTCCTTAAATAACATCACAGCCTGCATTTGTAATAATATTTCATTCAAAGCACTTTTAAAATTTTTGAGTTGTTTATGCCTACTAGTCTCTGTTAGTTATGCTCTGCCCTCGGCTTTTACTGTTTTCATCTTCCTGCTTGTCCCTTTCTGTTAAACCTCCAGAAATCCTTCAAGTTCAATTTTCATGAAGTATGGAGAATTTATTTTATCTTCTCCATCTTCCTGCACAGCCTGCCTTTATGAATTCCATTAATGCTTGATGTAACACTTCTAGATGTATAAACTGAATAAAATGTTTCCAGTTCTAGTACAAAAAAAACCATGATAAAATTATAACTGAGAGGTATAATCTTACCTTTAAACTTGCTAGTGGCTGCATTGCTCTTCTAGAGATCTTTTGTGGATGACTAGCTTCAAGTCATTGGATGCAATGAGCAACTGAACTAATGGCTCATTTAAGTTTTGTTTTCTTGATTGCCAGCAATAAGTAAACTTGTGCATAGATGGGATTAAAAAAAGGATCTATCTAAACATCTTTAAATGGTAGATAGTGTAGGAGCAAGGAATACAGAAGACCTTGCCCTGATAAGTAACAGCTGTGTTAATTACCCAATACAGCCTCACCCCTGATGGGTTGCATCTATATCTAATAAAAGTAAGTGTGATAAAAGGGAGCGAGTTAGCTGGTGAGTCTCATGAAGGAAGAGAAATGTT
The DNA here is from genome assembly GCA_013397095.1 of Sterrhoptilus dennistouni. NCBI lineage: Eukaryota > Metazoa > Chordata > Aves > Passeriformes > Zosteropidae > Sterrhoptilus > Sterrhoptilus dennistouni. Next base: position 2,645,734 of record VWZU01011663.1, on the reverse strand, counting down.
GAGGAAGAAGGAATAAGAGGATCATGAAGAAGAACCCTGGGGAGAGAGGATCACTGCTGTGAGGTGGGTCTGGGTCTGCAGTCAGAGCCTGTTATTGGAACCTGCAGTCACAGTCTAGATGGGTAAAAGCCTGCATTCAGAGTCTGCAAACTAATACATACAGTCATGGTTTAGCAGGAAATAACCAGCAGTCAGAGGCTGCAAGGGAAACCTACAGTAGGAGCTTGCTGCAGCCAGAGTCAGTGAGTAGTCAGAATCAGGATGGCTGTAAAGAGGAAAAAACCAGGGCCCTTTTCATGCTGTGGTGAACAAGAAGTCTGTGTCTTGGCTCATTTCTACCCTCTAACAAGAGGGCTGCTGCAATAAGATAAAGCCTTTGTTTGAAACTGGATATAGTAACTTTGATCTGGCTGCCATAAACACAAATGTGCACATGTGTAATTTAAACAACTCATGGAAGAGTGTTGAATTTATTCATGCTGGAACATCATCAGAATTGTTAAGATTTAATTATCTCTGCCTGTAACTTAATTTCTAAATCTTTGAAGACTGTTCTAACTGATTCAACATGCTAAATCTTCACTCTTGGCATGTTGATCTGAAGGAAGAAAAATGCAGAGAGAAGTGAATACAAAAAAGGTATTTCCTGCTAAGCAAAATACAGTAGTATAAATAATTTTATTGCATTATTTGAATTAGTCTTTAAACCCACCCCCACTTTTAATTCAACTAGTACCCCTGTCATCTTTAAAAGGTTTCTTTTTTTTCTTTCTTTTTATTTTTTTTTGCTCCTGTAGGTTGCCAGTCTAATTCGAAGCTCAACTTTTTTTTTTTTTTTTTCCTCTGTTGTTGCAAAGGGAGCTGCAAGCCCGAGGTGTGCTGGCACAGTAGATTAGCTGTAACATGACTGCTGTGCTGTCTCTTAGAGCAGCACAATGTTTTCCAGTCTTTGCCAGTTCCTCTCAGTAAGGCTTACCAGGAAAATGCTTTCATCTTGCTGACTTGTCTTCTTTCTTGTCATGTTCATAGACAGGAAATGTTGCTTGGTTATGTCCCTTGGACCCAGATTGGGTGTAGCAAAACTGATAACTCAGATCCCTGTGTCCAACCAATAATTCACTTCCCTTAGGGTTTTCAAAGATAGTCTAGCCAAATATAATAGTATTCTGCTTTAGCACTGGTGGAGGTTAAAGCTGGGATCACAGTAAATAAAACATGCTCGGTACTGTGGAAAACCTTTTAGCACAAAAGAGTGTTAAAGTGTGCCATGTTCAGATTTGTAGTGGCATGGTACAATGGTTCAGCTTGTGGAGGAGGCTGCTATTTTGTGTGGTATTTTGGTGTACCAACATTTGTCATGGTTATGTTGTATGCTAACCTAAATTTTGTTTCAGCTTGCTATCTTAGATCATGCTGGTATGACCACAAGTAATCAATAGTCAATAGAATGAGGCTGTGCTTCCATCTATCCCAGGCTGAACCACGATATGGAATAGTACTCCTGACTCTGGTCCATGGCAATGAGAAGCAAGTCGGTTCTGGATTGTTCTGCAGCATGTGGCTGCAGTCATATTTGGACACTTGGTACTTGTGTTTGGATGGCTTCTGGGGCAACAACAGTACTTACTGTTCCCCATTTACTAGAGATGGATCCTTTTTCTGGAAAAACTTAGTGTTGTTTTTTGGGGTTTTTTCTGTTCATCTTCCTATATTTTTTAAAACATCAATGAGTTTATAAAACTGATTTGATATAATCTAATTTTCTGCAAATACTTGCAAAAGAAATGTAGAGNAGGCTGTGAATATAAATATAGTTAAATATAGTTTTACCCCTATTTCCCTATTGTTCCACACAAGCTTGTATTCTCTCTGCTGCATTTGGTGTTAGCTGTCTTGCAGAGCTTGGGACAATATATAACACTTTTTTTTTTTTTTTTTTTTTTTGAAAATAGCTCTCCTTTTCTGCAGAAGAGAATTCTACAGTTATAATTTTCAATCTCTAGCTTTCATATTTACTGTGACACTGGAACACACGTTGCTGCTGCTGTGTTTGAGAAGCTCTCTGGTGTTTTAAAATTTAGAATTAGAAGTTGCTCTTACGTTAAATTTCTTTTGTGCATCCCAGACTAATTAAGAATCCATTAACATGAACTGCTTTGCCGTTTTTTATTGGTCATAGGCCTAGAGGTGTAGAATAAAACCCTCAAAATGTATTTTACCTTCTAAATGGAGTCTTTAGGGAATAATAATTTCTGAAGTAATATTCCAATAATGGTAGTTCAGCACTTGGAGATTGGGTACACATGCATTTCAGTATATTGTAATAATGTGGGAACGCTTCATTAATGTATTTGCTTCTACTTTGATCCTACGCTGTGTGTGTGTACTTCTATAAAAGCTATTTCATACTGGTTGTGACTTTCACTTGTTCTGTTTGTAATTAAACATCTGGAAACAAAACTTCCTTGATGTTTTTAGTCTTCATTTAGTATTTGAAAAAGAAAATCTGGTATAGTCCTGCAAATTCCATGTGGAAAATACCCATAAAAATCACGTAATTACTATATTCTGCAAGATATTAAAAAATATTCCTGTAACATAACCAATTAGGAAAAATGGAAGTGATGTAGAAGGTGTGCTTCTCCCCTTCCTGCATTATTAAAGTAATGCTCAGCATTCCTTATACAATGTATGTATAGGTAAAGAGCCCTGAGCCTTTTGAGACTTTTCAGTCAATGTGGATTTGCATAGCAGCGCAGATAGTGGGTTCTTTTAGCATCAGGCTGAAAAACACATAAATCCTTGAAGAAAACAAATCGCTTTCATTAGTTTTTCAATTTTTGGACACTAAGCAATTGAGATAGAGAATCAGACATGAGATTAGTTTCAGAGAACTGATATTGCTGTGTTATACATTCAGTGTATCATTTTGACTAGTATTTTACTTTATTTAAACTGAAATCAGCTGAGTTCTTTAAGTTCTTCAAGCTTTTTAGTCAGATTTTGGGACAGGCTTCTTTCTTCTTCCTGGATGCTTCCTGTTATGGTAGTAGAAGACATTCTTTTGTTTTATGCTAGAATACACTTCCACTAACATGCAGCAGCCATAAGGACTGGGTATTCTTTTGTAGCTAAATATAGCCACACCCCCTACAGACAAATGAAAAACTGCCACCCTCAAAAAAAGCCAAAAAATCCCCACAAACCTGAAGTAATTTATTGTTTTAAAGAAGCTGAAGCAACATCTGTAATGTAGGAATCATTCAAGAAATGTTTAGTTGCACATAATAAATTTAGTTTCTGGAAATCATCCATTGATTGTAATTGACCATAACAGGCATATTTTCCACTGGACTTCTCATCTCCTATTTTTAGATGACTTTCCATAAAGTGATCTACATTTTTTCTTCACCTGAGGTGTATGTGCTTACTAAGTTGGAATGTCTTGTTTGAGTTATTTAGTTTAGTAGTATTGTATATAGGGTAAATATGGATTATGGATTGAATGGTTCCCAGAGTTGTGGGGTAAAGGCAGGAGGTGATCAGGATGCCTTAGCTCCCCAGCCAGTCCCATCACAGTTAGTGAGAAAAGGGAGGATGCTCTGTTGTCCCTGATGTCCCTCAGTTTATGCCTGAGGCTACACAGTCAGGTGCTGTGGGGACCTGGTTCTGTGAAGTCCACAAGCTCCTCCCTGAGTGTGCCCACCCTCTCTCACAGAACTTACTGACACTTTGGCATTTGCCCAGTATTTGGTACTCCAACACACTAGAGATTTCTGGATTTTTTTGCCCACTCCTTCTATGGACAGAGGAGGAACTTGAAAAGGAGACTTGCATTGACCACATGGGCCGTGTCTGGTCATTGTGCTTTGGAAATCTGCAGTTTTTCAGAAGCTGATGGGTGCTGTCAGGAGTATTCAGTGACCCTTTTTGTTATACTTCTGGCTTCTTTTACTTTAATAAACTCATACCCATTGAAAATTCTTTGACTCCACTGCCCTCATTTTTCCTCCTCTTCCATTTGTTTGCAGTACCTTTTCCATTTTTCATTCATTTACTCTCTGGCTCTGTAGATTGTGTCTTACTTTGCCTTCCCAGTAGAGCTTTTAATTTTGTAGAGTAGGGTCTGGAGCAATCCTTGCTGTGGACTCCTCTGGGGGCAAAAACATTATGAACAGGATCATAAGCCTCCTGTTTGAAATAGGAATGAAGTTCCCTCCTCTTGCCTGTCTCCTTTCTGGAAGGAGAGGAGAAAAGAAAGAAAGGAGATTGCTGCCATGGCCCCAGCTGCTACTGCTGCTGTCAGGATCATTTAATTGCTGCAGCCTCTCTCATTGCTAGCACATGGGAGAAATTAACACTGATCAAAAATGTGAAGTGCATCCCGTACTTTACATATCTCCATGCATAAGCAATAAATCAAAATGAGAACTCAGCAGAATTACACCAAAGCAACTTGCTGCTCTTGGCTTAGTTCTTGGAATGACAAGCTTGGGTTGTTTTTTATTTGTTTGTTTTCAAACATTAATTGATAATTAAAAGCATCATATACTGTATTACTTCAGAAGTAAATTATTAATGTAAACAAAACCCTCAGCTGCTTGTAAAGCATCTCTCATAAAACTGCACTGCTGGCTCTAAAGGCCAGTGAAGATACACTAATTCTATAACAAATTAGTCTGATTTATAGAACTGTTGAATTGTATCAAAGATCCAATCAGAAGCTGTCATTGTTCTGTAGCCCAGTGTTAATATATCTGTTTTTCCATTAATTGCATAATGACTGTTAACTTAATCTACAACAGATCAATGGTAGTGAACTGTGGAGTATGTTATTTCTATTGAGTAGTAAGTGAATGGGGTGTTTGAACTAGCTCAGTGTTCTGTTGAAAAGAACAGCAATTGATTGATGTGGAAAAAATGAATGTGAGAGTAGCACTACAGAACATGTGAAGATTTTTTTAATGCCATTTCTGTGATTTTCTGATTTATCATTAAAGCTGTGGAGGCCTGTAGGTCTCATGCAGAAGTCCCTGAAATCATCCTTGTCTATCTACAAAAATTAGATGCTGTTTGCCATTTTTTAGAAGTGTGACGTTTCCTCTGCCCAACTCTTGTGACCAGCTCCTCCCTTGTCATATATGGAAAAAATGTAATTATCGGCCTATGACTCAAAATCCCAAATAGCAAGAAGTTAGCTGAAAAATCCATTTACTTGAAATGAAACTTAGATGTTTGAGCAGCCAGCTTGCAGGTTTAGTTTCAGGCCTTTAGAATTTTTTTTTCTGTGACTCCTTTTTTTAATTTTTTTTTTTTTTTAAGGAACCTTAGCACTAAAAACGCAAATGGTCTGAGATTAGGCATGGGATTTGATGACTGCTATCATGAAGATTGCAGCTCATGTGTCTGCTTCCTTCTTCTGTCAGAAGATAACTATTGTTTTCATTTGAAAATTAAAAATTACGTTATAGCATATCACTACCTAGGCCTCATGTGGTACTTAATGTAATGAAGTTTTGAGCATGTTTTCCAACTTTTGTGCATAAGAATTTTTTGTTTTATTCAATAAAACGCTACCTTTTCATATTTAAAGAGGCAGTTAGAGAAATTTACTGAGATTTCTGGTACAGAGCTGATGAGCAGGAGTTCATTGTTAGGAGTGAGCAGGGAGCCTCTTCCACGAAGTCTCAGTGAGCTGTTGTGAAAAGTTACTGTGATAATGATACTGTTTGTGAAGGGAGCAGCTCCAGTGTACCTGGCTGGCCCAGGAGAGAGCAGTCCAGACTGCCAGCTGCCTTTTGGTATGAAGCAGCAGTAAGGTACAACAGTTCAAGAGTTGAAAAATATCTGTGGCGTCTTTATATCTAAACTTACCCTCTTCAGCTCTCAACAGGAATTTTGATAAAGGGAAGTAGAAAAACACAACATTCTTTTGACCATTGTTGCTACAGTAGTTGTTCTTAAATTTTGTCTTTCTTTTTTCAAATGACTTAAATGTTGAAGGAATGCAAATGGGTAGCAGTTTGAGAAAGCAGAAGGAATATGGAGGATATAGGCCATGACAGAAATATTTTGCTGTTTTATTTTATAAAAGTTTATACTGAATTTATAGAAATGTTTGTAAGAGACCTGATACTCTTAATATTTTTCAAATAGGTATGTAGTATGCTCATTTTCAGTAAGGTAATATTGTTTACAACTGTCTGAAAGCAGGCAGGCTTTGTTCTCAGAATTCACTGATTGTAAAAGCCAGGGATCCCAATAATAAGAGAGGGTTAGACTGAGACAGTCGTTGATACGACCAATATGGTTAATTCTACGAAGTCCCTCTATTCCATCTAAAATGGCAGGTTATATACTCTTTCAGATAGTTTACAAATACAGACACATTTTCATTGGCACACAGCAGAGGAAAAAATGTAAATATACACTGTTTGGTTCACCCTTAAGGTGGCTTACACCTGCATGCTAACAATTCTATTCAGTGACCTTCAACACCCTATTATCTTTCCCAAACACCTTAATACCTAATTCTAACTACGCCACAACCGAGAAATTTTTTGCTGTGTCACAGGCCTTGGGCCCCAATTTAGGCCTCAGTCAAGGTAGTTCAATATCTATATCTATAAATCATGTCTTCTTTCCCTAAGAAATTCAGCAACAGATTGTCAAACATTATTGCTTTAAATTAGGCTCTTTTATGATTTTTTTATGGTTAGGAAGATTTTCAAGAATTCTGGAACTAATAATTGTCATCAGCTGTATAAGGAGCATCTAATGGCTTAAGTTGAGTAAGAATTGCTACCACTTATTACTAAGCAGTGGAAGCTGGTGCTAGTAAAGACACTGAAAATGCAGGTGCACCACACTACAGTAATAGGAGCCATTTAACAGATGGTTTTGATGTTAAGTTGAATTTTAAAATATTTCACTGCTACTGGCTTCTGTTTACTTATTCAGACTACTTGCTTTTGTCCTCCTTTGCCTGTCTACCTTAATGTGCTGAGAGAGAGAAAATAACAGCTTTGTGTGAAAAGCTTCTCAAAACAATAGGTTCGTTGAATGCTTAAAGTGTAGTAGGTTTGGAAAAGCCTCCGTTATATCCCATTCACAGTCAGCATGAACATTCCCTTGCTATTTTTGACTTTGTTTTCTGTGGTTTTGAAATATTTAGCAGGGGCAGAACACTGCTGACCATGTGTAACTGTACAAAAGGTGTAGGGAAAAGAGAGAATGAAGTTTATTGGTATCATCACTAGACCCAGGAGTGCTGATTAGTGTGGCTGGTAGTGGCAGCCTTCTAACTTACATTTTAGATGTCAAGCCTCTTCAGGACAAAAGAAGAAAACTTGCAGGGCTATCTTGGTTTCTTTGTGGCATTGTAGCTGAATTTGTGCTTACTCTGTTAATTACTTAATCACTTGTTTCCTTGATCAAGCAATTTCTCTAATAACTGAAACTGAGCAGCTGTTCTGTTTGTCTAAAAAGTATTCTTTCTTGAAAGTTGAGTTTGTTCCAATTTTGAACCTGTGATAGCTGTACATTCTAATGTGGTTAGTACTTCATGTTAATAGACCTTATGTCAACAGAAAGAGATCATCTTTCCCTAGCTAGGGTGCTGACTGTGTCAAAAAAATGGTATCCTTAGGAGGCACCATGCTGGAAATGCTGTAACTTTGATCTGGATTCTTGTTCTACCATGATAAGATAAAACTGTGGCCTGCCATTTCCTTTCAATGTCTGTTGTTTGTTCCTCTCATAGCGAAGTCACTCACATTTATCTGTTTTTGTTTAGTTTTGAATGGGTATACAATTTGGTAAGAGGAGCCCATCTGCACAGATGTGTACAGCTTTCTGACTTGTAGCTGTGCTTTCCTCAAAGATCACAGAAGCATCGGAAAGCAAAGGCTGGAAGACACCTGCAGATCATCTTGTGCAATCACTCTGTTCAAAGGAGGGTCAGCTATGGCATGTTGCTTAGGACTGCAGGCTGTTTGGTTTAAAAAGCATCAGCACTAGTTCAGACTGGGTTTTTTGTGAGCAGAATTGTAAATTGTATTTATGTCATGGTGAGATTTGAAGATTGAGGGAAGATAGTTCATTAATGCTGTACCTGCTTGTTGTTGCCAGTATCTGGTGCGGGGTAACACTTCTCTAGCATTCCAAGAGCTGACAACTTTCTACTCTAGTAAAAACTTTCTGCCAATACAAAAATTTCCAGATTTTAAAGTAATTTTCCTTTTTGTGTCTGAAATAAATTTATTTAAATGAATTATTAAAAAAATAAATATGTTTTGTGCAACTTGAACTTTTGCATTGGTATTACATGTTACTACTCTTGGTTAGGAGGATGCTTGAAAATACTTTTCAAGTATTTTTGTAAAATGATAGCAATATGAGTCGTAGTAACAAAACTACTGTTTTTATATAAGTAATTTCTATAACTTATGGAATTCTTGGCTTGGCTTTTAAGTGCTGAAGACAGGTGAGGACCATTTTGTGTGCCAAGCAGTCCCCCTGAAAGGGCCCAATGGTTTTGCTGACAACTGAGCTAACCTACTTCTGCTGGAAAGTGGGACAGGGTTCAGTCGTGCAGATCATTTCTCACACTGAGTTATTGACTGCATTTGTCTCCTCTTCTCTGGGAAATTTCACATGAAACAGAATCAAGTGTATGTGCAGTGTCCAAGACCCTATAAAATCTGAAAAGTACCTGAGGTCCTCAAGTTTTGTTTAATACTGAGAAATAAAGTGGTAGCCAAATCATTTTGATACCAGATTTCCCATACTCTTTTTGGTTATAATTCTTCAACTGTAGGAAGCACTCTAATATCTGCTAGAAAGAATCCTATTTGCTTTTCATTATTTTCAAAATTAGAAGTGTATTAAGCAGTATGGCTCACAGTTTTTAAATTGCATCTTTTGATTCTTCAATGGAATGCTTAATTTTTTAACATGAGCTATAGATTTTCATGTTTAAATCTTATTAATCAATGCACTTATTTGCAGTGCTCTACCAGTTTATCTGTTTATTGTTTTCCTAGGTGTTTTGGAAGTTTATTCCATTTCTGTTTTCTGGAAACTGAAATAACCAATCTTTTTATTTCATTGTGGTTAAGTTTCATTCAAGTTATATTGCTCTCTCCGTAATACAGGCCTTCAGGATAAGCATGTCTGACATGGGAAAACTCCCTGGGAATGCAGAGAGCTTACTTGATCTGCATATATTTAATGGCTAAAACCAGAATTTCTTAGTGACACACACTCCCCTAAACATTGAAGAAGTCTGTGTTGCTAAGATTTTAATGTCATGAGGATAGAAAGGCACTCTCTGTTCAGAGAAGCACTGATTTATTTTTCTTTGACTTACCATGACAGGAAATATTTTTTAGTAGACTGTATATCTTCCTAAGGAGAACTTTTTCCATCAAGTTTGTCCACATGAGGATGTGCAGTTAGAAGTAAGATGGGCTTTTTAATCTATCTATCTATCTATCTATCTATCTATCTATCTATCTATCTATCTATCTATTTATTTTTACTTTGGGCCAGGTAGACTAAGTAGTCCAAAAATAAATACTAGGAATGTCTTTTGCGTGTGGCGTTCGTTCAGACAGGATCAAGAGGAAGAGAAGTGTTTTCATTACTTAGTGACTTAGGGACTATTAGCAGCTAGAGATTCAAGTTTCATTCAGATAAATACTGTAGCAGTACACAGAAATATATAACTGCAGTAAGTAATCTCTTTTCTCTCCACATTCTCTTGTCTTTACATTTTTTATTTCTTTTCTATGAGATAATGTCTGGAATGTTAGACTTGCAATACTGTGAAGCAATTGTAATTGGTACATTGGGGCTTACTGCACTAGAAAAATGAAATAAAAATGATTTGCAGTGCAGATGTTAATGTTAGCGATGAAAACCATCTCCACAGAAGTGTCTCTGAGGTGGGTGGCCATTAATAATGCTGAGTTTTGTGATGATTTGAAGAGGACCTTTTCTCTGCCTGCCAGGGGAGACAGCATGAGGATTAAAGCATAAGTGCCAAATGTTTCATAGCTTTTCTCCCTCAGATTTTATGCAAATTCCATAATGGATCAATTTGCATATTCCAAGGTAGCTTGCCTATCTTGTTTAAATTTGTGGATTTGTTCTGAAAGTTAATCTTAATAAATTAGGTTTATTGTTTCAAAGTGAGATAGGGATCAGATGAGTCTATTACTCTGCTTATGCCTCACCTTGATCCCAAGGCTATTTCTTTTATGAACAGGCTGACAATTTGGGCTATCATTATCTGATCTGTTTTTTACAGTTCTGCTACAGACTTTCTGCATGGGGTTTATGTGGTGGCAGTCATCTCTGAAATCCATTTGCTTAGGACGTGCCACCAAGCAAGCACACAAGTGATGTAAACACTACTGCTCAAAACACACTGATGTGTGTGGGCCTGCAGTAAATGTTCAGTTGAAAGAAGTGACATTATAGCAATAAAAATGCAAGTTAAGAATTGAGGTTCACCTTCCCTGTCAACTGAGTTGAAAGCAGAATCTCCTGCAGTCTGAAACTGTGGCTTGGAAGATGCTTTTGATTTATGGTGAAGAGCAGTCTGGTAAAAACCTAGCACAGCCACAGAAGTTTTGATGTGCAGGTAATAAAAGCCTGTGAGTTGAAGATATGGTCAGGGTGTGAGTAAGATTTATCTGAGCTGTGTTTACACGAGTCTTTTCAGGATTTATTATGAAGTTTGTAAACCCTATTTTGTTTTATCATGAATTTTTGTTTGGTTTTCTTTTTTGTTGCTAAAGACTCCTGGGCTATTTGTTATTCCAGATTTACATCCTATTTTTTCCCCATAATTGCTTGTAACTGGTGTTACCAGTCTCCCCAAGACTCCTTAGTCCCAGGAAATTATTGCCTCTAGAATCTTCCCTTGCATTTATTATCTGTATTGCATTGGTATTGGACAGAGCTGCTGTAGTGGAAAGTTCTGCATGAGCTGAGCAGATTTCATCAGCCCTGTCTCAATATACATAATGAGGGGGAAAAAAATGGGATGAGTTTAACCTGAGGAGTAATGAAGGTTGATGGAAGATGGCTGGCAGTGCAAAGCAGGAACAGTACTACAAAGAACTCACTAATGGAACTTTTTCCCTGTCGCTGGTAACTAGAAATTAAATACACAATATTTGGATTAAACAGCACAGATTTTTCCAATGGGGTATATGCAATCAATCATCCCTGGAAAGTGCTATTGACTGGGATCTAAACTAGACTGAATAATATATTGTTGTGTACTGCAAGATATATTTTCATTGGTAGAGGAATTTGCTAGTGACCCAGTAGATAACCCTTCTTCCTAACTATTGTTTGCTTAAAATAGAGACTTGAAGTGTAAATTCTTCATTGAGGAATTCTTCATTTGGGTAGAAGAGAAAGTAAGACTTGCTTTTTTTCCCCCTCCAGCTTGAATGCTGGGCAGTGTAACAGCCCACTCTTTGTAGAACTGTAGGAATTTAAGATGTACGTGTCTTTGTATACTTTGTATACAAACAGGTTCAGCTCCTCAGTACCCAGCTTTTTGGGAAATACCTTGTTACCATCCTTGATGTTTTGTTTTTTTTATATTTTCGTAGACACAACTTGATGATTGTGTGATGGTGATGAGGGGGTTTTTGGGGTTTGGAGTGGTTTTTCATGTTTGGGTTTGTTTGTTTGTTTTAAAGGAAGTTAAACTTGAATGAAACCTGTTACTTAATGGGCCTATTTTTCATCAGTCTCCTAGTGAATAAGTTTGTTGTCTTACTCTCTCAATTTCCCAGACTCAGCCCATTACCAAAATGATACATATGTAGCTTATAAGTGCAAAAGTGAAGGACCTTCTGCTTTACAGGCATTGTATATATTTGATACTTCATTCTGTTGATGGTTTTTGAGGAATAGGTATTCTCTTAATGCCTTTTTCTCCCATTCTCCCCTTGAGGTAATAGATGGAGTCTCTCCTTTTGTTACTTTTATTTTAGTACACTTTTAACTACAGAAAAGAGAGGTGAAAGGTGGTTCTGTTTGGTTGTCATGCAAAACTGAAATCGAAAGTCCAGATATCTGGTTCTAGCTCTAATTGCTGGAATTTGTCATTCAGTATTCTACTTTTAATATGGGAGTGATTTTATCCACCTCTCTGTTTTTTAAGGACTACCTTTTTCCACAATAAGAATCTGCTTATGCTTGTTTTTTGCTAATTCAGGATGTACCATACTTCCTAAAAATGGGGTTGTCACCATTTTTTATTATAAGATGTGGGAGTGCTGTTGATTCTAGTGATTCATCAGAAATTCCCCTTTCCCTCTTTGAGAGCAGGGCTCAGGCAAATGACTTCTCTGAAGAAGAGAAGAGCTTCAGGCTTTATCTAGACAAGTTTGTCTTCATTTTAATGCAGGTTATATTCACTGTAGTCTCATCTGAACTGGGTACAAAATGTACATTTAACAGAGTTTTTAAAGGAAGCAGGATTTGGTGGGAATACTGATTAATAGTTTTTTCTTCCTTTTTTTGAAGATCAAGCAGATTACCCTTAGTGTTGCTTCTGAACATGACAACAGACAGGAAGGCTGTAATCATAGTAAAAGTGTTCTCCAGAATTTACTTGTTTGTTTGTTTCAGGTTTGTTTTTTTTTTTTGTCCTTTTCATGCATGATTTGGAAATGTATTCACAAACTCAGCTTGGGAACTCTGAATAAATCACAGCATATTCAGGGTGGAAGGGATCTCAGAAAGTTTCTAGTCCATGTTTCTGCTTGAAGCAGCATCAGTTGTGAGATGAGACCAGGTTACTCAGCAGTCTGGTTGGTAGCCTTGAAAACTTATGGTTTGGGAGACTGCACAACCTTCCTGAGCATGTTTCTTGTACTACTGAGCTGTCTTATTGTGACAGTTTTTCCTTGTATCCTTTCAGAAGCCAGATATAACGAGTCTAGGATTTCAAAAGGAGAAGGAATCTATCTCATGTTTCCTACTTCCTTTTTCTTCTCCTTTGTAACCTTTCCCCTCTTTAGCTTCTATTTTAACCTCCTCTCTCCTACCTCTTCTGGTGTCACTGATATGATGTATCCATAACCTTTGACTTTCCCACAAGCACTACTCTTTAAAAGCTTGTAAAGACGATGACAAATGTAACCAAAAAAGGAAACTAAGGCAAATAATGCTTTAATGGTCCCATTATGTATAAAACCATAATGCTTCTTTGACACTCAAAGCCTAGTACAAATGGAAAGCAAAGGAACACACCATGGTTATTTTGTAGTTTTCCTTTTCTGTTTAAAGATAGAATAATATAAGTTAAAAGTGTATTTGAAAGATTGTGCTACCAGAAGCACATAGGGCTCTTCAGGTCTTTCGAAAACAGATAGGAAAACATATCCATTGACATGGTGATTTGCCTTCAGCCAGAGTAGTCTTGAATTCTTATGTCACAACTAAGGCTGAAACAGGGGAGATCAGTGAATTGGACTTGTTTCTTGTCAGAAATCAAGTCAAACTAGTTGTTTATAATCTTATTATTGGAACAATATGAAATGATAGATAAGCCAAGAATTACTTGGTAACTGAGAAGTAGTTTTGTTACCCAAATGTGTAGATGATGCTTTAGACAAGATGAAATTTGGAGATTATCCAGATATCTTAAAAAAGAGAAAAAAAAAGTGGAAACCAGGTAATGTAATCTCATTTGTCTCCAGGTTTCTTGTAATAAGTGATTGAATAAATTGAAAAGATTTTAAGAGTTCTTCAAAACAAATCAACTCCCAAGTGATATAATGCAGTTTAATACACTGTGGAAATCATTATAACTGGTCTTGTAAAAGGCAAATTTAGTAAGTAACCTGCAATCTTCATCATAGCGTAGTAAATTTTGAATAAATCTGCTAGATGAATATAATTTTTTCTTTTCTATTTTTTTCTTTCCTACAAATCTGTCAATATAAAAGATAGCTGCTTTCAAGCTTTTTATCCTGAGCAAAGGCTACTTCTAGGAATAAATGTGCTTTTCATGATAAATGTGACCTACAGAAAGTGGATGAGAGCTCTGGGCTTTGTTTTGGGGGTAACAGCATTTAATACAGATAAAAATCTTTCTGAGGATATATAGCTTATTAAAATTGGAGTAACCATAAGAGATAAAAAGTACTGAACTTTAGAATAGCAAAAAGTTTTCATCAGAAAGCTAGAGTGGTAAGTGGAGAACATGCACCCAACCCTGCTTATCAACACAAGACATAAAATCAGAGAGGAGGTGTCAAGCTGTTTGAAAAAGAAATCTTTTGTTCTAAGCTGATACTTGTATGTTTAAGCTGCAGATAAACATTTGCTGCTCTGTATTTCTAGTTTTGTAACAGATTGTGCTGTGTATGCAGTGATTTCTGAGGTTTGAGCTAATGTGCTTATCCTCATTGCTGTTTTGCAGAAGCCTTTAATAAATTTTAAGAAGTGAAGAAAGTCCCTTTGTACTTCCTTGTACTTTTGAGTTTTAAATAGGCAATGTCTACTTTTGTTCCTTTGTTAATTGTTTATAATAATTACACAGTCTGATCTTCTACTTTTTGAACTCTTGCTCTGTCTCAGTTTTATTTCTTTATTCCTGAAGGTATGTTCAGTGGGTGTATTTAACAGGTGTTTGTACTACATGTTTGTGTGGGTCTTGTGATAATCAAGATCAGCAATGGATTGTGTGGTTTACAGGATACATCATAATTGCTGAGTTTTATGCAATTATGATGCTTCTTAGTGACTCTTAATGGTGTTCTCTTTCCAGATCTCAAATCTTTTGGAGAAACTGGAGGGCTTCAAGACCAGAACTCCTTAATACATTGAAATAGTTCAGGTTTATATCCACGTTTGATTTCTTGGTACTTTGTTCTGCAGTGGAGGAACTCTGTGTTCCATTAATAAGGTAGTTATCAAGTGAGGGATTCTTTTTTTTTTTTTTTTTTGTGCCTGGGTGCATTAAATGGATTGTTATCTCAATAGCTACAGCCTCATTTACTAGTAACTACAGGGGGTGTAAGTTATTTAAGTAGGAACTTGCCAGGAATACTTATGTCAGTTTAGTAAGGAAGAATAAAAAGAGGCTTATTTAAAGTTACATTTTATAGGAGGAGCTTTACTTCTGCAACATCTGAGCACCAGTGGCTGCAATGGCCCAGTGTATCCCATCTGTGTCCCCTCCCAAGTCCTCGTGCACCCCCAGACTCCGCATTGGTGGGGTGGGGGAGAGTCCTTGATTCTGTGTAAGCTCTGCTCAGCAATTGCTAAAACATCCCTGTGTTATCCACACAGTTTTCAGCCCCATACAAGCTGCTATGAAGAAAATTAACTTTGTTCCAGTCAAACCCAGCACAAGATATAAGTAAATAACTTGCAAACTTCTCTTTATTTGTGTGGAGGCTCACTTTCCATATTTCACTTTGGTCTGCAGGCTTGGAAGATTGGTCCTGAATGTGGTATCAATATAAAATTGAGAAACAAACAGTATGTCACAGGTGGAAATTAGGAAGCAAAATAACTTGTTTTGCCTATGATTTGTCTCTTACATTAAATTATTTGGCAAACACCAGCATGTTTGTTCAAAAATAATACAGTTGAGTGAATAACTGTAGCCAACCCATCACGTCATCCTAAGCAATAGTTATAAGAAAAAATAATGGTAAACTAATTTAAGCATGCTAAATGATTTAGCAATTTGCCACTCAGTAGTTGGATCTCACAAAGGCTGCTTTGACTGTGGGCATGTGGCCATGCCTTTTGTTTGATCCAAGTATAGTAACTAAGAATGATGCTTTGTTGCATGTCTGTCAGATGGATGAAACAATATTAATTTTAGAGACTCATGTTTTTGACTGGCTGTTCAAACTTTGGATAAGCAAGCATTTTGAGCTCAATTTAAGTTGATGAGCAGCCACTCCTGAGTTTGCTTCAGATTCCTGCTTTTCCTTTCCGAACTTTATAATTAATCTTTTTCATGTATTTTAATTATGCTGTTTTATATATTTTTATAAACCAAACCAAAACTCTCTGGACTCCTGTGCTATGCATATTGAGCTGTTGACTAGGGCCTTCTAGATGTTGGAACCATTTCTTTGGGCTTGTCTTAACTGAAGGCTTGTTGCATAATAAATACCTTTGTAGATACTGGTTGATGTCCTTTAGTCCTTTACTTTAAAATGAAGTAATTAATTATTTTGTAATTGCTACTTTGGATTTTGCTGGAATGTTTATTCTGCAATGTAAATATTTGTAAATTACTTGGGCATGTTTAGCCTGATAGGATATATTGCAGTATTTTTCAGTTTGAAAAAAAAAAAGCAGTTTGGAATTGCCTATCTAACATTGAGAGTTATATTTATGGAAGCATAATTTGTTCAGTCATCTTGAGTTTAAATATAGTGTAATGTGACAAACTTAGTTAACGCATGCTTAGAAAAGGGTATGGGGGAGGTAACTGAAGAAATTGTCATCCGTTGGGACTGAGACACTAGTGCAAAT
>VWZU01011663.1:2537568-2629178 GCA_013397095.1 Sterrhoptilus dennistouni | reverse complement strand
GGGTGGGGGTGGGGGTGGGTGTGTTTGCTTGTTTGGGGTGGGGTTGTTGTTTTGCTTTATTTTCTTTTGTTGTTGTTATTACTTCCTTGTATCCTAAAACTGTTTATCAGCCTTTTAAGCTACAGTTACCTAGGCTGTCTTTCTGAAATACTTGATTTGCCTTGAGTTTTTAATTGTCTATTTTGAAAGGAGATATTCAAGTCCCACCACTAGGTTTAAAGTACGACAAAGGGCCTTGTTATGGTGGGCTCAAGTAACCAGAGTAAAGCGTTGTCCCACCTCTGGGCAGTTGCCCCCGATATGCTCAAAAAGCAGTAATTCACAGAAGTTAGCAAACACTTCCTTGCTCATGGAGAGGAGAATTGTAGCTACAACTTTTCATCACATTTTTCATGGTATCTTTTAAGTTTTCCCCCCAAATAACACTTTTATTGCCTCTCTGTTGGGAGAATGAGGCTTTGGCGTTTTGAGGATGAGTCCTGTGTGGGATTTGTGCCCGTAACAACACGCAGTGGCAGCTGTGAGACGGCAGTGCCGCTGCTGCTCAGCCCTCAGCACTGCTGTCTCTCCCGGCATACTGACCTAGAATACTGCCCTAGATCTGTTTCAGAGGATTTCTTTAATTTTCCCCTTCTAGCTTGTCAGAAACCCCCTCAGGATGGTAGGTGGTTGCAATGTGATAAATTAGCTGCTAATTAGTTTTCTTCTAGAAATATTATTTATTACCTTTTAAATATTTTTTTCTTCTCTTCACATCTTGACACTTTCTCTGACACATCATAATGTTAATTAATCTCCTTAATTCATCTACGTGTGTAAACACAGAATCTTTAGTTTGTTGCTTCCTATTAAATGTTAGCTTTGTACAACTGTAAACGAACAAGTTCATTGACTGTTAGGAGTGGTAAACTTCTGTAGCGTGCCTTCATCACAAATTTTTTGTTTATTGCAATGCTTTTGTTGTGATCAATTGCAACACTGAGGCTTTCATGCACAGTAATTACTATCAAGTCTCTTCATACTGAAATCTGTCAAAAATGAAATGGTGACTGTATTTTGTTTTGGCCTCTGCCTAAATGAGAGGCATAAATAATGTTTTGAAATAGGAAGGGGTGCTGGTGTCTAGTCAGAAGGGGCATTCACCTTTGAAATGGTCAATGTAATCTAGAAATCATAACAATCTGCTCCTTGTTTAATGGTTTACATGGGTTGGTTCTTCTGGCCTTAGTCCCGTTTGCTGAGAACAAATGACAATATTATATAAAAAAAACCAAACAACAAAGACCCCCCCCCCTAAAACTCCCCCAACAACGTTAATGCTTGCTGACTTCCTTTGGGATAAAAAGTCTGAGAAGCCAAAACCAAAAAGCTTTTTTTTCAGCATTTCTGAATTTGGCACCTCTCCTTTCTTTTCAGATTTGAGGTCCTTTGCAGTTTCCTTCATGGCAGAAGCTAACCTTCTGCCTGGATAAATATCAAAATCCAACTGTGTGATGTTACCATTATTGGGTGCCACTTCAGAATGACAGCCTTAGAGTTTCTTAGGTTACGTTATGGTAGATTCATCCAGGGTTTCAGCTGCACTTGCCTAGTGTGGGTTATCTGTATTCTGCTCTTTCATGAAAGGAAGTCCTGGAGCCATCTCAGATTTGATGGGCCACTTACATTCTCAGAAGAATTCTGTCCTGAAAAGATGCTGTTCTAACCACTCTGTTGGCACTGAGTGTTTACAGTTGCCTCTCTAGGCAAGTGTTCTATTGAAAGGATACTAAAAATATTTAAGAATATGTATGTTCCCAAAAGATTTCTCACATAATTGCTCCATTTCTGACAGGTAAAATATTTTAACATTTCCTCCCTACCTCAGTTTTCTAACTTCTCTGGTGCTTGCTTTCTTTCGCTTACATTGTAGTGTTTGAAAACCTTATTCCTAAAAGCGTCCATCATTCTCTCTCCTGAAGAACCTTTCTTCAACTTCTTCAGATTCCTCAATTCTTCCACTTCCTTTTGTGCCTTCTTCCTAATTTCTCCACCTTGGCTCACCTGAGACCAGGATTTAGAAGAATTTGCATTAATAATTTACAACATTTACTCTGTCTTGGAGTATTTTCCCTTACAACACACAGAGTCTGGTTTTTTTTGCAGAAATCACTGAAGTTTAACGATTCTTGATTCCCATTGTCTACCCAAAGGTCAGTTTGCAGGCACGTCACCAGCCTCTTAGCAATAGAGAAAGTACTTGTGATATAACCTGCACATGGATAGACAGATACTCTAAACTGTGGCAGTTGATTTACTGAATATTTAAAATATCATTAAATGATTTTAAAAAGTTCTATTCCAGCACCTTAAGTAAAATTTGGGGTTGAAAGATTTCCTTACCTATAACTACCAAAGCAGACATTTGAAAATGTGATTGTATATTGACAATAAATGCAAGTATGGTACTGAGGCTCTTAAAATCCAGAGAACAAAACTCAAATTTTAAAACACATGGTTTCACTTGGTCGCTGTATTGTATCCAGCATAATTTTCCCTCCTATAACCACTTATGTTTTGTCCTTTTCTATCAAAGTCCTGCAAGTATAAAGTACTGAAGTCTGAAAATGTTGTTTTTAAAACTGAGTGTAAAGAAATAAAATAAAGAAAAACATTGTTTTTTCTTTATTGTTTGGCAGGAGGTAGATTATTTCTTGGCTATAATAATCTAGAATAAGATTGATATGCTGTGTTGAATGCAGAGTTGGTGCAGTAGCATTTTGCTTTTAACGAAATATATCATGAGTGCAATGCTTTATTCCCAGAGTGAAATCTGAAACTTTGAGCTGAAAACAGACTCTCTAGGTGCTAGTTGTCTATCAAACTGTTTTTCAGATTTAAGAATGTGATTTGGAGCTGCTTATAAGAATTTTGCCTATAGTGGAGAAGTTTATTGTCAAGCATTGATCTTTCCTTGGACCAAACAAAACTTTTGGCTTCTGATATCCTAAATTTAGTCCAAGTTAACTTGGTGGATGTAGAGAGGAGACAAATATCACTTAATTATTTGATTTAGTAAGTGTTTAGTTATTAAGTACTGAAAATCATGATTACGGTTTGTGATGTAATGAAGCCAGACACTTTGCAGACATTTTTCATTTTTGGGTAGTTTTTTCTTCATTTTACCAAACCCCATAATTTTCAGGATGTGAACATTAAAATAAATTTGGTCGCACAACATTTACTTAAAATAGTTGTTCAAAAAAAATTATTTTCGTCTTTACTTTTCACGAGAACATAATTTTATTGAAGTTCCTTCTAACATACTTCTGTGCAAAAGAAAGATTAAATTCTCCTGAGTTGTGTGAGTATAATTTTGTGGGGGAGGAGGGGAAAGGTTTTTATAATTATGTGTATATTTTCAACTAGGATTTTTATATCATGTGGTTGATCTTTTTAATACCTTCTAATCACAGCTTTTAAGATAACGCTGACCAGATGTAAATCAGTAATTAAGAAAAAATAATTACTGAAGGAATTCTAGATCAATTAGACATGGTCTAAAAGCACATGATCTGTCATTAGTACGTGTTTTTAGTGGTGTGTTCATAAATATTTTTCTGTTTGCAGAGACAATGGATCCTTTTGTATTTGAGGCTTTGTCAAAATCAAGGCGGGAGGGGGAAGAAATATCAATTTTGCAAAGAAGGTGATTTGCATACTACTACTCCTTATTCTTTGCTTTCTGTCAATTTTTTAAGCTTGCTGTGACCTACTTTAGAGTCTTATGATTAGATTAGGAATTTCAGTGAATTCTCTGTTGCAGGATACAGTAGTTTCAGCACTTGTGCTTGTTACCGCTTTTTGTTTTACTGGGAATAATGCACAGTTTCTCATCATAAGCCTCTGATGAATTCCTTGATTCCTTTCTCTTGATTTTTTTTTATTCTCCTTGATTTTTTTTCATTCTTGTTTGTTTGTTGTTGTTTGAGGGTTGTTTTTAGTATTTTTTTTATTATTATGTAAGCAAACAGTGCCTTATTTTCATGGTTTTAAGTTTTTAACTTATATCAGACAAGATATAGCAGCTACAGGGTTTGTACCATCCTCCCAGTGTCAGTCTTAAGTTATGAATTCCAGGACAGACTCAACTGGAGAAATTTGTCCTGTGCAAAAATGTTGTAGGTCATTGCCAGAATATTCTTTTTGTCACCACAGTTTTGTCAGTCTGTAGATGGCTTTGGTTTTTTTCTTTGTCATCTTAGGTATACTGGAAATACAAGAAGAGTAAAACCCACATACATGAACCATAGCCACTCTGACATTTGGATGTTTGTGGCTGAATGGCAGAGTGTAATGTCTTGCAGAGACACCAAAATGACTATGAAAGAACTTTCTTGATAACAAATTTAAGATTAGATAATTTTGTATGATAAGCAGGCAGGAGTTAATTAGCTAGCTGAGAAATGGGTGCAGTATAGTGTATATACATTGCAGTATATTTTATGTTTGGACTCAATCCTAAGGGTCTCTTTTAAGCTAAGTGATTCTATGATACTAATTGTGGCTCTTTTACCACTAGTGCTGGTGTCCCAAGCTACTTCAGTAGGAATCGAATATATGATTCTACATGGGTCCTGCCTAGTAGTTTATGAATAATTCATCATTTTGAAAAGCATAAATTATCAGTTCCTTTTCATTAGTAATTCATAACTTAAAAAAAAAAAAAAAAAAATGAAGTGCTAAATTGCAAAAGATATGCTTCCAGAGATGGAAAGCAGGGTTTTAATAAGGGAGGAGACAAAACTGGAGGACTTTTTTCTCATTTACTACTACCCTAAATTCATGAGGAATAAGATAAAATACATCTATCTGAACTGTTCCAGTTTTTGCTCTGCTATACTTTGGGTTAGCTTTTGTATTGCTAAAACTGGAGACCTTTTCTTTTTCAATAATTTTGGAACAAGTTAAATATATTTTAAAAATTACTGAAGGAGAAAAACCTACCCCAAACCAGAAAGCTCTGAACACTCTTGTCCTGTCACCTAATTCCACTTCCTAGTCCTAGCCAGATAAGTTTTAAAAAGGGCTAACTTTGATGAAACCAGGTCAACCCTGAATATTTAATGTAAATCCCTAGTCTTGATAGAATACATTCAAAAACCGAACTGGGCAAAGCAAGCTGGAAGGTTGAATGGTTAAGATGGTATTTTAGTCTTTGGCTTGTATTTGCCCTACATCACAATAACTCCATTGATCAGTATAGTATTTCTAGTGGTGATGAAACTTCACACTTAAGGTCAGGTCCTTTCTATGTCCCAGGTACTATTGTGCTGCTTTTGCAAAGACACAAATTAAAGATCTCTTTAATTCTAATTTGTCCATCACTACTTGATCACTCTATGTGCCAGTGTTGGTGGTTTTTTCAGTCCTTAAAATGACAAAGGGAGGGTAAGGATTTGAAGCAGTAAAATAAAAAATATTGAGTTAAGATGAAAATAAACTTTTGGAAAAGGTGAAGCATTGGTAGGAGTATTTCCAAATAAAATTCATAGTGTGTCTTCTCACCTCTAATCCAGCTGAAATGCAAAGGCTGCAAATTCCACTGGATGTACTTGAGCAAGGATATTCTGTTTTGGCACACTTGACATTTCCCATCCTTTTTGGAGACTGAAAGTGTTAAATAATCTAATTTCCATGCATTTTAGAAAACAAGTATGAAAACTCACAGCACTTCACTGATTTTGCTCATATATAGTTTCCTTTCTGTGACACCTCTGTGGTTTATATGCAAGCCTTCAAGGATTAGGTAGGGTAATGTTAGTCTCATAATAGTATCCCTTTCTGGCACAACAAGTAACCAAACCACCAATGACTGTAATTATCATAGCCATTAGCATTACTGCTGGCTGGAAATAATGAATTTCAGTCCGAGCCCAGCAGTGATTGTTGGCTGACCTTTCAAGCAAACCTAGTGAAGTGGAAAAGGGATTCCTTTTAATTTGTGTGGTAATTTTAGAGTTAATAAATAGCATATTTTTAATAAGTGAGTTGAAATTCTCTAAGGAACTTAAAAGCAAGTTGGAAGCCTTGATGTGCCTGCCTCTTACTTTCCTTCTCCTCCTCCAGTTTAACTGTATATTGTGCTGCAAATCCCTTCCTGCTCTTTTTACTCCTACTTTCTTTCTGCAAGGAAAAATGACATTTTTCTTTGATTTGGTCCCTTCAATTTGCTGTTAGGAAAAGTAAGTCCATTACAGGCTAGGTGTATTGTTGATTATTTACACACTTGTAATTGTTTTAATTAGTGAGTGAGATTAAAATGTGGATCAAAACCAACTGCTGAATCAAATCCAAACCAGTGTTTGTTCATGTACCATGCTCCAGGGATTCAGTATTTCATAGAATCACAGAATGTTAAGGGTTGAAATGGACCTTAAAAATCAGAACCCACAGATGAGTGTCCTTTGGTCCCATGAACTTATGCACATTTAGATGTACAAGTCCATATATATTTCACTCTATATATCTATCTTGACTTCTTAAATTTGGAGTTCTTGGTCAAAAGATTTTTTTTTGAGAGAAGAAGAGAATAATACAGTTGTTCTAAAGTCAGCTATGACTAAGGAAAGTTTTAAAATATGTTTTTGCTTAACCATCTGCAGTTTCACCATTTGGTTTCCCTCTCAGCAACTGATTTTTTTTCAGTGCATTTGAAAGTCTTGTCTTTAAAAAAGAAATCTCTGTATAGTAGACATGACACATAATGTTCATCTTATCAATCCTAAGGGCTTGTTTCACTCACTTATAGAAACAACCTTGCAGTGTACTGTTTGTCTAATTTACTTATGTTCAACACTTGCATTTTGCTAATGAAGCTGAAACCAGAAATTGCTTGGTGGAGTACAGACACTGAAAAACTATCAAGTTGAAGCAAGACAATAATGTCTGCATGAGTTTCATATTCTTGTTTCAGAAGGTTTTTTCAAGCATGGGAGAAAAATACAGTTTTGTCTTTTCCTTACTTTATCTCCTGGATAAATCCCACAAGGTCTATGTTATTCTATTTGGAGGCTATTAATTGTAGGGGAAAACCTCACAGTATTTACGAAAATTAATGATTTTAAATCAGTATATTAATTCTATCAGGAGTGTGTGATGTGATGTGATGTGGTGTTATGGCACCCTGTGGCACGGTGGCCAAGTGTAGCCCTGGAGTTGCAGTTTGTTTGCTGTCCCTCCCTGGGAATGGTCCCTCCTAGGCAGGGAGCCCTGCACTTCTTTGCTGAAGGTCTTGACTTGACTTTTCATTTTACTTCATTCTCTGCCCTGTCTATGCCACATTCAAGTGAAGTTTGGTGGTGTCTTTTTCTTTAACTCTATGAGTTTTGTAGCTTGATTCAGTGCAAAACAAACATGTGGCATCTGGCTTAATGGCGTGGATAGTGGCCAAGTGGATAGATTGCAAATCTCCTTAATTTGTGTTATCTTATTTCAGCATTGTTCCTAACCTCCTGGCAGACACTGGATTTACATAGAAGTCTATTTACCTGTGTCTGCCAATTTTTCTTAGGCACAAAAGAGGGTTTTGAAGTTTCAGGAAGGAGTTCTGTATGTTCTTTCAACTGGAGAAGGGTTGAAAAATGCCTTGAAAACAGGAAGTCCCTGTGTCTGGTTTGCCTGGCACTGCTTGTCAAAACTGTGATTAGCTCCACTCAGGAAGTATTTTATGGTGCCAGATGATAGTGTGTCTCTCACAGTACTAATTTCTTGTTTTTCATGTTTTTCTGCACCTGTGGTATCTGAATGTATTCCTTGGCCTCTGTGCCAAATCTAGAGGAAGGATAGAACTGTTTCAATGGCAAGTATTTTTAGTGACTCTTCCAAGGTGTTAAAAAACAAAAGAACTATCTTATCTCTTGAAATACTCTTATTAAAAAAAAAGGATAAATCAATGAATTGTAATACTGTTAATTGTAATATAAACTTCTAAAGAGGACTCTTGGCTCATATAATTCCTTCCCCCGTGGCATCAAACAGAATGGTTTATAAACAGTTGCCAACTGAACCTGAACTCTCTTCATCCTTAATTTGAGAGTAACAGGCATTATTCTTAAGCAAGCATGAGCAGAAAGTGGAGGTTCTGATATTTCAAGAAGACCCTACACTTGGATTTTTGAAAGTGCACTGTGCCACAGAAACACTGTTGAAATTATACAACCAGTTAGGGTTTTTTTGACCTTTGAGTGGGGAAAAAAGTGTATGCAGTTGTTACATTTCAATTTGGTCACACATTTTAAAATAATTTTAGGATTTCTTTAAATATCCCTGAAGTTTTAACTTTATGGAGATTATGGATTAGTGATGAAACCCTGCAGGGCTAAATACACTGAATTCTGCTGCCTCAGCTGTTGAAATCAGGCTGAAAAGTGCAGTGGTTATTTTCAAACATTAAACCTAATAAACCAGCTTAAAGCCAGAGTGGGATGTTTAAATTTGCATTCAGCTGTCTCTGAGGATTTTCACAGGAGGAAGTAGTTTTGCTTTACTAGTCCTGATAACTGTATTCCAGTGTAGTTGAAATGCTTCTCAATTACGCTAGATCAAAAAAGTTCAGCCTCATTTAAGATAAATGATGCCAGGATACTTGGAAGTGATTTGTAATCGTCTTCCTTAGTTGCACTTAATTCCACACCTTGCCAAATTTTCCTTTCTTTAAGGAGATTTTCTGATATTTTTATCTACAGAGAATTGGCTGACCTGTGGGACAGGCTACAGAAGCTGACAATTACAGTTTATTTTTTGTGTTAACTAAATTGCACAACTTGCTTATTGCATAAGTTGATAAGTTTTTTGTTTCATTTCTGAAAAATACCATATTGCAATAATTTTTGGAGTGCAGCAAAAAAATATATATTTAATAAGTGTTGTTTGTAAGTAGAACATGATTAAGGGTCATACCTTACATAAGCAGAATAATTTATTTACTTATAGAATGCTGTAGAGAACATTACATGAAAGCTAAAGTCAAAGTAAACATAAGTCTTACTGGTAAAAAGAAAGTACTTAATATACATTTATAATGGTATGGTTGAACATCAGAGAAATGCAGCTTAGTAGTAAACTAAAAACTCATCTGAATTACAATTTTTTGTTATGTTTTGTGTGTGTTTGAGTATTCTAGTGTGTTTTTGTTGTTGTTGTTTTTGTTGCTTTTTTTTTACTTGTCTTCCACTGATGGCTGGTTGAATACAGAACTAAACCCTTCTCTTCCAAAGGAAATACAAGACTGTGTACAATACATGGAAAGTGTTTCATCTCTATGGTCAATTGACAGGCCTGACTTTGTTGCAGAAGAAGGGTATCCTGTCTTTTGTATTAGTGAAGAAAATTTATGCTCTGCTTTTCTTGGCTTCCTGGAATGCTATTTATTACTTGAATGGGAGCAAACTGCAATTTTAAGGGGAAGCCAAAGTCTTTAGTACCAAGCACATGAAGTTTTTGAATTACTGCACTGTTGTGTACCAGTATTCTTCTTGGATGCTTCTCCTAGTTGGTGAAGAGTAATTCTTGCAGCTTGCACAGTGGTCGTCTCTTTTTTTTTTTTTTTTTTTTTTTTTTTTTTTTTTTTTCAGCCCATAAGACTACAGCTCTTCTTGATTTTGCATGGTTTGTTCAGGGCTCTGAAATTATGTCCCCCTGAGTTCAGAGAAGTATGTCGTGTTATAATACTTTTGGGGAGGAAAGAGGAGAATAGGGAAATGTATGGTTATTAGACTTTGGACCACACCCACTGTTCTGACATTATTATTCAGCATTCAATTGTAAGCACATACTCTTGTATTCAAGGCCTTCTTTGAAATAATTGTAATCCTATTATTCTGGAAAAATGTAACTGTTTTCTGGAAGATAACTCCTGTGTTTATAATCATGTGAGGCTTTTAATTTTCTGCTTCATTTTCTGCTGGCTTGGTAGGCTATGACATGTAGCCAGCAAACCTCTGGCAGATGCAAAATTACACCAGAGGTCTGTATTTGAAACAATGTAGGACTTTGTGTCTCTTAAGTTTTGGAGATTTTGGTGGGCTTTAATGGCGTACAAAATGTACTGAAGAGTTGAATGTACTGAAGAGATCTGGCATTTGCGGCTTTGCTGGCTTGTTCTGCACTTGTTCTGTGGATACATCACAGAATCATTTAGGTTGGAAAAGATCTCTAGGATTATCAAGTCCAATCTTTGATCAATCACCCCCCTGCCACCTATATCAGAGCACTAAGTGCTGTGTCCGGTAGTCTCAAATACCTCTAGGGATGGTGACTCTACCACTTCCCTGGGAATTCTTTTTCAACATTCAACAATCCTTTCAGTGAAGAAACTCTTCTTGAATTCTAACCCGAACCTCCCCTGATACAGCTTGTGGCTGTGTTTTCTCTTCCTCCCTTCTTTATCATACCTGGCACGTACAGGAAGTAAGAAAATCCCTTCCTGGTTTAGTTGATTTTGCTCAGAAATTTGTTTCCCCAGAGGCTATGAATGAAACATAAATACTCTTCCAAGTAAATAGTTGTAACTCTTCTCCTTGATCATCCTTAATTAATAATTAAGGCAATGCCTTAACAAAGTTTAAAAATTATTAGAACTTTGGAAATACTTAGTCTTAATAAAAGTCATAGATATTTTCAGCTAAAAGAGGTTGCTCTTACAGATAACGTCATCAGAACATAACCTACTTTTTTCATTTACTCCTTTCTACTGGCTGGATTTTTAAGTTGTTGCTGTTTTCTGGTAATAAAAGAAAATTCACCTGTAATCCTTCCTGTTTAACATGACAGTCTTAATGCATTGATACTGCATCTCTAGCTCTACACTGAAGAATTAAAGTGAGACCAAATGGTTGAACTGGCTGCAGACTAGTTCCTTTATCATAATTTGATTAAATGCATGAAAATTACACCTGTTTGTACAGAGTCCACCTTGCCTTCTTCCATGATGTCTCTGGTGGGTTTTACATTGACATTCCTTCTCAGTAGAGAAACATTCTGAGCAAATTCATGGGAAGAGTTGTGTCATTTATTTATAAACTCTTAAGTTGTACAAGATTTTCTGGACTTGTAATGACCTTTTTATTTGCTTTTTACTTTTAAATTCCTTGTTCCAGAACTAAGAAAATGCTTAACAGAGACAAGATGTAGACATAAAAAGATATCAAACAGGATTTCAAGGAATATAAAAGGCTTAACTAGATATTTGATAGAAGAAAGAAAACAATTAATGAAATCTCATACCTGCGGGGACAGGAACACCGGTGGTGCATGCTGAGTTATTCCAGTTTTGGTGTTCTAGATGGGCAGCCATTCTCAACAGCAAATAGGTATCATCATCACTTGTTGCTTTTAGTGCTCTGTTTTCACATATAGTCCTAATACCTAAGGTACCCAAAGCAAAGAGTCAAAATCGTTTGCAGATAGTGAGAGAGCCAATCAAGCTGTCATCAAAGAGATTATTACATGCCTGCCTGTAGCTGAGATGTCGGATGAAGAGAGCTTGACAAGCATTCAGACATTCACACTAAACTGATTATCTATGTTGGAATCATCTATAGTTTTTGGCAGCACTGTAATCAGGGATTTGAAAGTGATTACCTTGCTGAATTCAAATGTTGGGCTGGGCACAGGAGGGAATACAGTCTGCACCGTGCCCTTTGTGTATTTCAGACTTGGCATTTGCCTTATCTGTACAGACAGTCAATACTATTAGATTTTTGTTTTACAGGCAACTGAAGACTAGTTTTCTATATCTATTCTACTTTATACACTGTTTTTAATACTTGGACAATGATGCAAAGTTTTCTGATGATTTTTGATGTGCCTTGATGTATTTTCATGAATAGCAGTTCAATGAATATCCGTGTTAGGAAAATTCCACGCAAGCTCTCAATCCTTAAGAAAACTGACTGTGGCATGTGAGGAGCACTTGAGATGTTCAAAAGTCACACTGAGCTGTCATTATCTCAACTATGCATTTTATCCTTTTAATTGTGGTGTAAACAGGCAAGAGAACTCACATTCTTTTATTTCAATGCAGATTTGAAATGTTTATCCTTGGTAATCTGCAAAAGGTTTAAGCGTCGCTTCTGTTATTGAAACTAACATTTGTATATATTGTGTTTATTGAAAGGAGATTAAATCGACTCCCCACCCCACTCCCTCTCTCTTTTCTGTCGCTGTCTTCATTAGCTCGTTGCTGGTTTGCAGCAAACCTCCTGGGGTGTCTGTAGGCAGCACAATGCATTATGAACAGATGCCTGAGTTAGCTCGTGTATTAGAACATGAGCGTGTGGCTGTGCTCCACTCCATCCAGATCAATTCATATGTAGGCGAACTCAGTGCACGTGATGGCCTTTTACAGTCAGCTCTGGCCATTTGGCATTAGAAAAGCTGCATGCCTCCATGCGTTTCTGCTGCTAAATCCTGCCTGTTTAGGAACCTGAAAAAGTTCTTCAGCTTCTTTTGAGGAGAAAAGGCTCTGTCCTGGGAAAAGTACAGCAGAGATGGAGACAAGAGGTTTCTTGTTCAAACTTTCTCACAAGAACAAGGGCACAAGAAATTGTGCTGTGAAATGAAAGGAAGATTTTTTTTCTTGCATGAACATACGTAAACTGCGAAGCTTGCTGTGAGTTTGTGGACATTGATATTGTGATGCTTGTAAATCCTAGTTATGAAAATTCATAGAAGAAAAATGCATCCATGGTTGTTAAACACATGCTGTGTGTTTAACATGGTATGTTACCATGTTAAAAAATAGTGTGAAAATACCATGTCTGGCTCAGGAGACCCCTGTGCCACAAAATGCTGAGAGTTGTGGTACTGGATGCTTGCACTGTTTGCCAGTGGTCAGTAGCTTCAGATGTGAACTTACAAGTGGTGTGCTCAGGACAGCTGTGGACATATTTTTATTCTTTTTTAATAATGGCTATTGTGAGGATGATGTTGCACTTTCTGCAGCTGCTCAAAGTGCCAGATGTCTGTTGTATTTACTATGCACAAGGCCACATCAAAGGATTTTTTTTATATTTCTACAAAAAGACCACTAAATTAGAACCTTCCTGAAGGATAATATATGTGTCATTACCTGCACAAAAGCAAGTTTGGTTTTCCATTATCAAGTCAAAATACAAAATTAATGATTATTTTAACCAATGTGATAACTTCATCGTGTTAGAAGCACCCCAGTTTCATTTGTTACAGCTTTTTATTTGTTTTTTTTTTCAACTGTTGAATAAAAGCAAAACCTCTTGAAATAGTTGTTCTGAAAGTCTCAATATCTTAAGAGAATGGCAGTTTTAAGTCCAGAATAAAAACTTTTAAAATTGCTTTTGCTACCAAGAGGGACCTGATTTCAATTATAGCAGATAATATCTGGAATCAATAATAGCTTCTGGCCATCTGTTAGGAGGAAAAGAACAACAGTGTCTGCCTCATTAGTTCTTATATGCAGATCTCCAGTTATTTCAGGCATAAAAATTTTAAGAATATAACCCTAAGCAAAACTTTGAAGTGGGCCAACCCCCCCATAGCCAGTTAATCAATTCCTTTTCTATCAGAGCATCTTGTTCCCTGTCAAATCCAGTCCCTCTGACACAATGTTCCCACCCTTCAAATCTGATCATCTAGTGGGTACTTACCACATTTCTGTGTGCTTTATATGCCACCTTTTTTAATTGGGGCATCATGACTTAGAGCACTGAACTAGAGTCCATTTTTTACTCAAGCATTTTGCATGCAGAATATGGCCAAGCAGTAATTAATTATTAAAGTAATTTATGTTCTTCTACCTCACCTCTTTTCCCCACTCTTCTCTCTTCAGTTGAAGGACTGTTTTTATTATCTGATACCCAAGTATACTTTTGTCATACAAGTGCTCATTTTTGAACGTCAAGTAGTTGCTGTAGATATGACTTCTTTTCATGCCTTTATAAATGGGAATGTATGTCCTGCCACCCCACCCAGAAGTGAATGTGTAACGTGTCTCCTTTTGTGGTGTTGACCTTAATTCCAACTTGTGACGAGGGCATCTTGAGCACCATGTCATGTGGCGCCCTTTGTGGGGAGACATTTTCATCTTGTAAACATAAAGTCAAGCCAACCATAAAACCAGCTTGCTGTGGGTGCCTCAAACCCTCTTTATAATGCTAACTTACAGCTAAGGTTTGTGTACAGTAGTTGCAAGCAGAAAAATTGCTTGGTTTAGTTTTTAGAATGCTATCAGCACTCTTGATGAGCAGAAGCTGCACCAAGCCCCCCACATAGTTTAGGCTTTAATTAAGACCTCGGACTTGGATAGATCTTTTCACAAACCAAGTATTTTCATGTGTAAAACTGTCCAACAGTGAGCACATCCAACCAGAGATTTTGAATGAGAGCACAAAGATGTATTTTGTTTTGAGAAGCTGAACTTAGGAGTAAACCAAACCAAAACTTAAGTTGCTTTAATATTGCTTGTCACTACAGTTCTCACCATATGATTTCACCTTCTGTATAGATTAGGTTTTTGTATCCTGGGTTGTTGTCTTGCTTTCTTATTCTCTGGGCGTCCTTTGACAGCCAGAAAATATTTAATAAAGACACCTACCTGACTGCAGTATTTGAGCTCAGTTTCTAAAATATCTCTGAGGACATATCCTGCTACAAACTTTTATTGTGGAGTTCCGTATTTATCCTGTGGTGGAGAGGTGATTGAAGAGGATATCAATCACTGTTCCTGTGCTTGAAAAGGACATTTATATGACCTTCAGCTACTACAATGACAAAAAATATATCTAGATGTGGTTTTGATACATAGCTTCCTGGGAATGTGCATGTGACAGTCCATCTGCAAAAACTGCAGGTATTGGTAGATGATCTGGATTCAGAGTAGATTTTTCTCCTCCTGTCCATCTTCCTTTTCAATGTCTCTGGTATACAGTTGCAATGGAAGAGAGAGAAAGTGATAGTCACAACAGCTA
Organism: Sterrhoptilus dennistouni; assembly: GCA_013397095.1. Lineage (NCBI taxonomy): Eukaryota > Metazoa > Chordata > Aves > Passeriformes > Zosteropidae > Sterrhoptilus > Sterrhoptilus dennistouni. The sequence continues at coordinate 2,614,194 of VWZU01011663.1, read as the reverse complement.
TTGTTAGAAGAATTAAAATGGGAAGTATACGATGCATATGGGTAAGTGAATACTGTATATAAAAAAAGTCCAGTTCTATGAGTATGATAAATATGTTCTGCTCTAAAGTTAGGTTGAGAACACCTTAAGGCATGGTCACTGCAGAGTGATTAATTATACACTTACTACTACTAGAAGAAAGAATTAAGGAGCATCTGCTTTTGTAAAAAAAATGGGGTCATTGGAAAAAAGGGTGAGATGTTTAGTATGTGAAATTTATATCATGGCTTGCTTAAGAACCCTGTGTCCTAGCTGAACCCTGGGATCTTCTCTGGTGGAACAGCAACCAGCTCCTTCCGTGCCCTAATTTTTATGCTTCCTGTAGTCTACTTAAGTATATACAGCAAAGATAAACTAAAAAGGCATGGATCATAGTATAGATGAATCCACAGATTCTATAGAGTTCTATCAAATCTACAGATTCTATTGAGTTCTACAGAATCTACAGAATCATAGAAGGTTTGGAAGGGACTTTAAAAATCATCTTGTTTCAACCCCCCTGCTGTGGGCAGGGACATTTTCCCTAGACCAAGCTGCTCAGAGCTTCATCCAAAACCTTATCTCAAGTGTTCACAGAAATCCACATCCACAACTTCTCTGGGCAACCCATTCCAGTGCCTCACTACCCTCACAGTAAACGATTTTTTTTTTCTATTATGTAAGCTAAACCTACCCTCCTTCAGTTTGAAGCCTTTCCCCCTTGTCCTGACACTACATGCTCTTGTAAATAGTCTACTACATCAGACAATTCCCTCAGGATTCTGGCATGGATCTCATCAGGTCCCCATTGACCTACATACATTCAGGTTTCTCAGGTGGTTATGAACCTGGTATTTACAGTGAAGAACTTTGCTCCCCCAGTGCCTATCCTGCTGTCCATCCACTCCAGAAGTGTGGAAAGAGAGGTTGCCATTGAAGACCGAGGCAAAAAAGTTGTTGAGTACTTCTGCCCTCATCTGTTGTTGCCAGTTGTAACAGTTGTTATGATGGCCACCTTCTGTCTAGGCCCCAGTTCTGTAGCATGACTTGATTATTACAACATTAGCTGAGTAAACATTTGTGAGGTAAGTTTATCTGTGAGTTCCTGTGCTTTTCATGGAGTCCTCTGCTGCTCTTCAGTGTTCTGTATTATACTTTGATTGACACTGCTAAACACCACAGGCTACCTGTTTTGAGCCTGACCTGACTGCACAAGCATCCAGGGAAAGTTTTTCAAGTGTATCAGGTGAATGTGCTTAGAGGTAAAGATGATGCCCTCCTTTCTTTCTTTCTTTTTCTGGTACTCTGCAGGCCATCCTTCTAGAAGATATTTCAAAGTATAATTTTGTTCTTCTATACATGCTCTAAAATGATTTCTAGCTGTTTTCTATACTGTGTCATATTTCAGTCTCTTTTTGTCCTGAAACTTTTTTCCTTTAAACTTGTTAAAAAAAAAAAAAAGCAAGAGAGAGAGAATAGAAAAAGAGCTTTAAAAACTCTAGTAACTAAGTAATAAAAACTGATAAAAACTGAATGTCACAGAAAAGTCAAATCATAACAATGTGATAGGATATATTGGCTCTTAAGGAGAAAATTAATGTAATTTTTTATTTCAGGGAGTTTAAAAATAAGACATCTCACAACTGTAATAAGAGATGAGGGTTTGGTTTGGCTTTCATACTTCTTCAGTTAATTCCTTAATTTTATTTCGATTGCTGTACATGCTATTTTGGTAGGCTTCATATTTAAATTTTGCTTCTTTCAAAGTACAAAGGTGACCAGAGTGACTTCTGTCATTCCAGTACCACAGCGGAATTAAGATGTGCATTGCATTGATATTCAGGGAGTTTGCTTTTTATTTTTATTTTTTAATAGTTAATAAACTGTTTCAATTTTCAGATCTTTGTAAAAGAATTAATTGAAAATTCTTGGGTTTTTTCAACTCTTAGACAAACTTTCTCACTGTACTAATGCTGTCTTGCTACTAAGCTGCTTTAAAATTGGTGTACTTGATTATGGTGTGGAACCAAAGTAGATTTTTATTTCATGTTGCATATCTCACAGTGTTCAGTTCAGTGTAAAAAACTTGAAGAGTGAGAGTAGCATCAAGATGAACAGAGATTGATTCAATACATATTCTTGAGGAGGTTCAATACCGTGAATACTGGTCTCATGTTGTATCAAACTTTTAGGATCTATCCAGGGATATAATCTCACAGGGTTTTTTCAAAAGGGATAAAGACAATCAAGCACATCGATGATTTTCTCATGAGTGATGAGTGAATATAATGAGTTTTGAAGTCTTCAAATTCTGAAGAAGGATTTGGCAAAAATGTACTTTTTGTGCATTTTTAAACATGCCTTATAGCATAAACCATATCCTGCTGGTTTACTCCTAAAATCTGGAGCTTTCTTCCAAAGATTCACAAAGGAATTTTCAGTTTCTGTGGCTGCTGGCAGCTACTCTCTCCTGCTGCCTTTGATGAACAATGTGGTAGGCACAGATGGTGGATGACAGGTTATGTTGTGTTTGAGTGTAGTGTCTGCTTGTGGCAGGGTAGAACTCCAGCAGCAGGCAAGAGCATATATATCTCCTTGCATATATGCATGTCATTTTGGCTTTTTTATGTGAAGTTTTCTTGTCATGCCTCTCAGTTTGTGGGGTTTCTTTTTTTCCTATGAGATTTGGGGTTTCCTGTCTAGATGTGTAGATACCTGACAGCAGTAAGACTGCTGTTAAGCTACAAAGTCTTTTTGTGCATCACACCCTGGTGGATAGGCTGTTTTCCTCTCAATTCTTCAAAATTAAGCTCTGGAAGAAGATTACAATACAGAGTATCAAAAGCACTATTGCTTGGTCTCATGGCCTGAATTAGGCAATATTTTAGTTCAGCATTTCTAGTACAGTAAGGACACAATTGAATAGCTGAATTGCTATCTAGCATGTTAATGGATTTTTAGCAATTTTAGGAGTGAGCTCTTTGACTGGCTTTTGGGTATTATGTTTTGATTCTGGATGAAAAAAATAACTGTCTATTGTTTTAAAGGTAACAATATAAGACTCAATATTTGGTCATTGTAAGTATTTGGGAACATCACTGCTCTGGTGGATGTTTTATTTCTGAAGCATGTTTTATCTCCAGCTCCATTTCTGTAGCTCTTGTCACAGCCTGAGCTCATGACCTCCCTTCAAGGGCTTTGGTGAAGCTGCAGGGGAAGGTTAGTGTGCACTTGATGCATTGGAGTGAACAATATGCTTTAGTGGTTTCCACCCCCGTACCATTTCCTCACATTTGGGATTATATGGAGTGCTAGGTCTATAGCATCCATTAAGCAAATGTAAAGTAAGGTTTTCTTTTCATGGTGTGTGAGTGGTATGGATGGCACCAAAAATACTGGCACATATTGGCACTTTCAGCTTGCAAAATTCTGTCATCTGGTGCGTGTTAGTGTAAGCATTTGGAATAAAACACTTTCTGTCCTTTGGGGTACTTATGATCTAGCTAATAGTGTTCTCCAGTACAAGCTTTCCATTCATGTATCATAAGGCTGTGTTTAGGTTTTTTTCCTGAGTCCTGTGTTTTGAATTTTTGGCCCATAAATGGCTTAATGATTCTTTTTTTTTTATTTTTTACTTTTTTCACAGCTTATTGAATTTGAGGAAGCTGTTTGTTTTGACATGTAACTTCATGGTAATATACTATTTTGTTAACAATAGGGGTAATAATTTATATTTTAATGTTGTGACTAATTGAAGCATATTGTATTTTTCAGTAATTGCTGGTTTTCGAGGGACAGTCCCACATGGCCTATCACTGGAGATTGGAGATACCGTTCAAATATTAGAGAAATGCGATGGTGAGTTCACAGGTGATTCCAGTGATAATTAAGTTTTGTGTATTGATGGTTTGAACCCCATTTGATATACATTTGTTTTCTTAAAGTAACAGATTGTTGAAGTCAATAGTGTAATACATTTTGGCCTCTTTAATTTCTTTTCCACAGTTCCAGTGAGCTCTAATCTCTATAATAATTAATTTGCAGTACATTAATTTTTATTTAATCCCTCTGTTTAATAAACGTTTACAGAGGATAAGAGTTATAATAGAAAGAAAGTCTCTCATTATTCTTCTGCTTTCTTGGTATTTCCAAGGGAAACCTGGCTGTCATCAAGACGTTTTCAAATTAATTCAAAATCAAAATTTAAAACTTAAAGCAGTGTAAGCATTCTCTTCTACCTCTGTTTTGCATTAGAAAATGCAAAAATAATTTTAGCAAATGTCTGTTGCTAGTGTCAGAGAAATAAAGTTGCATTTTCTTTTTATAGTTTACCTCCTTAACAGATAAAAATTAACACATGGATTTTTAAAATTTTTTTTTAATATATTGGGGTCATAGAGGTTTTTTTTAATATCATATCGGAATTGTATATGGTTAAACTTGTAAGAGATGTTCTCTTAGAATGTATGGGATCTATTCTGGTGAATCAGGTATATTATGAATTTTGTATACCATTGTGGTTGATAGATGTAGAACCTAAACTCCAGAAATGATTTGTAAATATTTTGAGTTAGTAAGAAACTATTTCTGTTTCAATGCAGAATTTACCTAGGTTACATTGTTATAAACATTTAGGAGTACAGGCTTAAAGAGTAATTCCTGACATAGTGTGAATGAAGTAATCCAAATATGAACTGGTTTAAATTAAATGCCTTTCATTATATGGAAAATCTTTTAAATTGATGTAGTCTGACATCACTGTGGAATTGTCACATCTGTCCAAAAGGGAAAGATGAAATCTGTTTTACATATGTAAATGATTTGCACAATTCAAAAAGCAAAATGTATTTTCTTCACAGGGTGGTACAGAGGATTTGCCTTAAAAAACCCCAATGTTAAGGTAAAGGTCAATTTCAGTTTTGCATTTTTTGGACAAAAATGTATATTTACTTTTTAAAAGTTAATAATCTGTTTTTAAGTGTATGATATTTACTCTTAAAAGAAAACCAGAGCTTAGTGTTAAGTATATTACTGGTACTAGTTTAATTAGATTTGCACATGGATTACTCTTCTGAAATGCTTCTATGTATTAGGATAATACACTTTACAAATCCAGGGCTGTGGTGAATTTTCTTTCATTTCCGAATTTTAGATTTTCCACTCAGAGGAAGTTTCCTAAGTTGAAGGGAAAAGACTACTGAGAATACAAATTGTAGACACTGTTGGAAATGTTTGTTAAACTGTGCCTATTTTTCTTGATGCTACAAATTAATTTAGAGCAGCCAGTGGAGACAGCTAGTTTATAGGAGCCACATGCAGAGTATCAACTGAATAAAAGATATGAGTTGCCATGTAAAATATATGGTTCATTTTGGTTTTCTTTGATGTAGTCTTATTTCTATAGTAGCATAGTATTCTAAACCAGACTTCACTGATTTATTTGTTCTGCATTCAGACATGTAAAAGTTACTGAAATTTATGTTGCAGTGTCTGTTTGTGTTGTATGTATAAGCTTTACTTGCTTTATTTGTCTTTCTATTTTCTTAACCTCTTCTGTTGTCTTGCCTCTGGGACTGTACAGATTTTGTTTTTCATGGGAAAGAAAGACCTTAAGTTATCTCTTGATCTTTTAACCTGCATTGTAAGCTTTGCTCTTCTTTTTCTGTCCTCATTTCTAAGATTCTTCAGCTGCAAAAAAGGCACATACACAATAGTTTTGAAAAGTTTCTAGGGGCTCATATCAAGTCATTGGTCTTTTGCGCCAAGGCCTGTGGTCTCTAATCACATAAATTTCCTTTCTTTATACAGAAGGTTGATTCAAACAATAAATTTAGCCACAGAGTCTAATTTGATGTTAACTACTTTGACCTCATTGATGTATATTGCAGTTTGATTTATAAGACATGAGCAGTTATGGGTTGTTATTGCATTTTCTGTGTCTTTTGTTTCAATTCTCACCACATGCTTGCTGTCAGTCTTGCTTTGTGGTCTGTCAAATGTGTGATGGAAGTTATGAATCGGTTTTCTAAACACGACTTGATGTGTGAAGAGATGAGATACATATTCTCTGTTTTCCTAGTGTGAACACAAACAGTTTTCTGAATCGGATTTTTGAAGGGAGTCTCTCCAAAAGTAAAATCATAAGAGCACCTTATGAAACCATAAGCGCCCAAGAGCTCCTTTGTTGTTATTGGCATTGCTCTGTCAAGATTCTTCCCTTGTTATTCTGCTGGCTTTGACACTCAAAGAAGTTATCTTTGGCAGCTGGTCTGCAGTAGGGGTGCACATGCAGCCGTCCTGTTCCCTGACACATTGTTACACCTGCAAGGCTGTGTGTCCTGCTGTCCTTGGGAGATGCTCCCCTGAACTACTTTGCATTACAGAGGAATAGGAGCTTTTAAAAGGGTAGTTGCCTCTACACAGAAGATTTGGTTTTGTTGAAGGTCTAATGGCTGTGTGAAAAGAAAATGGGACACCATCATCACAAAGGAAGGCTGCATGCAGCTGTGCTTATTATGAAGAGACTATATATGTATTTTCTCTCACTGCATGAGCTGTAGTATTATCTTCCCAGCCAGAGGCTTGGAGCTGACTTGCTTAATTTTGCTTGTTCTGATTTGTGAAGGTCAGCATGCTGTAAGAACTGTAGGACTGTTGCAGCAGTGCTGTGTGTTTGAGAATGGTGGGGAGCCCTTAAACGACTGGAGAAGGGCTGCTTCTGGCAGACACAGCCTCTTTGACAGGCATCTACCACAACTTTCCTGTGCACTGCAGGCAGAGTAGCTACCAAATTAGACTCTGTTTTGAGTTTCGTTATTTACTTGACTTCATTTTTATTGAATATTGTTACCTTCATTTATTCTGTTTAATTTTGAAAATCCCTGTCTGAAAATCCTTATTTTTAAGATGTGGTTGATGAGACATTATCCCCCACAGCTGATCTGTTTCTTATCAAGGTGGGAATAATGAGTAAAACCATCTGCCATAAGGCAACTCTCAAACAATCTTCTGAGTGTTCTACATGTGTTTATCTTCTAATTTTCTGAAGTGTTAAACAGTTTAAACTCTGAATATGGCATTTTAGTTTCTCTTAGAGCTATACTGAGTATTTATTGCATTCTTTCCTTGTGTGTGTTTTTTTGTTAATTTGGAAGACTTTGAATTCTGCATGCATTTGCATATTGAATGATACTAAATGGAATGCCAACCTCATGTAAGGGGATGTTTTTACCTAACTTTTTTATTTTTCAGGGCATATTTCCATCTAACTACATTCACTTGAAGAATGCATGTGTTAAGAACAAAGGGTATGTCTGAAAGGTTCTGATTTCAAATATTCAAATATATTCACATGGTCAGTTACTTGTGCCAAAAATTATTTACTTATAAAGTAAATAATTTAGTTATGTTATGATATCTTCAGCTTACTGTCAGAGAACTTGAAATGTTTGTCTTTAGCTAACCTGATATTCCTGCATGGTCATAAAATTGGAAAGCTATATCCAGAAAAGACACCAAATACAATTGGGAATATCATTCTGCATCATCTAGAGAAAAGGGGAAACAATTATATTAAGTTTGGCTTGAAAATGGCCTTGCCTTAATTTGAAGAAATTATTCTGTACATAAGCTGTCTTTTAACCTGCTGTTTAAGATTAGCTGTTTTCTTTGAGGGCAGTAGCTCTACCATGGTAGACAGTTACCATTTTACAAAAAAAGAGTAAAATAATGTATCAGTTATTATTTGACAGAATATTTTACTAGGCCTGTAAATGAATAGACAAACTTTTTCCTTCTTTTCGTTAAATGATGGAGAGTCAGCATTTATTTTTGACAGCAGCTGATGTCTTTTCCCATTTAGAAGAGTTGATAAAAACCAGAATCATTGTTTAAAATTAGCTTTAAAATTTACTTTAGAATTCAAGTTATCTGACATAAAAAAACCCACTGAATTTTTTTTTGTGTGTGTGTGTAAAACCTCGATGGTATTACTTTTTAAACTTTAAAAATTTTCAGTGATCTTAGCTCAACAGTTTTTTTCCACAGTTTAGTTTTATTTAATTTTTAATTGTTCATATTGTATCCTTTATTTGGATTTATTAGTAGAGAACTGATATAAAACAGTTTGAAAACTGTTTAGGTAAGGACATTTCTTATAATATATGGATGCCTGAACATGAAGTGACCTATGTTTTGGGAGCATGAACTAGTGTGCTGAGGATCATTATTCATGATGGGCAGAAATAATGCTGAAGACTGTAATAATATTAAAACAAGTTCCATTCTCACAGGTGAAAATGTCCCCATATTACTGTAAACTCCCTCTTGTCCACTATGAATTTACAGCCACATGTGGTTTGTCATGCCCTAGGATCCTTTTCCCCTTTTAAAGTTGTTGCTAAAGCTGAAAGTTTGGTGAAACAAAATTGTAAGCCATCACAATAAAATAAAGTTTAATGGCAAAATAATTTTTGTTAGTGGGCACCATGACAGTATTTGCATGGAGTTCAACCTTTGTTACATCTATTTCCTTTCTTAGTTTGTTTCCTGTTCAGGCCATGTTCCCTGCTGCACATCATGGCCAGGGGCTGTCACATGGTTATGTTAATTTAGTAAGAGGGGCAAGATATCATGAAAAAAGTAATCCAGGCATGAAAACCTGAAGTGTCAACATCCCTTTGGAAACTATGGGATTTATTCTGCTGCGTCATTTTTTATATGCTTATCTCATAGTAAAAAAAACTCACCTTGACTTCTCTAGGGCAAGAATTTCCATGGGGATCAAACTATTTTCACCCAAAGTTTTTCCAAGGGGATTCAATAAATATAGAAATAAAAAGTGTCATTATCTGAAGGAACACTTGTGTAGATTGACAGACATCACTGTTGGCAGTAGGAAATCTACATATTAGTGACTGCAATGGGATTAGTAATGCTTGTGCAATATCATGTCTTCTTCTGCATGTTACAGACAATTTGAAATGGTTATTCCAACAGAAGATTCTGTTATTACAGAAATGACATCAACTCTTAGAGACTGGGGAGCAATGTGGAAACAACTCTATGTGGCAAGTACCCTGAATAATGTTGTTTTTATATAATGTAATCTCAAAAGGTGCACTGTTTAGATGCTCGGGTTTAGTTGAAGTATATATTTCAGAAAAAACACCCGAAACATTCAGTTTGTTTTTAAATTATTTTACTAATACCTTGAAATTTTATTTTGAGCTTCATAGTGTTATTAGAATGTATCTTGTATTCACATGCATTATAATAATGTACTTCAGTAGAACCTATTGGATACCAGGACCAAAAATGAACCTGAATAAGTGTTTATTCAATTTGGTTTTTTGACTGCAGAAATGAAAGCTCTGTATACTCATGGCTGATGGAAAATTGTGAAAACATACTATCTGTATAGTCTCTTACAATGTTCCTACAAAGTCCTTTTTGTCTCCTGTTTCTAATTCAAGGGCTCTTTCTATGACCTTTTTTCCCTTGGTTTTCTTTTACTTATAATGTTCGTATTTCCCTCCTGTTGTTACAGCAGTTGTTTCTCTTTTTTGCAACATTTTTCTTCACTGCTGTTGTTATTGCATGTTCAAAATTACTCTGGTTTTCTTCCTTTCCAGACAAAAAGCCAAGACAAACAATAAATTAATGCCCTTTTAGTGAGCTTTTGAAGTAAATGAATGTCAAGTAAAAAGAGCAGATTTATCAAATTGCAATTTTTCAGAGTGCTTGGAATATAAAAGTTGTTGGTGGAGAGTAATGGTACTTCTAAATGAATTTTAGGCTTAACTTATGCAGCAGAAGTAGCTGAAGTTTATTTTTATGCATTTTATTCATAGGAAGAAGGAAAAGGGAAATGGGCTTAGGGTTTTGGGCAAGAATTAACTTAAATCTTAATAGGAGTGTTTTTTCAACTTTGTGTGATGACTCACTTAGATGAAGGTTGTAGTAATTTTCTCAAGCTAAAGGTTCTCAAAAACTATGTAAAACTACTTAGAATTAGTGAAGGAAGAGTTAATAGATTCTTCTAGAACAGAGGTTTGTTTATAGGAAATTGCTTTGCCCTTAGCTGGTATATTAATTAAAGTAGGAGGATGTGGTTTCGAAGCAGTCATATTCACATAATTTCTCCTACTTCACAGTTAGATAAAGAAGAACTGTCTGAAAAAGATTCTGTCTACGTGATACTATTTATTTATGTTTAGGTGGTAGTGTGTAGAGTTATATCAATGCAAGGGAAAATTAAAAGAAAGTAACAGTGGTTCAGAGTGAATGCTCAGAGCTTTTTCTATCCTCTATCTGAACTATGAGTTCAAATAGTCTTGAAATACAGACAACATATTCAGTTTGGATAAGACGGCAGCACAGAATGAACATGCTCTTGGAATAAAACAATGCTGTGTTGTGAAACACGTGAACATTTTTTGTTGAATTTTTGTCATATCTGTCATGTACATTAGATTAATGTGAGAGACACAAGGAGTTGGACTGGAATATTGCAATGGCTGTGGTGCAGAGGCAAGGTCTGAAATTATTTTATATGCACGCATGTGCAGGTATTACGGTCACAGTGTGATGGAAAATAAAATAATAAATAAGGGGGAAAAGTGTTTTCCTGATTTCCTCATTGTGTATGTATTTATTAGGATTGTCAGCTAATACAGGTGATGTAGAGGCAATGATATTTTTGTCTCACAGAGGAATGAGGGAGATCTCTTTCACCGCCTGTGGCACATAATGAATGAAATCCTAGACCTGCGAAGGCAGGTCCTTGTTGGCCATCTCACCCACGATCGAATGAAGGATGTCAAAAGACACATCACTGCTCGTCTTGACTGGGGCAACGAGTGAGTGAATATAAATAAATGAAATGTAATAAAACTGTAAAGCCAGTTCAATCAATCAGCCAGGCTGATTGTAGAATGCTGAAATAAAGAGCAACACTTCTAACAAGTGTTACCTTTTTTTTTGACTTTCTCCTTCATTATTTTTGTGTCCACTATGTTTTAACAGTGAAAAGAAATAAACTTATTGTTTAATTCTGCTTTTTTATATCAGTGTAATTTATGTAGCAGTAGTATTATTTATAAGAGAATTTTATTGGAATATCTGAATCAGCATTTTACATCTTTTTAAAACACATGATGCCTGGATGATATATTTAGCATCACGTTGTGTTCTAACTGAAACTATGTTGGTTGACATTGCTTCTTTTTTAACTTGGTCACACAATTTAGTTCCTACTTGGACATCTCTGACATACATCCAGCTACTGCAATCTGCATCTTTCTTTAATCTGAATAACTGAAATGAGCTAACACAAATTGTACTATCTTGCCTTGTGTTTTTAAGCAAGAAAATGGTTAAAGCACCATCTGGCATTTAGGTGCTGTTTCCAAAGTCTTTTCTTAGCATATATTTATACAGCTAAATGCAAACTAAAGGAAACAATATTCAATAGTAAAATTAACTGAATTTATATGGTTTCTACAGCTGTCTGAAAGCATAAATACCTATTGGAGTGAAAGGGTTGTGATTAAATGTGTATAATTACCTGTCTTCTTAGAGTTTTGCAGTAACTGAAACGAATTAATTGTGAAGGTTTTTGATATGGACAGTTCCTGCTCTTTAAAGCATATTTTTGAAAATGTTTTTAATCTTTTGAATTTTCCTAAATTTAACATGACTGCCTTGGTATCCTTATGCATTCTTAAACATTATTGCTTGCTGCTCTGCTGGAAATAAATTGTATTCCTGTTGATTTAAGCTCATTTTGTTCAGGGGGTACAGGCAAGCATCTTTGACACCATCCAGTCCAAATTGAAAACAAACTGATGTTTTTGCATTTGAAGGATTTTCTTTTTATCTTCCTTTCCATGGTTGTTATTCAAATTGACAGTACTGGTGTACTCACACTGAAATGTTCACAGTAGTACAAAGGACAATGCCCATTGCACATTGTCCACAAAGTGAAACAGATTTTAAAATTGTGGGAAAACAGTCAATGTTGCAAAGTGGAGAGAGACAATGAGTCAAATGTGAATGGTGGATACAGCCAAAATACATTAAAACAAAACCAAAGTCAACTAATTGTAGAGTACTGGTTACTGTGCATTGTTTATTGGAATAAACAACAAATGCATGCTGAGTTAATTTGCTTCTTTTGAAAGTAGAAACTACTTACTGTTATTCCATTTCTCATGCAGGCAACTGGGACTTGACTTGGTTCCAAGAAAAGAATATGCTATGGTGGATCCTGAAGAGATCAGCATTACAGAGCTCTTCAGGCTGGTATGTGAATCTAGTATCTGGTACTTCTGCTATCAAATTACATACTGATAGTTTGATGTCCGCTCTTTTCTATTTAACCAAAGTATACCTTTTTTGATCAAATAAATTGGCATTTCATAATGTAATGAGTTTTACTATAAGGAATTCTTTGATTTGATGTCTAATTTGTGTGCACACATGCTTAGCTTAAATGTTATTTGTTAAAAGTTTTGGTTTCTGATGTACCGTTAAAATTATTACTGCTAATATGAATTTAATCATCAATAAAAGCTTATGGGACTCTACCATTAGAGCTTTACCTGGCTCATGAGCCTGTCTAGATAAGCTTTGTGGAAATATAATAATGGTATAATATTGTCACAATTGATTATACTGGGCTCTTGGTACTTTCTAATATATTAATGTAAATAGCAGTTAAATTGCATTAGAAAGCTTTCCTTTGGGTGTAAAAGCCCATCTTGATTTACTAAAACCAGCACTGATATTTCTTATTCTGATTAAAACTCCAGCGAGGTCTAAGAAAACTTGTCAATTCATTTATATAGGCTTTGGCTCATATTTAAGTACTGCAGCTGTTACAGATACAGAGTTCTGAGCCGTATGTGCTTAAGACTCAGCTTGTATTTAAACTGAATTTTATTTATGATAACTTTTATATTTAAATACAATCCCCCCCCCGAAATAATTATGTATTTTTAAAATAATTTTTAACTTGCATTTTACTTGTATTGTTAACTTGTGATGTCAAGCCTAATAATATATTCTTTGTGCTAGAATCAGTATACCGTTGAGTAATTTTGAAGTCATGGAGTGGACTTTGAAAAATAAAAAGGGGGGAAAAGGTAACCTCAGTATGAAGGCTATATAGCTTAGAAAGATTGCTGTTTAAAATGTAAGAGAATGATAGTACAACTTAATATTGTCCTTCTCCTAATTGGTGACTAAAATGCAGAAGGCATAAACTTCTGCAAGTGAAGTCAAATCAAGACAATTTATAAACTGCTTGTATAAAGCAGTTTACTGGAGATCATAAAATGTGGGTATAATTGCTTTTCCCCAGTTTAAAATACTTGTATTTAGTCTTCTGCAAAAGCATATTTTATGTGTTTGAATACTGGAATATCAGATCATTAACTGTTTAAACCAGCTAAGAAATACTATGTTGTTATAACACAAAGCTTTAAAGTGGCTCCGCACTTTCAGAGTAGAAAAAGATAAACCTCTAGAGATTACTGGTTTTCTCCTATGATGAAGTGTGGCACTGGGAAAGTAAACTCCCTTGTTTTCTTTCTTAGATGCAAAAGGAAAAAAGGATGAAAAAATAAAAGTTAAATTCAAAAAGATACTAATTTAGGTTAAGGAGGTATTTCTGCATAACATATTTTACTTCTTTGTTTTGAGAATTTTATAATTGACTCAAACTGGTTACTGTTTTTGTGGTATTTTTAGATGGAACATCGCCATCGAAAAAAAGACACACCAGTGCCAGCTAGCAGCCACCATCTTTTTGTTCAAATGAAGAGTTTAATGTGCTCCAATCTGGGAGAGGAACTGGAAGTAATCTTTTCACTCTTTGATAGTAAAGAAAATCGACCCATCAGGTACCATATGATTTCTGTTTTAATACTGATTTTATGTGAGTTTATACTTACTGTATAACTGTATCTTTTGATCCAGGTAACAAATTCCACATTTAGAAACAAGGGCAAGGTGTTCCTGTTTCATGTGGATATTCTGCTTCCTTCTGAAATTCAGTTATGTCTAATGGTTTGTAGTGTCATTTAAGATTTACAAAAATGTATACATCTCTGTCTTGTTTATTTATTTCACCTTCCTTTTTTTTTTTTTAATAGGAATATATGTGTATGTGTACAGAATGGTCATTTTTCAGTATCCCTATTTTTATCTCTCCTAATCAGTGCACATTCAAAACTTTGAACTTTTGCTTTCTCTGTAATATTTATGAGATGAATTCTCCTCTGTGCATGAGATTGGGAGGCTGCCTTTAGTCAGTGACTTAAGCATATTTTTTATAAAAAGAGGCTTTAGTTCTTTGAGAAGGTGCTGGTTCTTCAGTGAAACTGTCAAAATCATTCTGTCCTAGAGTTTAAATTCCATGAGAGACCTGATAACCTTTGGTTTTTAAAATATTCAGTAGCTATTTCTATTTTCAGAATTCTGACTGAGAAAGAAAACAGGGGAGTGATTAGTAGTGAAAGCACTATGCGTTTAATAAATATGAGCACAGAAGGAGAGTACAGTCAGTGCAAGAGCTCAGTGAGTTCCGTTTGAGGAATACGCCAGGAAGTCTGAACCGTTAAATGGCTGTGCAGTCGTGATGGGTGTGGTGGGTTGACCCTGGCCTCCAGCCAGCCACAGCTGCCCTGTCACTCCCCTTCTCATCTGGACAAGGGACAGAAAATACAACAAAAGGCTCAAGGGTCAAGATAAGGACAGGGAGAGATCACTCACTGATTACCATCACAGATAAAACAGACTTGACAAGGGGAAAATTAATTTATTACTAATCACATCATAGTAGGATAATGAGAAATAAATCCAAAACTTAAAATGTCTTCCTTCCCACTTCTCCCTTCATCCTGTGCTCAGCTTCATTCCTGATTTTCTCTCCTTCATCCACCCCAGCAGTACAGGGGACTGGAAATAGAGGCTGTGGTCAGTTGGTTACACATTGTCTCTGACACTCCATCCTTCTCCAGGGGAGGACTCCTCACACTCTTCCTCTGCTCCAGCCTGTCTCCCACAGGAGACAGTTTTCCATTAACTTCTCCAGATTGAGTCCTTTCCACAGTTGTCATCTTAAATATGGCAATGGGAGTTCAGGGAACTACATGGAATAAACTACCTGGAAGTTGGGCTGAATTTGACAAAATTATGTCTGTGCTTTGCAGTGCAGGCAAAATAAGTAACCAGTACTTTGAAGGAAGGGTGTACTGCGTAGATTAATTTTTACAGTTAGTGAGATCATGTATACACAACTAGCATTAGTGTTAGCTGTTAAATACTGACATTTCATTCTGGCCTGCACTTCAGACAGTAGTCTCCAAAATAGAGTTTCCTGTCGTTTCTGAGAATTAAATGTGCATCAGGACATGTTGTTTGTGTTCACTCCAATGAATGCCACAGCAGGTGATAGATTTACGAGAGAGCTGCAGACTTTGACAGAAAACAATTTGGGTGATATGGATTGCTGAAAACAAGGTTAAGGCAGTGGTGGTGGTGTGAAAGCAAATGGATTGGATTTCATGTTACATGAAAGCACAAATTCTAGAGCTGTTTCTCACGTGCTTGCTGTGATGTGACCTTTAGTTATTGATTCCCGACTCCAGCATCTGTTTTCAGCTGCTGTGAGCTTCCTCATCCCATTACTGGCAAACCTTGAAGAAATGTGTTGTTACAAATCCAAACTGCCTTCTAGGGTATGGGGGGAATGACAGGATAAGCTTTGTGAAGGTAGTTTGCACCATCTGCAAAGCAAACAAACATACCATCCTGTAACCAAAAAAAACCCCAACAAACAGAACAAAAAAACCCTCCCAAGAAACAAACAGAAACTTCTCAACATACTGGAAAAGCTAAACCTAAGAGAGCTTTCACAAGAACAAGTTAAAAGCAAGGTGTATCTGTAACAAAATGAACTCTGGGATGCGGAGGTGTCCAAGATGGATACTTACATGGTCTGTCCAGACTAGACATGGAGGAAACTTAAGCAGTTTATTACAGAGTCAAACCAAAGCTGGTTGGTCTTGGTGCACAACAGTATGGTACAATCAATAATTTTTATTCAGTACAAATGTGTGGGATATTTCAGAGATCTTTAGGCCCTTGCTGATGCATGCTTGAAATGAACAATCTCCCTGAGAAGAATGATGATGTATGAGAGGAGACAGTGTCTCCAGCCCCTGCAGTTCATGCCCTCAATGATGCCAAAGCCTGTGGGCAGCAGTGGACATGAGGAGCTTGGATAGGCAGACTCTTTTGCTTATTTCTTGCAAAAGTGCAGGTCAAAAGTTGTCTGTGACAACACCTTAGGATCTGTCACAACCTAGTTGTCATTTATCCATTGGTTTCCTAAGTCTTTGTTTTGTGGTCCAATAGAAAAATGTAATGAAAAGAACAGATGAAACTTCTTACTAGCACAGGTAAAGATAGAAGTATATGAATATAAATGACTTAAAATATGTTTCTTCAAACCATTGCTTGTGTTATTAGAATTTTTTGAGCTTTATTTTTTTGGACTTTGCTATTATATGTTAAATTTTGTAAGCACGGTATGTGGACCAAGCTTTCCTCAGGTGGGTAATCCTTGTAGATATTTTGGAATTAGGTTTGAACATAAGACAGCTTATGTACTGGGCCCCACACCAAGGCCAACTGTGAAGCCTGTGGCACAACTAAAAATTAGATGTTAAGGTGTTAATGGGAGATAGTGGGTTTTCTAGGTATTAATAGGTATAGTTATTAGTGTGAACCCTTTAGCCACCTTAAGGAACAAGTGAAACAATATCTATTTACATTCTTTCTGTGTTGTGTGCCAATGGAAATGTGTCTGCATTTGTAAACTATCTAAAAGAGTATATAACCTGCAATTTTAGACAAAATAAACAGAGAACGTAGCATTAATCATAGTGATTAGATCTGCATTTGCTCCCGTCCAGCTTCCTATTTATTTTAAGGGTCCACTCACTTTAAATCCTGTTTGCTTTAATGAGACTGTTTGAATGGTAATAGAGTGTTTATTATCTACCTCATATAAATTGATGTAAAGCAAGTCAGCTCTGTAACCTCTTAAAGAGTTCAGTTGGGGAGAGTAAAGAATTCAGATTTAATAACAGAATTTCTTAAAACTAACTTAACTTCTTCTCAGGTGGACTTGCAATTGTAAGATTTCACTATATCAATATATCTATCTCTAATAAATCTATTTTATTTTTTCTAACCTCAGGTATATGCAATTAAAATAGCAGCTTCAAAAGATTGTTGGAGGACTAGAAGCAACACTGTCTGATTACTTTTTTAATTGATTTGATATCTTTTTCCACTGCTTTTTTTTTGTTTGTTTGTTTGTTCGTTTTATGTTATCAGTATCACACATTCAGCTGTTTGAACAGCAGTATTTGTTCAAATATCACAGAATAGCAATTGCAGATACTGAGGTGGGGTAAGTCTCTCCACAAAGGAATAGTATTTCCAGTCCGGACTAGTGCGAGAAAAAACCCTGTGGTAAAGTTAATGCTTTGGAAAATAAGGTAAAAAGAAGGTACTTCATGACATAGGAAGTGTATGGTTCCATAGCTGAGCTTTGTATTATAGTGCAAGAATAGGATTGTCCTTAGCCCATTTTAAACTGTAGTTTTCTCATGCAATATTAAGAAAATATCAGACTTAGAAAATATCCACTGAGCAATGAAAGATGGTGAAACTTTTTCTTGTTGAACAGTTATAGATTCTCTCTGAAAAATAGCATCCTGTAGCAACTGAGACAAACCAAGATACGAGGACAAAGCACAGTGTGTTAACAGTTCTTGCATTTGGCTTAGTGGAACCAGAATTGAATGTCTAATAAGGAAATATAGTATCATTACATGCTAAGAACAGATTAAAAGAATATATATATATATATAAAGTAGAAAATATGTATAGTATAAAGTAGAAAAAAAATCAGTATCAGATTGAAAACTATGAGCCTGAATGTCAGCACAAAACTTTTCTCTAATTCTTGTGACCCATATATTTTGCCACAGGAACTACATTTAGTAAATATTCTCAGCAGAAGTGGATTCTAACATGATGCAATGTAGGTACTGTTTGTCTCTGTAAAGACACAGATGAGGAAAAGGAGAATAGTGGTAATTTTAATCCCTTTTACAGTTTATAAAATATCTTTATGCAGATTTCTGTGGCTCAAGAGATATTTCAGATTATTTGGCAGATAGGAAGTGTAAGTTTGAATGAATATTCAAAGGCAGAGCAAGAAATTGGACATAGGTCTTTTTTCTCGTAACGAAAAAACACACCTACTAACATAAATCTGTTCTTCACCTACACTGCACTTTCGTTGCTCTTTATTTGAAAAATAAATTTTAGAAAATCCCCTCAGTTCTTTACATTAAAATTCAGCATTTGCTCTTCTTCATCATCTTCTGTTTCTCTGAGTAGTTGTACCTCATTAGACATGAATTAATCCTGAAATAAAGTATGTCTTCAGGTGGATGTCAGGGGGAGGAGTAGACACGTCATCACCTCTGGAATCTGTGTAGATGGATCTATCTTTCCACAGTCATGGGTAAGATGCCGAGATTAAGACAATAGGCCAAAGCTTTCCTTTTTGTCTGATTTCAGAAGATTTCATGATCAATCAATGGACTTTAGGATTGGAATCCAAGACATCTAAATTTAAGATCTTTGTGTGATTGCATTTCCAGTAACTAGTTGCTAGTTATAGTCAGCAACACCTAGAAAGCAATTTGGCTGATGAAATGTCTGCATCTTCTTTAGGGCATTTTAGATAGCTCTTTAGGATCCATAGATGGCATTGATTAAAGAGCTGCTCAGTGTATCCTGAAGTAATTTTGATCTGAATCTATCTGAAAAGGAGACTTTTTTGTTTTCTGTTTCACTGCTTTAGATCTCAGTAAAGTTTGAGGCTTCAAGTTCAGGAAGAGTTGATATTGAAATCATAAAGGATATAAATTCTCAATATTTGTTATCTGAGTTTTTGACGTGAGCCCTTAAGAGTGGAATCTATAGGAATAAGCACTTTGAATTTGGTCTTAAATATTAGCAAAGGATTTAGGGTAGTCAGATGAAAAATAAGTGATATATATATGTACAAATTTACTGGTTTTCACTCTGTGTTTAATTTTTTTTAGTTTAAATAGAACAGATATGTTGTGATAGGCAATGGTATATGTTTAAGGAATATTCTCCTAATTAAACATAAACATTAGTGCTCTCATTGTGGAACCTACCAGTGCATTTTTAGGACAGCACCTTTTAAAATAAGTAAAGATATGGAAACTAAAGCCATAAAATCATTTAGCAGTTATTCTGGTTTTGATAATGTATCTTAGTATTCCTTTTGTGTTTTGAATAGATCATCATTGTATGATCTTTAAGGTGTGTTGCAACCCAAACCATTCTATTAAAAAAAGAAAAATTCATTATATTTATAGCTAGACTCTTCTGAATTAAATAATTTTTCATTTTTGACAGTATGTATAAATGCTCATAATTTTTTCAACATGTACTGAGACTTAGATAATGGGTTTTTCATGAGCTGTGAAAAACTGATTTTGAAATGCATTAGTAACTTTCTCAGAGCAGAAATCTGGTATCAGATAGTGACATAAAAATCAGTGATGCTTTGAGGTTTATTTTCAGACTTTCTAGCTAAAGATTTCTCTGGATTGCTAGGAGCATTATGCCCCACTTACACTTAACTTAGTGAGATCAGCACCCACTTGGGGCAATAGGAATGGTTTTCTATCAACTAAACTACAGGTAAATATTCTTTTGGGATCACTTTCCATTTGTTTGGGATAGGATGAGATTGTACTTTTCTCCAGATTTTCTTCTGTTGCTGGAAAAAATATCTGTTTCTAAATATGTTGACATCTACAATAATGGAAGCCATGTTGTATTAAGTTAGGGATAATAATAAAATACAGGTTTATCTATGATTTTATGGTTTTTGTTAATAAACAATAATAATAAATACTATTTTGCAGGCTCTTTCTATATTAAAATAATTGTCTAATGTGTTTCTTCACACTCTAAAAGGCTTTTTTTGAACATGAATATTCTACTTGTATGGAAGCAAGTCAGGTAGTTAAGTCTGAGTCATGACATGTTTCTGCTTATTAAGACTACAGTTGCAAGTCATTCATTTTCTACTTAATTGGTTCATGCTAATTTCACTTGATATGTATGCATATGTATATATCCATATTCTCTGGCTGCTAGGAATAATTTTTGCTCTCACCTAAATTAACTAAACAGCTGAAGTCAGCCCGTGATGGTTCCTACAGTTTTCCCTGGTGTGTTTTTGTACCATCTTCCATTTGTCTCCCCTTCCTTCTGCTTTGCAGTTTCATATTCTAGAACAGCTATAATAGCCCCTGAGTGGGGTAGAGCTAGTTGTGAATGGCACTGCCTTGACGTGGTACAGCCATATGGCTTGTCCCAGTAAAATTTTTTGGTTTATGCACTGTTATATCTTCTAACCTTATATTTCTATTCCCCTTTTATTTCTGTTAAGGTTACAAGCCCAGTTTGTGTATTCCTCGGCTATTTTTGGTTTTTAAAGAAAGTAAAAAACTATAATGATGACGCTTAAATTTTAGAACTAATTTCACTAGTATAGAATCCTAAAGGAAGCATTTTAGGATATGCAGTTGTAGAGAGGTGCTTTACTGTAGCTGGAAAATGAAAGAGGTCCATGGTCACATCTCTTGGGATTTGTTTGTCTTTTAGTTCAGTACTAGTTTTCTGGCTACTGCTGAGCTTTTACTGTCTACTTAGAATGGTTCCTAAAGTATATGAGCTCAAACACACTCTGTCAGGATCTGTACTGGTACTTTGTGTTGTTAAAGAAATGCTTTTATAAAATATGTTCTGGAATCTGGCATGTTGCACAAATGTTTGAGAAAAGCAAAATCAGGAATTTGTTATGGAGCCTTGAAGATTTGTTTTTATAGAATCTAATTTTATTGTAAGCAAATCAACAGTTTGAAAGTCTAAGACTGCTGCAAGTGCCAGCCAGTAGGAGCGGATTTGTAGAGGAGCAGTTCATGCTAGACCCGATGTTAACATGTGTAAATGGTTTAAGGGTTTTACTATGGACTAAATCTGTGGTTGTGTGGACTGAGTGGCAGTAGCATATGCTCTAGTTTGGATTCATAGCTAGACTGCTCTGGCTTGTGAATCATAATGTGGAAACTATCAGAAGATTGTCTTCAAAAGCACCTAATTCAATTCAGCTTGCTCATGTAGATCATAAAATAGTGTATGTAAGATAGATATTACAGGATCATAGTTTGAATGAGAGAAAATTCTGTAAAACAGAGTAATTCAGCTATGCTTTGGGATTTAATTGTTTCTAATCACGTTGCAAAAACAGTTTCAGAGTTCAAAGGGATTCTGGAACCCTGAGTGCAATTGATTTAACGTGAGAAACATTTAGGTAAGGGTTAGGCCATTGTTACAGCTCCGAAGGAAAACTGGAAATGTGTGTTTGCAGCATTTCAGCACACTGCAACAACCGTGTGTTCTGATATTCTTTATTATCTGCTTTATAAATCAATTGTGGTGTGTGGTCATTTGTGAAGTTTCAGAAGCTTTTCTATTCCTTGGAATATGAAGGTGAATATGTAGAGTCCCAGCATTTAGAGTACTGAAGAGTGTGAGTGGTGATGATTGTTGGCTTTGGGGAAATCTTTTTCCCTTATGTGAACAGGTGGTAATGAAACAAACTTTTGTTTCAGCAGTAAGATCACATTTAAAAAGCCATTGATATGTACGTTAAGGGATTATACCGTTAGAAGTTTTGCAGTGGCAGATTTTCAGAGAAATAAAGGACATCTGATGACAGTCTGTGCCTTCCGTTGACACATACTAATATCAGCTACCCAATACTGCATTTTTTTGCCACAGTGATGACCTTAGTATAGCCAGGGGGCCCATTTGCACTGGTGCTCTAAGAACACCAATCATTTAATCAACAATATATTGATTTTAATTTTTTTTAATCAGATCCTGGAAAGATCTCACTTACTAGCTTTTAATAGAATCAGTTTAACAAGTGGCAAGGGACGAAGAGCTTAGCTGTTTGCTAGACAATGTGCATTATTCACTGAGGCTGTGTTAACTTTATTTGTTGCTATAAGAATATTCTGCTGCTGTTAAAAAAAAAAAAAAAAAGCAAAAAAGGCCAAAGAAAATATTTACTAGATGACTGTGTTCAAAAATCAAGTTATCCCCATGTCCTCTGAAATTCCTACCTTTCCAATGTAGATGCCATAAGACTGTATCAATATATGTAGCACATGACCATAAAGAGATCTTGCCTGGATTTTTTTAGGAGAATTTTGAAAACACCAGCAACAGTGGGTAGTGTATTATGAAAAAGGGAATGGAGGGTGTAAAGGCTGCTGCCTACATTTGTTCAGTTCAGACTGTGGCCCTTGTTCTTGGCTTTGATGAGTATGCCTGAGAATGCTGCATCATCTTCTGCTCAAAGTCCTGTTCGCTTTGCAGACCTTTACATTTATGTAGAGTTTGTGCTTCTGTCTTATGCCAACATACTGCTGTAGAAATCCCTAAATCTTAATATGACCCATAGTTATTATGTGGCATTCTAAACCATTTTTTTTCCAAGTAGCAGTACTATTAATGGGAAAATTTCAAGGCAGCACTTCAGTAAAATGGAGTGTGTTAAAATTTTCTTTCATTGGCATACACTTTGTGTCTGTGTCAATATGATATGAACATCTTATCAGAAATGATTGATGCCTCTGGCCCCATCTGTGTGGGGAGGGAAGATAAGTTGGCACGCTAATCCTCCTTTTTCTATCACCTTGAACAACCTTGTTTGTAATTATCATATTGCCCTCAAATGAGAAGAGATACTTAAACAGCACAAAGAGAATGGGCTGTTTATCCGAGGCCAGTGAAAGCAAACCGCATTTTTTTGTGAGCTTTTGATTATATCCTTAATGATTGTGTAAACTCCAGACCATACCGAAGGATAAGATTACCCTTCCTTTCTTCTACTCTCAACGTCACCTTTTAGTGACATCCACATCATCTTTCTTATTTCACTTTTGTTATTCATTTAATTCAATGAAAACACTTGCTAAAAGCTGAAATCCACATTAGTTAGTCAAAATATTCAGTACTTGGTGTTCTAATTTTTAATTTTTTTAAAAAACATACTGGCAGTTTTCCCCCCTTGTTCAACAATAATGTAAAAGGATTTTGGTATAGTACAAGAATGTTTAAAGATGTATTTTGCAACCTCCATCAGCATCTTCAAACATAAGAACTGCTCATCTTAAAGAACCTGACTTCTAGTCATCACTCTAACTAAAGTTTACGCAACTCACTATTACTGTTAACAACAGCAAGGAAGGGCTTGAATACCTCTTGAATCAAGCTAATAATACATTTTTTCTACCCTGAAGGTTCACTACTGACAACCCAAGATGTCTTTCTTCAAATATATCCCTATGATCTCTCTTGTACAGGAGCTCAAAGATTCAATATTATTTAAAGCACAGAAATGGGTTACGCTTGACTTTCAGTATCTATTTTACTTAGAATCAGTACTCTGGACATTAGCACTCTAAATGCAAAAGACTCAAATAAATTCTTTGTTGCTTCTAAGTCATGTTGAACTCTAGACCATAAGGGGGATGGAGATTATATTTGTGAAACTGTAGGGTGGGTACTCAGTGCAAGGCTACAGAACTTGATAAAAAGGTACAGCTGAAGAACCTGGAACCTCTGGCTCACAAAACACACGTTGCATGTTGTTGTGAGGGATAGTTCATTAATTATAGAATTTGAAACTTCTGGGCAAGTAGACAAGTGGCAGAATGTTGCATCATGGCAGTTATTAACTTTTAGAGGTGGAAGATGAAAAAGATTGTAAAAAACCATATTTCTATAAAGACCTAAATGACCCAGCTGTCTATCAGGGCTGCCTGTATGTGGTACTTCCACAAAATCATGGAATGATTAAGGCTGAAAGGAAAGGCTGAAAGGTCTAACCACTCTAGAGCTGATTTCCCAGAATCATGTCCAGATGGCTCTTAAGTGTTTCCAAGGATGGAGATTTCCTAACCTTCTTGGGTGACCTGTGCCAGTGCTCAGACACAATCTGTCAGTAAAGAATTTGTTCCCTGATGCTTAGTGGGAACTTTCTACGCTTCACTTTATGTCCATTGCCTCACTGGGAACCATTGAAATTTGGTTGACTGTGCTCTTTGCATCCTCTCTTCAAATATATTCTAATTTATTAATAAGATCCTGTCTGAGCTTTCTCTTTTCTAAGCAAAACATTCCTAGCTGTCAGAGCATCCTATCCAGTCCCTTCATCATGTCCAAATGTGATGTAATGAGTGCTGAGTAGAGAGGAAAAGGATCACTTCCCTCATCCTGCTGGCAATACTCTGTCTAATGCATCCCAGGCTATCATTGGCCTCCTGTATTGCAAGGACACATTTCTGGTTTATGTTTGGCTTGGTATCCACCAGGATGCCCAGGTCTACAATGTGCGAGTCTGTTATTACTTTCCATCTTCTTTTCAGACTCTTGTTTCTTTGTTCTGTTCTGACATGAGAGATGACAACAAATTAAGTTTGGAAAATGATTGTGAAGACATTTTAAATCCAGATTTGGAAATAATTTCAAATGGTGCAATGTATTTCAAGTACAAAAGCTGCACAGAGATGGATAAAAAAAAATTATATAAGAGCATGCATGCACATAAGTTGGTATTAAGATTTTCTGCTTCTGCATATGGTTTCTTTTTCTATATTTGATTGTCTGATATTTAAGTCTTGTGTCTCTGGATGTCATAGAAATTCAGAGGCTCTGTTAATAAATAACCCTACATAAAGACAGGGGTTTGTTTCTAAATTATCTGTGAGAATTAGTATCATTTGGGTGGGGGAAAGGCATATATGGTATTTTTAAGTTGTTTAAGGATGTGTTTTAACAGTGCCATAGGCATAATTACCTGGTACAAATTGCACAGAATTTCTGGGAGGTGTGAACAATGACTAAAGGCAGAGTCCAGACTGGACTTTGTTGTACTTTTTCAGCAATGGGAATTATTTATATTAGGAGCTCCCTAAAATTTTTAATCTATAATTAGGTGATAGGCTACTCTACCTTTTCCCCTTAAAATACTCATTTTAGTGCATTTAACCTTCACTTCATTAATACTGTTCCTTGGAAATTATTGGTCAGATACCTTCACATTATCCATGGATGCTTTTTGTCTTGAGGTACTCTTTGATCCTGACTTTTTCCGTGCAAATGTGACTGCTAAGCAGGGCAGGGATTTAAGCTGAAGGAACTAGCAACATTTTTGGTAAAAGGAACAACTCATGGGAAGCAGAAGCAATTGATTAGCTCAGGGCTACATTTTTGTTACAGTATTTCTACAAAAGCATGCTTTCACTTTTAGTGGGTCACAGCATAGGATAGTTCAGTGTTGTTTTCAATTTCCTGTGCTGTGTTCACAAAAATATCTAATCTTGCACAATATTAAAACTGCTACAGCGAATTACACAAAATCAATGCAGATATGTATACATGTGTGTATAAACAAATATGCCTTATAGATGCAGGAGAGATAAAGCATCTTGGTTTTTCTGGCTAGCAGACTCTTAAAGGAGTGTTCTGTTCTAGTTCAGTCGCTTACTGCTTGGTTTGTTACTCTTTAGCAGCAAAATAAAGCAAAACCAGCCTAGTTTTATTTACTTCCTGCTTATTCAAGAGTTAATCCTAATTTTAGCAGGAAAGTTAAAACAACTCGAAGAAAACATAAAGGTCACTTTGACAAGACAGCAGCCACTACTCTAGTATCAATCTTCTGTGCATTTGGAATAAAAGTACCTTTTTAGATGACTGACTTAATATGTACGTTTTTGAATGTGGTCGCTTCTTTTTAAAATTATGTTATCTTATATATTGATAACATAAATACACACAAAAAATAACCAGGCTTAATTATTTCATTCCTAGCTCTAAGATACATGGTAATTTGCCCATTCTAGTGGACTAAGAATGTATTAGTGCAGCTGCAATTTGGCTTACAAAAAGCACCTTTAAAAAGATGCCTGAAGTTCCAGAAACTTCAAGCGCTTCCCCTCAGAAAATGTTCATCATTTTTTTCCAGTTCCTCATTGTGAGCAGAAAAATTCCTATGTGCAGGAATATAGTCAAGTCATATATAGGCTGTTAGCCTTTTTTTTGGTAGTAGTAGTGTAGTAGTGGAAGTCTTTCTGCTTGGATCCTAGATGTGGAGATATTTTGCAATGGGAAGTGTCAGTGGAGATTAACAAAAAGATTGTTTCTTCTTGGTCCCAGTCAGACTGGAAAAGTGAAGGATATACCTCAATTGAATTCTGCTTCTTGGCTTGAGAATACTGTCTTGACCTGCCTGCTGTGGAGATCCTCCAGAGGCAAGAACACTGAAGCACTGGCACAGTCAGATGGTGTGCTCTGTTCAGTACATTGTAATTCGTTGTCTTAAATGGCAAAACATTTACTCACTATAGCTATTATATTGACCCATAACGTAATCAGCATTCCATAATCAAACATAGGAATTTGGGCCTCTTAGGCATCCCATGGGTATTTGAGCTTACTTGTCTTTTCTATTCTTTCCCTAAGTCTGATTTCAGGTTTTGACCTGAAATCTGTTGTGGATTGAGGAACTCTTCACCAAAGCATACCAGGACCAATGAGAAATTTCAAAATCAGTGGGTTGGTATGTTACAAATATTTTTACAGGTCTGTCCTGTTTTTCTTTTGTACTTCTTTTTTTCTTCTGATACCGTACATTCATGGAATGGATTTCATTGGAAGGGTACCAAAAAATCATCTAGTTCCACCTTCCCTGCCATGGATGCAGGGATATCAATAGTAGCAAATATATATTATAGCAAATAGTAGCAAATATATATTTTATTTCTCCCTCACAATTGACTAATTATACTCTTAGCTAAGTTTTGCATATTTATCATCAACAACAGTATAAGCAGATAGGATTCATCTAGTGGGATGAAGATGTATGAAAGGAATGTTTAACACAACTGTATCCTCCTGCCGAATGTTTGGATTTATGGTAGTTTCTGTAAGAAGATATTCTCTACAGATAAAGATTAACCTTCATTGCTGGGTATCTTGGTTTAAGATCATTTAAAGAAGTGCACACTCTAAAATTACTTATCTCCCCTTAGTTTCAACCAATCCCTTTCCACCAATAAGGAGGAAATGTGATGAGGTATCAGTGAAAAAATAAGTTTACTAATAAGCAGAACAGCAACAGGCAAAAAAATAATAGTAATCACTAGATACAAAATTGCTAAATCTCAGGAACCAAGGGGAGCTAAGAGTGACCCAAATTTTCAAGGTACCTCCTCCTAAGATGGTGGTCCTCATTGCTGACTGTGTAGGGAGACAAGGGGAAAATGACATCTGAGGCTTTCCAAGGTGATACCCACTGCAGGAATGCAATAGTATTTTGGATTACCCACAATGCCTGGGGATCCAAACACTTTGTCCTGGTTTGTAAGAGGTTCTAATTGTTTTAGTAATACCTCTGTTTTGTGCTGGTTTTGGCTGAAAAGGTGTTAATTTTCTGTACAGTAGCTGGTGTGGGGCTGTGTTTCGGATTGGCTCTGAGGACAGTGCTGGTAACACAGGGATGTTGTAGCTATTGCTGAGCAGAGCTTGCACAGGGCTAACTCCTTTTCTGCTTCTCACCCCACCCCACCAGTGAGGAGACTGGTGGTGCACAAGGAATTGGAAGGGGATACAACCTGGACAGCTGACCCCATCTGACCCCAGCACAGGGATATCCCACACCATAAGACATTGTGCTCAGCATAGGAAGCTGGGGGGAGAAAAGAAGGAAAGGTGGCAGAGTAATGGCACTCATCTTCCTCACTCACCATTACCTGTGATGAAGCCCTGCTTTTCTGGGAATGGCTGGATGCCTGCCTGCCCATGGGAAGTGGTGAATGAATTCCCTGCTTGCTTTGCTTGTGTGTGTGTCTTCTGCTTTATGTATTGAACTGCCTTTACATTAACCCATAAGTTTTCTGAATTTTACCCTTCCAATTCTCTCCCCCACCCCACTGTGGGGGAGTGAACTGGTGACTGAGCTACTGCCTGGGGTTAAACCACAGCACTTTTACAAATCATTCATTTTATCTGACTTTTTGCAATACTGTATAATTTGTTGTCATTAATGAGACACTTTTGATAAATTGCTCTTTAAATACTGGCCATTCTTGAATTGCAAGAGAATTAACATTTTCATTCAGGCTAGTACAAGGAGAAGTTGGTGCTTCAACAAGTGTGTTTCTTTGGCCTGATGGCCTAGACTGTCCTACGTATGGGAGCTGCTGCACGGGTCTTTACACTGAATTGCATTTGTGAATAAGTAAAATGAGGTAGGAATGAGTTCCTAAAAAAAAAAAGCCACAAGTGTAGTCTAGCAAGCAAATGCTTCCGGGAAGGTTTGGTTTTGTATTTTATGGGTAGACAGAGCCTCATTTAATTATAGCATTCATAAGCCCTCCCTGGAGTGAAGGCATGTTAGAAATTAGTTGCATTTCATGATGTAGCTCAATTCCTCTCAGGAAGAGCCATATTCAGTGAAACAAATCCTTCTTATTCACTGTTTAAAGATTCTTTTCAAATATTTTCTACTTGCTGTAGTTGGACCAAGGGTGCTAGCTTACATAGATCTTTGATCTGAGCTTCTATTGATAGACACATTTTTAAAGTAGACGAACCAACCCAAGAAGAACCTGTGGTTATAAATTACACCACATTTATGCATTAACAAATAACCTTCTTACTGATTCTGTTGTAAAAATTGAAAATTGACAGGAGGAATAACTGTTTTTAAATGTGATGATGAAAACACTGGAAGAGGTGACCTGTCATGTGGCAGGTGGAGCTTAAACAATTAGCTACATTCAGAATTAAATGCAGTGTTGATATAGGAATATGTGCCAGTATGTACCAGCCATGACGTGTATGCACCAGATTTAGGTAACCATGAGATGTATTGAACACCAGTGGGGTATATATATCTATATCTAGTTGATTTACGTGAGTTTATGTTTATGTGAGTTGGATCATCTCACAAAGAACATGTTGCAGTCACACTGGCTACCAGCAAAAGGCATGTTAGGATTGACACAAAATACAGGCTTGCTGCTTGTAAACCTTCAAATGGTGTTGAACACATATGAATCCAGGGGTGGTTGGAGGAAGGGCAATTTTCTCAAATGCTATTGTTTCGCTTCACTTTACCAGTTTCTCCTGCTCCCTTCAGGTTTAATTTCCATCTTCAGGGAAAGATACTGCAAATCTGCTTGTATCCATGCTGTTAGCTCAGTCATTGACTAGGATAATAATCAAGACTGTAATTCAGCTTAAAGGATCTGTAGGTCTGTGTACTGGTAATGCTGTGATGCAAAATGTTTATCCATGGTGGCAGACTATGATCAGTGAAGGCTTCAGCTTCTGATATATGTTTTTCTTTAGTTGTAAATACCTGCTGATAGATTCCTAAAAATGGTATTCTGTTTTTCAACTCTTGTCTTCCTCTGGCTCCTGGGAACATAATGAAAAATAATTTAAAGTTACTGCTTTCTAGCTCATTTAAATAAATGTGTATCATCTTTCATTTAAAATACAGGTGCAAATATCTGAAAAAATATAGCTTATGTTCCTAAAACTATAATAAAAACTAATTTCTCAAGGCTATCTTTGGTCAATAAAAAGGTAAAGAGGATGAGAGCAGGATCTTGATTTAACTGTGTAAGTCTGTTTTGCTTTTCCTCCAATTTCCTATTCTGCTTTCTCCTTTCCTTGTTAACTGTACAGCTAGCCAAAGGAAATTAGGCTCCACTGCATAATCTAGGAGCATTCTTTGAAGGCTTTTCTCTTCTTCTTCCCTCATGTTGTCAGCATGGCTAGGGGACAGAAAGATAAGCTCCAATGTACCATCATAAGATTGTTTTGGGCTTTTTTGTTAGTACTTTTGATTTGATCTTTATCTCAAATTGGCTGACATTTTGATAGTACTCATTCTTCCTTTTCTCTCTTCCTTTGTTTATTGCCTTGAATTTTACAGTTAGAAATTTGGGAATGGTTTTTAAGTACATAACAGATGCAATACAGGACCTGACACTGTGGATTAGCTGGTACTGCTAAGTCATGTTGGCACATTTGCCATTCAGTTATTCTCTATTATGGATGTACTTTAAGGCTTTATGACCTTTCAGTAACTTATGATATGTCATATATCATTCCCCTCTATTTCACCACTAAGTATGAGAGTAATATTTTGTATCTGATCTGGGTTTTACAAAACCACTGAGCTTTTAGCTGTAAATGAAGTCAGTTCAGATTTAAGTTCCTACTGAACATCCGCTGACAGTGTTCTGGAATGTAATAAATTTGAGATGGTGAATTATGTGACAGAATTCTATTATTGCTCCTCATTGTTTACTTTGGAAATCACTGTAACCTGTTTTCAAGTAGAGAGCATATATAAAGATGTCTGAAAGTGGAGCTCTACTGAGAACTATGACTATTTGATGTCATAGTTTTCCACAAGAATATGCCATGTGGTATAAATCTGGCCAGGGTTTTTTTTTGATAGTGTGTTTATAAATCATAGAGCAAGCAATCTGTCTAGACTGGTACCATGTGACTGGTAGTATTTTCCTGCTAATACTAAGGAAATAGGGGTCACATATGAAAATAGAACAGTTTTCAGCTGTGTTCCTTTAAAATGCATCAGTTAAGCCTGCAGATTTGGAACATGTTGTTACTCTGCTAATACATGAGAAGTTACAGTACAAAAATCCCTTGTTGACCTTCTTAAATTAATCTCTCCAGCATTAGTTATTTCCTTATTTTCAGTGGGAAGACAGCTGAGTTTAAATGTGTATGACATGTTTAAGTGGCGAGATTGGTGCTCATAAAAAAACCATTGTAGTCGAAACTGAAAATCAAATCATCTTAATATAAAGAAGAGGTATTTCTGTTTTGGGGTACTTTGTTGTGTGTATTTGCTGTATCTATGTATGTGTAGCTGACTGCTGAGAAAACTGCTATGCAGTAAGATATCAGCTCTAGATTTACTCCTCTGAGATTTTTACTGCTGTTTGAAGCCAAGCTTTCAGATCTTGGGAAGTCTGTCTTTATTTTGTTTTATGAAGGCTGTTTACTTTCCTTAGCACTTTTTCCAACCTGTTAGTCTCTACAGAAATCCTTTGAAATGGTATGTAAATGCCCATGCTCTATGTACATAGATATAACATTGCCATTTTGTCTTGCAATCTTACAAGTATAACTGCTTGCATTTGCTCCCTAGAAATGTTCAAAGATAACCTTTTTAATCTGAGCTGTAACTGGTACCGTAGGTTTCTAGTGGAAAAAACAAAAGCTATCATAAAGCACTGAGCAAGGATTAAGATTTTTTTGTTGTTGCTGGTTTTGGTTTGCTTTTTTCATTGCCACTGGGTCCTCTGCTTCAGTGAAATAAAATTTCAAATGCAAATGAGAAAAGTAGACCTGCATAACCATTACATATCTGTTGCAATCAGTATATTTCTTTGTGGAATCACGAAAGTCTTTGGCTGTTAGTTGTGTTGTGAATCATAATCTCATGATCTGAAAGTATAAGAAGAACTTGAAAATTTCATATTGTAGTGGTAGTGAATAGGAAGCTTTCAAAAGATGTGCCTTTGTTTGTGTGGAATGCAAACTTAATTAAATGCAGAATACACTTGCAATTAAATATATTTCCCAGTTAACAGGTAAACTATGAAGATAAGTTATGAATGGGATTTTTCTTTGAACCAACACATCTAACATTTGTTTTAAATACAAAAACATAGTGAAATGTGATATGCATCTACATATGTATTACTTTCAAATTGTTATAGACTGAAGATAAAGTGGTGAAATTCAGAATCACCTTTACTGGCCAAATTTTTACTGACATGTACCATGTGCACAGAAGCCCTGTTACTTCTGAAACAGTCTTTTTCATTTGTATCCAGTTTGGCATGGTGCCACACATAATGGGGTCCTAAAACTTTAGCTACTTTGGCAATATAATTAATAAATCTTGTTCAATGTACAGTAATTTTGTGTGAGACCCATAAACAAAGTTCTACATTTTTTACTGTATTTTCCAATATTGCAAATTGGCTAAATTCTAAATGGAAGGGCATAATTATTTTGAAACCAGTTGTAAATCAATAGCAAAATACCAACTTTTTTCTCTGTAAAAATATACATGCATAAACAGTTTTTAAAATTCAATTTTTATTTTTCTCATGGAGACCTAAGCTGCAGAAGTTTGCTGTATCATAAAAGGTGAATGAAAAAATAGCATTTTGCTGAAGAAATAACATTTTCATGTACTTTGTGTGAGCTCCACTTTGCTGTTTCTTGGGTTCTGCCTTTTATGGTGACTGTAAGATAGCTGTACAGCTGAAGATTGCACTAAAGTTTTCAAAGAATCACATTAATAAAGTCTTAAATATTTACTGGTTCAGCCTGGACAGCTGGCACATAAAAACATAAAGTGTTCTCCAGAAATACCTCTTGAAATATGTGCTCTTGAGTGTTACACAGAGTCTTGGGTTGTGTCATTAAGAACGTAGCCAGTTCCTTATGGGAGGTAATCATCCCCTGCTCAGCATTGTTCAGACCATGCCAGTTTTGGGTCCCTCAGTATGATATTAGTGAGCTGTAGTGAGTTCAGCAGAAGGCTTCACATTATGGGCGGCAGCTCCTGCACTGGGAGGTCAGGTTGAGGCAGTGGAGCTTGTTCGGACTGGAGAAAAAGCAGTTTTGAGGGGAGCTAAGTCACAGAAT
Source organism: Sterrhoptilus dennistouni (assembly GCA_013397095.1). Lineage (NCBI taxonomy): Eukaryota > Metazoa > Chordata > Aves > Passeriformes > Zosteropidae > Sterrhoptilus > Sterrhoptilus dennistouni. Next base: position 2,581,200 of record VWZU01011663.1, on the reverse strand, counting down.
AATCACAGATGCATAGAATGTTTTTGGGTCAGAAGTGACCTTTAAAGGTCATCTAGTTCAGCCCTTCCATCACAGAATCCTTAAGGTTGGAAAAGTCATCCAAGATCATAGAGTCTTGGAGTCTTGCTGGTCAGAGTGCTGTCCATCCTGACTGAGTAGTTCTATGGTGGGTCATCTATTACCTCAATGGTAAACTGTTTTCCTGTGTTTTACCACTGCCATTGTAAAAACATTCTTTCTTATTTCTAGTCTGAATCAACCCTCTTTTAGTTTTAATCATTATCTCTTGTCCTATGGCAACAGTCCCCAGTAAAAAGTTTGTCCCCATTTACCTACAAGAAGATCAATAACATCAATAGTGCACGGTGGGACAGTGAGAGACAAGGGGTACAGACTGAAACAAAAGAATGTTCATATGGATGTAAAATAAAAATTGAGGACTGTCAGACACAGGAATGGGTTTTTCAGAGAGCCTTTTTGACTTCTATGGCTGAAGGTTTTCATGACCCAACTGGCTAAAGTTCTGAGCAAGCTAATCTGACCTTATAGCTGACCTCACTCTGAGCAGGAGTTTGGATGCAGAGGCCCTTTGAGGTCCCTTTTAATGTGAATGACTGATTTTGTGAATGATCAATGCAGCTTTTCTACGAGGCAAATACTGGTGCAATAAAGATTTAATTAGTCCCTATTGAGATGGATCTTATCCAACATATTCCTGGTGAATTTCCAGCTGCATTTTGAAAAGCTATGCTTGATATAGGGCAGTGGCAAACCATGTTTAGCTTCCGGAATAAGCAGAAGGTGTGGATACAGCTGAGAAAAACCCCTAGTTGTACTTATGAAATTTTATTTCTGATTTGAGCATTACAGGACATCCAGACTAATGTGTCTGGCTGGCTGGGGAAGTGAAGGGTGAAAGGAAATGTCCATAACACTTACTTGCCTTTCCCCATCTTCCACATCTCTCACTACAGAAATAGGATTGTTACGCTTCTTTTAAGGCTGTGTCTTAGAGATAATTATCTCTAAGGAATGGAAGGCTGGCTTTTTTGTAATACTGCCATGCATGAATTGTCAGGTTTGCTTAGAGTTTCCTACTATCTAATGGGAATAGTTCAAAAACTAATTTTCAGTGTGGTCTTGTGCCCTTTTCTATTTGGAAATAAGAATTCTCTGCATCTCCCTACTAGAAGTATTAATACTTGTATCAGCTGCAGCATTTAACACCCCACAGTAGATTGCAAAACAGGATTTCAAAAAGGAAATTTGCCTGGCTGGAAGTTTCAAGACTCTTACACAACTCCTAAAATCAATGTACTGTAGTGAGAGGTTTTAATGGAGTTATGTAAGAAAAATGTCTCCTACAATCATCATCCTACATATGAAAAAGAATATTGGTTGAATACAAACATGGCGATGTTGATATTTGTTTAGCAAGAATCAATACCAACTTACTACACATCTAATTTTAGTTCTAGGATAAATGGATTTTGTTGCTTGTATTTCTCTGTGTCCTAGGATGTACAATATAATTTTTCCAAATGACAATTAGTCTTCTATTTTGTATTGAGTTTTTAGTAATTTTCGTAGTGGTGATTAACTTAATCACCACCTTTCAATAGTGTCTCCCTTTTTTTTCCATTCATGCAGCTGAGACTTTCAGAAAGAAATTATTTCATTTGTTTTTATCTTGAGGAAGGTTGCACCTGGAAATAAGATCAAAATGAGGTCTACTTTTGCTGTGGTGTTTTTCAACATATCTGTCATATTTGTTTTCTTACAGTGAAAGGTTTTTTTTAAGACTGAATAGAAATGGTTTGCCAAAATGTCCAGAAAAGCCTGAAAGACACTGTTCTCTCTTTGTGGTGAGTTCTTCCTAGTCTCAATCTTTTTTTGTTCTGGATGTTGAGAATAGAAATTAGATTAAATTGTTACTATGTGGTTGACTTGGGGCTGTCCCTAAACTTGTACATTGCTATGAACCTCGACTCAAAAGACCGGCGTGAGGGGCAGAAGGGTCTGGGTGAATCCCCAATCTGAATGTTTTATGGCTGTATGGGGACATTCATTGAACTTCCATGTAGGTTTATGTACGAGTCGTTCTCTTTGCAAGAAGGACCAATTATGTTTCCTCCTGGTACTTCTTACACCCAAATGACTGTTTGTGCAGCACTCTCTGTGTTTCCAGAATATTTGGAATTGCACAAATGCATCACTGCTGTTCAAGGCACACAGCAAGTCTCTTGTGCCCTCCTACTACAAAATTCTAACCAGGATGTTTTTGGACACTCATTTTGAGGGCATGACTCCCAATTTAAAGTGTTGAAGGGATTTGTTAATGCTGTATAAATGAACTCACTGCTCATTTATCACTTTCACTGGCAGTGAAAGCTGTGTGTGCAGGTCTCTTTAAATGTCACATTTTAATCAGGAGTGATAAATAATGAGGTTTTGATCTTGTGCAGGATTTGGGTAGCAGTGAACTCAGGAAGGACATCTATATCACTGTGCACATTATCCGAATAGGTAGGTATAATCTTATATTTGTTGGACGTTTGGCAGTAAATAAAAGAAAACTGCTTGGGCTAGCTTTTGGCTTTGTTATAATAGCTAGATTTTTGAACAAACTTTTGGAAAAGAAAATGCCTGGTTTTTGTTGGAAAAATTGCTTGGATTTCTCATAGTTGTTTTGTTATTTATCAAGTATACTGCTGAGTTTAGATGTGGTATACTTTTTTACTATAACAAAACAAAATGGAAGTGTCAAAGATGAGCTGTGTTAAGATGATGGAGTTGTCACTGGGGAGTCCATTCTTGTTCTAAAATGTAATTTCAAGCATCCTTTGAACATAGAAAAGCTTGTCTGGACATTCAGTGTACCTCATTTGTATATAATATCTGACGTATATCTGCTGTTATTCAGATGAACTTAGTCTTCTCCCTGACTCCTTTAAAAAGGGGGAAGGGTGAAAAAAATGGACAATATTTCATAAAAAATTTAATCTCTGATGCTATAGACAGATATCAAGTCCTCTAGAAAAAATCAGAGAAGAAGAAAAGTGTACATTTGTGTTAGGTACTTATTTTAGGAAGTCCTCTGGGTCGTACTGATGTGAAACAATAATCTTTGGGTCTACTTCTGACCTCTTAGATATATTGTTTTCTTTGTAAACTGCCTCTAGTTGCATCATTGCCATACTAACTTTTTTTCCTATTTTTGAAAGATATTTTGGTTTGAAGCACAGTTGCTGTAACTTGTGCTGAGTTCAGAAACAATTTGTTACAAAGTAAACTTTGTTTTACAGCTGTGAAAAATAATTTTCCTTGCATTTTTATGTTGATTTGATATCACAGTGTTTTGGGGTTTTTTTTTAAGGTTTTAGAAAAGATATGGTAAATTCTGGTGTAAGTACAGTTAGAAGAATAAATGCTTTAAAAAATATTAAGTTCAGGATTTTTCCAGTTGTATAATTTTCGAATATATTCACAGCCAAGTTTATATGTGAGCGACTGAAATATTAAAAAGTTAAAACAACATTTATCTGCTTTGTGGTGTGAAAATGAACAATTACTCTTCAAGCTGCTGTGATGCATAGACCTATTTAGAGAAGACATTGCCCTGCAGCAACTGCAGCCATAGGTTTCTTTTGTCAGAAATTTAGACTTGGTGGGAAAGATACATAACTGCTAGTGCACAATTGAATAAAATGGATAGAAAGAGGGCAGTTTCAAATGCCAGGAACACAGTGAGAAGATTGATAAATTGTATTTAAATCAAATAGAAAAGGCCAAAAAAATTTTTGTTTCAAATCTCTTTCCCTTGACTGCCTTCTTTCTTTCCTTACCATAAATTGTTCTTCTGCCCTTTGTCATCTTTTCTCCCTGTGTTCCATCTCCTTTATTTTTCTGCAACTGGTCAATTATACCCTTGCTTTACAGTTGCCTCTAAGGAAACAGCATTTGATTACCAAATTGTAATGGTTCAATCACAACACCTCTCACACAGATGATGGGTATCAACAGCCACAGTAAAATAATTCTTATCAGACAGTGAATGTTGACCACTCTGTCGTGTCTGAACTCTAAATCTAATTTGATAGTGTCCTGAGGATTCTATGACTGGATATTACAAAGTGGTGTTTGTTGAGTGAGGGGATGAGCAGAACCGCTGGTCTGAGACCTTTCAAGATTACCACATACTCAGTGGACTTGCTGTGCCACTTGCTACCTGAATGTACTATGAAGATGGACCAGGTTCATCTTCAACCCAATGAGATTCTACTTGGCATTGTCTGAGCTGGATTGCTTGCTGCCTCCCTTCTGTGGTTTGGAGGGACACAGTTCCATGGACTATGCATCAAATATATGTTTTGTTTGGCAGGACGAATGGGAGCTGGAGAAAAGAAAAATGCCTGCAATGTACAGTATAGACGGCCATTTGGCTGTGCAGTCCTCAGTATTGCAGATTTGCTGGCAGGAGATTCAAAGGATGACCTTGTCTTAAAAGTCTACATGTAAGAAATGTTCTTTTCTTAATTTTGAAAGTACCTACAAGTCATTTTGCATGAGAATCAGTGGTGTTGAATGCAGTGTGGGTGAATAGCTCTAGCTTCTTTCTTTTCCAAAAATGCACAATATATGGCTTTTTTGGCTTTTTTTAATCATAGTGTGGAAATTTTGGCTAGTTCTACAGGTGTGTTTATAAAGTGGGATAATAATAAAGGCTACATCCTTTTAGGTATTTGTGTATGTATTGGCATTTTTCACATTATTCTGGAGCTCTCTTATTATGGCAACATAAAGTGCTTTTAGGATTTAAGTGCCTTGTGCTGCCAAGGCATCTAGTGGAAGTACTTTGTAGCTACAGGAAAAAAGCAGGCAGAGTATCTTTTTGTGAAATGAAGCAACTATGTAATGGCAATAACAAAAATATAGAAGGCAGTTATCGCTGGAGAATGAAAAATCAAAAGTGGGTTTAAAAATGAATGCTTGATTAGACAGTGGGTTTTGGCTGATAGCAATTGTAAGAAGGTTCAATTCTCTAGTAGCAACTCAATGCATGTAATTTCCTGCTGATCTTGGACATTATAGTAAAGACTGTTTTGTGGAGTGGTCTAGTCTAACTGCATATACCTGGGACACGTATTGTCACGTGTATGAGAAAGTTCTGTGCTTCCCAGGGGTAGCATTCAAATCTCAAAGGCATGGATGTCTTTCCTCTGTCTCCATCTGTGGTGAATTAGAACTGCTAGAATCAGTGCTGCAGAAAAGCAGCTTAGTATAACAGTGAACAGGTGGGTTGGCTCTTATTTAGACTCCCAGAGCATTGAAGTTATATAAACGTTCACTCTTAGTTAACAAATTGTTAGGTTTTTCTATCTATTATATTTTGGGTTTAAAAAAAAATTGCCTGTTTGTTTTAAGATAACAAAAACAATGGAAGACGAATTATCACTAGAAACCAGATTTAATGCTAAGGCTAACTAAAGTCTAAACTTTGAAATGTGATGATTAGAACATAGTCAGGTTTTCCATACAGAAAATGAGCTATTTTCTAAATGTATACTGAAATGTAATCAATACTTTTTCATTGACTACCTCTTGAAGATAACAACCTTTTTAACTAACTTTGAAGTGTATTGATGCCTAGAACAGACGCTAGAGAGTGTTAAAGGAATAAAGTAGATATTTATTAAAAGGCCTTTAAAGGGTACACCTTGGGCAGTACAAGAGCCCGGCCTAGTTCAATGCAAGAGGGACGACCATTCATGAGTTTTCACACTTTTGTAAATTCTGGTCTATCCATTTACATGTTTGGGTTAATTGTCCAATTACAGCTTCAGGTTACAAAGTCCCATCCTCCCAGATTGCTCTCCTCAATTTGCTGTAGTGTTTGCCTTTGGGCCTGAGACTGTAATGGTGTCCTTAGTTCACAGGCTGGAAAAGGATTGTTTTGTTCTAACTAAACTGTGAGGAGAGCTTGCTAACTTTATATGAAGTTCAGAGTCACACACTAATGCACTACAGAATCTGGAAAATATAAAAGCTAAAACTTAAGGCATCAGTAGCACAGATTTTTCTGTTTAGTAAGATCAGCTCTGAGTCCTGTGTCTTCTTTGGGGTGTCACAATATAGATTTCTATGTGGGTTAGCCCTGAAGGATAGATCTATATAGAAATGAACTCGGTCATGGCTGAGTTCCTCAGCATAATTGTTCCTATCTTTCTTCTATCCTTTGCCACACAAAGCAGGTACTTCATAGTGCCTTTCTTAAATAGTAAGGGCACTCTTTCCATTGAGACAGGCAGTTTCATGGGGCTTTGTTATCTTCTATTGTGTTATTTGTTCTGTGAGCTGAAGAGGAGTTATTTAGGGATATTTTGTGAAGTTGGTCTGATAAACTTGTGTTCCATTTCAGAATTAAGAAAGTTATCATTTTTCTAGGTGCAACACAGAGAGTGACTGGTATCAGATCCATGAAAATATCATTAAAAAGCTGAATGCACGTTACAACTTGACAGGCTCCAATGCAGGTGAGTAATTTGCCACCTTTCTGTTTGCATTCTTAGGATTTTCTTTGCAAATGAAGTAGCATTATTGTAGAAAGACTAACATTTATGAAAGAAACAGTTTTGCTCGTAGAGAAAAATAGTCGAATGAAAATGTACAATACTGCTGTTCATCTGCCCCTTTAAAAAAAGAAAGTCACTAAATTTTCTTCAAGGAACTATATAATATAAACTTTTATTTTGTGCTGAGAAGCTACAGTTTGCTGGAGTTTTGTTCAGTTCTGGAGCTGATCTAATTTTGATCCATATTGCTTGACATTACTGCTTCACATTTTCATCAGGAATATAAAATTTGCTGTCATGTTTTGGGAATGGTATTCCAGGGTTTAGTACTCACACTAAAAAGAAAACACAAGCCATTCTCGTGCCCCCTCTGGTGGGGTGTAGAAAAGGCAGAGATCCTGAGGTGGCGTTAACACAGTGTACTGGAAAGAGCAATGAGATAAGAAAAAGAAACAGAAACAGCATCAATATTGCTAACAAAAGCATACAAAAGAAGGTGATTCACATTCAAATGCTCACTGAGGGCCTGGGCAACAATCAAAAATGATGGATGAATTTTCCCTCCCTCCAGGCTCTTTTGACCTAAAGCCTCTCCTCTCCTTCCTGAAAGCCAGAGTTTCTTACTTCTACACCATCAAGGATGTAGCTGGTATAAAATAGCAACTTAGACATGCCCACACCTCACCCTTTGTGGCCAAAACTAGAACAATTATATATTACACTTTGGGAAAAAAAATGAATGTACAATTTGCATTCCTACTGGTAACTTTGCATTCCAGCTGAGCAAGATGCAGAGTCATAATTTAAGAACTTATCAATAATCCTCTACGGTCAGCTGTATGTTACTGGAACTGTCTGAAATAAATTTGTGTGTGAGACTTAAGCAATGGGATACAACCAACATTTGTTATTATGAGATGGTGGTTTGACTCACAGGAGATGTTAAATTGCATTTTTTGTTTTCCTTTTTTAATATCAACTTGCTAATTTTTTTGAATTGCATCATTCAAAGGGGGGTCGAACATGAAATGAAACCTGAAATGAAGGTTTATGAGTCTATTGTCCATGTACTCAAATGGTGATTTTCCATGTGAAATGTCAATTTGTTGAAATTGATCATAGAAAAATCTCATTTTTGAGGTTCCAGTATATTGTATTTGTAATGCCTTTCATGTAGTAGACTTCATGCTGCTTTAACTAAATATATTGTACCTTGCAGGCTTCTTTAACTTGATTCCAAGAATAATGTTTATTTTGAAAATGTATGTTTAACCATCTTTAGCGGATAACCAAGAAGCATTATCAAGACTGAAGTTATAGATTTAACCATTTTTAGTTTGGTTATTTTCTCATATGGAAGCTAGCCACATATTTACATATATGTAAGGTTCAGAATATCATGGATCTTACTGGACGATAGATATAAAAATCACGTATTGAAACTAGAAGGGTACATTACTGAGTAAGTTTAATGTTTGGCTTCCTAAGTATGTTAATCATATTAATCAAGAAAAAAACTTATTTTTGGTCATTCTGACTGTCCATGCAATATGTGCTTACTCTGTGATACATTGCTAATCCTATTCTTCTCTCATGAGATAAGAGTTCACAGTTAAATGTGCAGTTCTTAGGAGACATTGGATAAATTTGAATACTCTTAATCATGTGAATATTCAACATGAAAGATGGGGCACATGAATTTTTTTACATATTTCAGGGGGCTGGAAACTAAAGGTAGCAAATGGAAGATTAGTCACATTTTGAAAAGGATTGTTGGGGTAAGGGAGGTAAAGAGGGGGAAGAGCAGCACAGAACTCCACTAGGGGATGTGAAGACTGGAGAGAGAAAGAGGAAGTGAGCAGTAGTGCCACTTCAAGTGGCAAGTGGAAGATAAACTATGGAAGGTTATTTATATCACACACATGAAATTCATTCTCCTGTGACTCCTTAGCAGCCTGGAAAAGCACTTGCAGGGTTTTAACAATATGTTCAGATACTTCTGCTGACACCTCATGGAAAATATTGTTGCTACACTACTTTTTATTTTTCATTTGCTGTCTTTTTCTGTAATAGTGTTCTGTGGCTGGTTCTGAAGACTAATTAGCTTTGGCTGCCACCTTGTTGTTGTCAAAAAACGATAACACCTTGCATTACAGGAGAGAGGTGTTTTCTCCCTTAGGAACTTTTGTAGGTATGAGCCAGATGTAAGAAAACTTGATTTTTTGGTTTATATCACACTTGCCCTTTTCAAATCACCTTGAATACTTTAAAAAAAATTGGAAAGGAAGCATGTTACAAACAACAGCAAAGAGGCTTCAGAATGTTACCTGTTCTCTAAGCTTGTTCCCTCTTCATATTCCTGTATAGTTTCTTTCAAGTCAGAAGATTTTACACACTTCAGTTCTCACAAATTGTTGTGTCCCCCCACTAAAATAGTTTATGAGTTAGTTCATAATATTCTTCAGGAAAGAAAAATCTTCCGGTTTTTGTGGCAGCCTAAAAAGGAACTCAAAATGTACTTTTAATGTCTTGCATGTAAAATACATAGTGACAGACTGTAGCATTTGTATTTGCCACTCAACCCCCCACTGGCAAAACCCCACTTTTTCTGCTTCAACTCATGACATTCTTAAGTACAGAATCCTCTTGCATTTTTTTACACAGCTTCTGTGTAAAAAGGATCAAATAAAGGCAAATGACTGCCACTTGTTTATAAAGCCCAAAAAGGTGCAAGGGACAGGTGTTCATCCGCTTTCCTCTTCTCAGTGGTGCAGGAATGGAAGGAAGGACCTACTCTCAAGGATAATTTAGCATCCTTTGCTGAAGTGGGAACTGGAATGTCTTTTCTGTGTGAATCTAGCAGAGTGGACTAGCAGGTAGTGGATGCAATTCCCATCCACCCCTAATCTTTGCAGCTGGTGTGAGGTATCACCTTACTGGAAAACACCTGATTGCTTGGTGTAGGAGGTGAAATCAATATTGCAAAGGCCAAATTGTACAACCTTTGCAGCATTAACAGCATTGTTATATCTTATGTTGAATTTCTGGTATTTGTGGAATGTCATTATTATACAAACCAGGTGTCAGTAATATCTGGAGCAGACCTGGCTGTAAAATCTATTTTTTGTATAATTTTTTTTAGAATTAGAAGCTGGTTACTTGGTTTTAAAATGCAAAAAGAAGTGGAAAAACTGATATTCCTGCATAGACCTCACACTTAATTGCATCAATTTTATGAGGAAAATAGCACATTTCTATTTTTGTGTCTGTAAAACCAGAGATCTGATTTGGAAAAGGATTTTCCGTCAGTCTTGCATGTCCCAGATGAGCATGCTAATTGCTTGGCTTCTCCAACTTCCCTGCAGCAACTATTCAACTTTGTATATGATCTGAAAATATTCATGATTCCGTGGGGAAAGTGGCTCTGAAGCCTTCTGAGTAGCGCATAATTTTCTGAAGTGTGAACTATATTCTTGTCCTCTTACTAAATCCTACAGAGGGGAGATTTAAGGGTGGATCTCATGATATATATGAATGTTCTCCCCAGTGAGTTACCTGATAAAAATGATCATTAAATATCAGTGAAATGCACTACAGATTTCTTTTTCTTCACATTCCTATGAAAAGAAAGACTGAATTACTTACTTTTAAGGGGATGCAATATATTCTGTTTTGCTCTGCTTTTACCTTTAGGCTCCTAATAGTCTCAAGTGTAAGCTTTTCTGTAAATGCCGATTAAGGATTTCCTTATAACAAGTCTTAAAAAGTTGCATGTGCCTGATGCAGTAATTCTTGGGAGCTGAGAAAGGAATACATATGCTTTTCAGTTGTGACAGCAAAGGAGGTAAAAATCCTTTCATGTCCTATAGAGATTTAATTACTGGTGTAAGAAATTATAAACACATCTAGCTGCTCTGTAGCTTTGAAATCGTATGGAGTCCATGAAAATAAGGAATGTAATGGGAAAGTCTTTCCCTGTGCCATTATCTTGGAATGTTCTGATGAACTAGACAAAAGTGTTGTAACCTAATTGCATTTTTACTGAAGGCAGTGGTGTATTCTGTGGTAGCAATGCCAAACTTACTTTGCAACTCCACTGCAAACACTGTTAATTATACATTAACTTAAATTGATGTTGGTGCTTGAAACTAGAATGCCCTGATTGATGCATGGAGGACTTGAAGCCCCCATGTTGACTCATGTTTGCTAACAATACTGTCATGAGGAAAGGCAATCTGTCATCTTAAGGAGGAAAGGTATTCATCAGATCATACAGTATTAGGCTGATTCTATGAAACTTACTCTAGGTTGGTTGCATTAAAATTAAAATTATTTGCCTTTGAATGAGCAACCTCGCTGAACTTCAAAAAAGTTCCATCTCACTTTGAGGTAGGGTCCTCAGGTTATGTGGTCCAACACCAGGAGAAAGCGGACCCTACCTCAAAGTGAGATGGAACTTTTTTGAAGTTCAGCGAGGTTGCTCATTCAAAGGCAAATAATTTTAATTTTAATGCAACCAACCTAGAGTAAGTTTCATAGAACATCCTTTGGTTTAAGGAACTATTTTTACCTCATATGTGGGGTGTTTTTTCCTCAGTGTACTTGCCAATTGCCACTAAGTCTCAGTCTGGCTCAGTGCTCATATAAGACTTGGTCAGAAAAGACATGAGGTAGACCAGCCCACTGCATGAACTCCTCTGACAAGATGCAAGTTCTGGGACAAGTATGATAATGGAGACAGTTGGTTAGAAAAAGTGATAGGTGCATTGGGGCCTTCTTATGCCTATTTACCTGCATTCAGCAGTCCCTTGGAACTCTGATGGTATCATTTCTCCATGGTTACTCTCAAACACTGAGAAATTCGAGGGAACATATACTTTATCTGTTTGATTTCCTATTTCAAAAAGTAAGCTTTGGCTAACAAATTCCTTGATTTGGAGCAAGAAAGCTGTTAGAGTCATTATTTACCTTGCAGGGAGGAAGCTGCAGACGCCTCTTAATCAAAAAGCATAATTTTTTCACACTTGTGAAATGAAAAGCTACAACAGATCAGATGCAGTAGGAAATTGGTATAAACTCAGTATAAGTTCAAAATATTTCAAGGAATAGAGCTGTGGTAACATAGAGTATTTTCTAGATACCAGAAGTAATGTGACTGTTTGCGTGACACTACCCCAGCAGTTCACAGTGTGGTAACACTGTGTTGCAAGGAGAGCTTTTTCCTGTGAATCAGCACAAGAAATGTCAGATGGGAAACTAAATGTACATTCCCTGCTAGAAACAGCTATGAGTTTTAGCAAAAAAGAAAGCATAGGTTTACAGTGGAGAATTGACTGGAGCAATGACTGAGAAACAATGAGGAGGAACGATAGCAGGAGCAGTAATATGAACTTCACAGAGAAGGTAAAACAACATGAAGTACATAACTTTTAGGTAACTCGTGGGCATATAATTAATCACAGAAAAGATTTCTGATGTTTGTATTTTATCAACAAGGTTCTCAGGTGTCAGCTTTGCTTTGAAATATATATTTTATCTTCACATCACTAGCATTTAAACAGCAAGTGCATTTGCTTAGTTACTCTAGTTCTAGGACAATTTATAAATCTGTCATTTTTAATCTTTGTTTTGTGACAAGGAGATTATGTGTATTCCAGTTTGATATGTTTAAGAATTAGTTGTCACTGAAGGCTGCCATTTGAAATACGTTTAAAATAAGAATACTGCTCTTATGTGCATCACTAAGTATACAATAATTTCTTTTTTGTTCTCAAAAAATGCTAAAGCTAAAAAATGACACATATAAAGAATTTTGCACATAAAGTGTTGTTCCAAGATCATTTGGCCCTCAAGAGATAAGGGTGTAATAGAGTTAAATTCATGTTGTTCTTTTCAGTGTTGCTGAAAGATTCGTTTTTAGAGAAGAATGAAAAATGTGACAGTTGTGTTGCTGTCAGGGAGATCTATTCAGTAGAAATTATGATTTGTTGTTCAAGTCAGTACTGCAATAATAGAATCATAGAATTGTTTATATTGGAAAAGAACTTTAAGATCATGGAATCCAACCATTAACCCTGTGCTGCCAAGTGGGTTTTTTAAGTATGTCCAGGGATAGTGACCCAAGCACCTTTCTGGGCAGCTTTTTCCTATGCAGTTTCCTCTTACTACTTGTAACTTGAGAGTAGAGATGGACCCCCACCTTGCTGCAACCTCCTTTCTGCTGGTGGTAGAGAGTGATAAGGTTTCCCCTCAGCTTCCTTTCCTCCAGATTAAACAACCTCAGCTGCTTCTCATAAAAATTGTGCTCCAGACCCTTCACCAACTCTGTTTCCCTTCTCTGGACATGCTCCAGCACCTGTTTCCTTCCTGTAGTGAAGAGCCCAAAACTGAACATGGGATTTGAGGTGTGGCCTCACCAGGGCTGAGTACAGAGGAACAATCACTGCCCTGGTCCTGCTGGACACACTATTGCTGTACGTGATTCAAGTGGCACTCAATTTAAACTCAGAAATTCCTAGCGAAGGCTGCATAGTAACAATAGCTGGTTCGTATTTCTATCTTGGAGTTGCATTATGTTTTTTATAAGCCTTTTCCAAAGATTTGTTCTACTTGTTGGATAGTGTTGACTTCCTTCATTTTATCTACTAAAAGTATAAAAAGTCTTAACACTATTTCAAATAATGAATTATAGAACACATATGCATGATTTTAACTTCTTCAAAGAATATATTTACAAGTTCTTTACAATTGTTACCTAGGTTCTTATGTTGGTGGGGATTTGATTTTTAACATTTTGTTCAGGTACTTATTAAACATCTGTTTCCTTTGAAATAAGACACATAATTGGAATGTAAATAGCTAAATTTCTAATGCAGTACTGTCTGCATGAAGAGCTACACTTCATGAAGGAGAAACTAAAAAGTGTTTCCTTGGAACCTTTTATCTGCTATTTGCAATATAAACCACTTATAATTGCAGAATTGTGTATTTTGCATGCTCCATAATATTCTAGCTAACAATCCACTTGGTAAAAATGTAATTTAAAAAAAAATTTGTGCAAGATGGTTCAACTTCACAATATAACATTGTAGTGTGCAAATGGGTGCCCCATGACTTGTTAATATAAAAGGGCAGCAGTGGGCTTGCTAAGGCGAGAACTGGAGACAATATTTCTGATATCTTTATTGTCTTTTTATGGTAGTTAGACTGGATGCTTATAATAGTAATTTAACCCTTTTGTCCTTTATCCTTATCCTGTGGTAACTCTGGCAAGAAATACTTGAGGTTCTGTCATCTATCTTGTAATATTCCAAGCCAGTTTTCCTGTGACAGTTAAATGTCATTTGCATTTGAGTGTTTCTGTTCGCATGAAGAAGAAAAACGTCACCACTTTATACACTTGAGGGCATTTCTGACAAAAGTCTTGGGTACAAGAGCTCCAAGAAAGCTGTCAAAAGGTTGCAATGGCATTCATGCATTCTTTTTTTACTGAGCTAAACCCTGGAATTTAAAGCCGAGGAAAAGAGGAGTTTGGCGTTTCCTTTGATAATTCAAATTAATCAGAATGAAGTCTTCAAAATGGCCATCAAGGACTGAATCTACATCTCCTTTTTAATCTCTCTATTCCCAGACTGTAATTTGTAGGATTTTCTACACAGAGTTTTCTGTGGCCAAGATTTATAAAACTGTTTGTCCTAGATCATATTAAATCAGTAAACCATTTGTTTGTGCAAATCTACTGGATTTATCTTTACCTTTTTACCTTTGCACTTAAAACACTGCTGGAAATGGGAACACCTGTAAGCCCTCAGAATGCTTTTAACACCCTTAGGCAGCTTTATTTGGACAGATGCCAAATACAAACAGTGCTGAATAGCATTCTGTCTGAGGTTTGTTTTCTTTTCTTCTGTCAGTTTCCTGAGCAGCTGCTAGGCATTTTCGTTCTTAATATGATCTAGGATTCTCTGCTTCCAGCAGATAGAAGCTGAATCTAAATTCTTTCCCCTCCCCCCAGAAGCTCAAATACAAATAAAGGGTGTATAAGCATAATGAACAGATGCCTTTTGTCATAACTAAGTGCAGAAATCAATAATGCAGTACAAAAGCTGTTTGAAGGTAAAACGACAAATTTAACAAAAATCTGGGATGCTTATTCAGCAGCTTGACAATTTTCTGCATTCTGTTTCATCTGAATGATAAAAATAATCTGTCTTGTGTTGAAATTTAGTACACGTTAATAGTAAGAAATTTCATGTGCTTGCAAAAGAAATAAAAGTGTATCTATTTGCAGTTCCTTACAGACTATTGTAGTAGTGGTTTCAAAACTGGGGTAAATAAAGAATAATAGCTAACACAAGAGGTTTTAATTACCACTGGGGAGGTAATTGAAGTTTTTTTTTGAGGGGACAAAGCTAGACTACATACCTTATTAAAGAAAATGTGCCAGTCCTTCAGAGACTGCATAGTCATTTTCATTGTTATGTTTTATCTCCTAATGTACTAGAAGTGGAAAATGTATATCTATGAAATTTCTGGTGGCTCCCAGGTGTCATAGATGGTGTAGTGGTCCTATCAACCACTGTCAGATGCAGTGTATGATGGCATGTTGTAGATCTCTATTTTCCTTTGTCTGTGAACAGTTGTCTCATCACAAAATGCTCTAATTTTTTTCTAAAGCTAATAATTTTGGTGTTTACAGTCCTCCTGCTGTTGGCAGGAATGCAGCCCTCTAGATCAGGTTGCCCAGAGCCCAGTTTAACCTGGCCTAGAACACTTCCAGGAACAGGACATCCACAATTTCTCTAGGTTTCTTTTTTCAGTGACTCACCACTCTCATCATAAGGAATTTCTTCCTGACATTTGGTCTAAATATCCTCTCTTTTAGTTTAAGGGTGATATGTTTCAACTTGTGAGTTCCTTTTCAATCTACTTTATTTTGCAATGTGCCTGAAGGAGTCCCTCTTAAGCTGAATCTGCACTCTTCTGAAAATCTGAATGTGATGTGTTAGTATGTTTTAAATTATGTTAGTTAATGCTTATTGATATTCTGCTAGCTCAATTTATAATAAGCATACAAACTCGGCTCTTATAAAATGTATTTAAAGTAACTCTTTCCTATGATTTCTATCACATTTGCATTGTTCCTCAGTCATGATGGGTGTCTACTTTCTCTAGCAAGTGTATTGCATTTTTATAAAGCCATGAATATGGGATTGCTGTGGCTTGCAACTAGCCACAGGCTTTGTGTTTAGCTGACAACAAGGTACTCTTTACCTATCTGGCTTTGGCTGCCTGGACTTGTCTTACCCTGGCTGGAGATTTGTTCTGTCTTGTAAAAGCATATATCTGATGACAAAATAGTGAATTTTATCTGCCTTATTATAGCTCTTACTTAGTATTTTACAGTTGCGTGGTGTAACCCACCGTGGTATATGCACTCTGTATTTAATAAATAGCTATAACATGTAGTTACTTGATGTAGAGTTAACTATCTATAACCCTAGACTAAAATGGAACACAGAAGAGTAAAGACATGTAACCATAACTGACACCTTGGAAGTACTGGCATAGGATGATACTAGAGGCCTCTCAACAGCTCACCAGTGGCCATCAAATACTGTGATCTTGAGAGCAGAATGAAACCAGTTCTAGAGGAAACCCTTTCATATGCAATGTGTTCCTTTTGCCCATCTCAACATCCTGAATGTAACAAATCATTGGGAATTCAGGCAACCTGTTCTATAATATGGGTATCACACCTCAGTAACAATATGCCTCTTAGTATTTTAGGTCCTTAATGGAGGGTAGCCTGGGTGCCTTGCAAAATTAGTGGAGCTTTGAAAGAGCAATCTGAATGCTTACCTGGGGATTGCTTTCTTTTCATTGATTGTGTAAAGTCCGCATGCTCCCAACTTTAGCATTTTTACTGGATTTATCAGTTCCCGTCTTATCAATTCCCTTTTTTTTTTGGCAACTGGGTCCTCAGTGGTAAAACTGTAACTTGAAGACCTGGTTTTTGGAGGCCCATCAGATTTCCTTCCCTGCACATCCTTGCTTTGTTTCTATCCTGGTTGACTTTCACTCTTTCCTATTTACTGGTATCTCTACACCATATAACCTTTTTTAAGTAGCTTTGTTATCTGTAATCCAGTGTTCTTCATTTTTCTGAAAAGCTGGGGAATGGATGCCATTTAAATTCCAAAGATGTATTTAAACTATAGGTAAAATGACTAACCTGTGTCTCAAGTGTGTTCACTGAGAGATCTCTTGATACTTTTGGATGTATAATAATGACTCTTCCTTTTCTAACAATGAATGCCATGAAATACAGAGCTCTATATCTTTCTTGCCTTGCAGAAGCAAGTACTTAAAATCCTTGACAGATAGTTTTTTTCTCAAGTTAAAACTGTAGCCATTGATGAGGTTTTTTTGACATCTGATTTTAGCGTTAGATAAAATTCTTCAAGGAAATCTGTGAAATTTGTACTGAAAGAAAATTTGATTTGGGTTCTTCAACCTTTGTTTAGAAAACACAATAATAATAATTTACACCAGGTGGTGTACAATATCTGACTGATGCTGTTGTGGTAGATGTGATCTGTAACAATAGCAAATGGATTTTTCAGGTTTCCAAGGAAACAGTGCAATGGGGGCATATGAGGGCACGATTATACATGTGTATGTATAACAATTTCTTAAAATACATAAGCAGCAAGATTGGGGGTAGGCTAAATATCCATATTTATAAGAAAGCTATACCCAGCCTGGCTCTTCCCATACAGCAATGAAAAACCTTTCACCTGCTCTAAAAGAGCCTGAATTTTGCCTGTATGACTTTGTACCAAGCTTCTCTATTGTCAGTTAGCCACTGTGTGGTTTGTTGTCTCACCTGCCCAAATAGTAATTGTCAATTCTTCCTAAAGGTTTTTCCCTGTATAACCATAGAACAAATTCCCCTACCAAAATAATTAATACCCATGGCATTAAATACAGTCTACAAAATAGAAAAGACTTCACTGAATGCTTTTCCTTGTAAATTTTGTTTATGTACCCAGCTGGAGATGTGTAGGCGAGCTGTTTTTCATGAGAGGGAAGGTTTGGTCAGGGTATCACATTCTCTGGAGTTGCCAAAATAAGAAAGTGTAAGTGTAGGTAAGAGGAAAAATATAGAAGTTGTCATGGTAATTAAATATCTGATCTTCAGGAGCCTGGACTGGCAGTACATAATACAGAGTTTTGAGCCCTGATTTTAGGAACTGCCAGACTTCAAGTAAATTTATTCAGTTAAACAGGAACATGGGTGTAGGGAAAATTTCTTTCACAGCTGAAAGGACTGATGACCTTGTTATTCAGTCTGTGTTGGACGTGTTGTTTGCTTCAGCTTAATCTCAAATTCATTATGACTCTTCTTCTGAGTTGTCTGTTTATCTCCAGTTGTTGAGTGTATACAAAGAGTTTGCTTTTATCTTCTCCTTGATCTGTATGTTGACACGTGATATGCTGTAGTAACGCTGAAGGTCAGGCAAGATTAATCTTTACAAGCTGTATCATTCTGACACTTGCCTCAGTGATTATATTTGAAATAAGCAGAAGGCATGCCTGTTGCTTTTGTTAATCTCAACTGTAATGAAGTCTGCTCTTTGCAATTTATTCGTATAATGCAGATGTGGTGGAATAAGTTATGCTTCCTTGGTTCTAGAGGAATAAAAGTTGGAAAATTTTTATATGGTCACCCTTGCATTTTACATGTCTTCTAGCAAACCTGAGAAAGAGTGTGATTGATTAAATCAGATGAATGTTGAAAAAAAATTGTCATTTCAGTCATTATGAAATTACTGTTCCTTCTGTGTTTCACCCATAGCTTGGGGCCATTGTATGTGCACTTTTTCTTGCATGTCAATAGAGGTGGGATTGTATTGAAGGATGTGAAAAATTGGTAACAAATACTCTGATGGAAATTTCTCAAAGTTGACTGCTTTCTAGTTCTCTTTTTAGTTAAAACATTAGTCCATCCCAACTGAGATAATTTTCATACATGTCACTGTGGTTCAATTACACATCAGTAATAATTGCTTTGTCATGGGTAGATTTTTTCAAGTCTTTTCTGATTTTTGGACGTTGATGATCTTTGCAAATACACTTAAAAATTTAAGTGGGTTGGGTTGTTATTACTAAACTTCCTCTGAATTTTCTGTTCTCAAGAATTCATATATACTTGCAAACATATAACATTTTTAAGAAGTACTGATAATTATCTGTTTCAATGTCTAATTTTTCATTGTTTTTCTCTTCATTTTCAGGTCTGGCAGTTTCTCTTCAGTTGCTTCATGGAGACATAGAACAAATTAGGAGGGAGTATACATCCAGATTTACCCACGGGGTATCCATAACGAGGAAACTAGGTTTTTCCAATATTATAATGCCTGGTAAGTTAAAGAGAAAATTATCCTAATAAGCAAAAAAGAAAGAATTTATGAGAAATTACTTGATTTTCAGCTGGTTTTCAAATGAGTGCTGTAATCTGAAGCTTCTTAAACAGTTCCCGAGACTTTTATGTTACCATTTTATTGTAAAGATAGAAGAAAATTGTGTCCCAGTGGCCCCATTACATTATATTGTATAGTTACTATGCCAGTGTCAAAAAGTATATGGCTATAGCAGCCTTTTTTGAGAGATAGAACCTCACTTTATAGAAGTGAAGATGATTGAATGCAAGACTGCTGAGCTCTGTGCAGGTAAAATGTAAGTGGCAGAACATTTTGTTCATAGGAGCTGGTAGCTTTCTAAATAAAGACTCACAGATTTCACTGATGCTGTACAGCCCCTGTTTTCACGAGGTTTGCGTCTCCAATACTGGAAATGACTGGAAATGGATAATAATATACATATAGGAACTTCATTTTGCTTATATTAAATGACAAAATATGCAAGTACTTAAAGCAATGCTATGGAAGGCGGAAAGATTGTGTCAGTGTGAATATGAAGAATCAAATATAGGAAGAAGATTGTAGGACAATTTATACCTTCATCCCTCCAATGAAATCTTTTTAAAAGTTCAGTAGGTTGCTGGAAATTGGGAAGCAAATGTCTCTTTAAAGGAAAAGCATACTTTCAAGCAGATCAGTTTGGCATGATTATGGTGTTATGTTGTTGCTGAGAAATGTTGCAGGGAGGAGCTCACATCCTAGTTTCAGCTGAGTCCACGCATACAGTCTTGGCTTTCTCAAATGTAAATCATCCTCATGACTTTCAGATTTTTAATAGAGACTATCTTCTTCATATAAAAATCTGTCTTTGCATTCCTGTGGATCTAAATCAGAAGTACAATAAGGTTCTGAGGCAAGAATAAATAAACTTTCATACTTCACTAATAGAGGAGGCATTTGAAACTCAGTAATGAGACTCAGCTTTAGCTGTGGGCATGTATTTCTCTTGAACTTCTGCCTGAACTTGACAACTGAGAACTCACTCTTGTGTGCTTACTGCCAATTAAACATCTGTCCTTCTGCATCCTTGATCAGCACTACTGGTTGCTTAAAACATGCACATAACAAAAGTGAATAAAACAGTTTCAGCACTACAATGGAAAAGGTATGACTGCTGTATTTAGAACAGTAAAATGCATAAGTCAGGCGCCATTTAATTTGAAGTTATTTTATATATATATGCCTAAAGGAAGCAATTCAATTGAAATTTTACGGGTTATTAGCTAGGCTTTATTTGTTGTCTTACTGTTGGATTTGAAATTTCAGTCAAATGTTGTAGGTAGTCTGGAGATAGCAGTGGAAGCAGTTTTACTGAGTGCACTGTAACTCCCATTAGGAATCACTTCTCCAGTTATCTATGATTTAGTGACCTGCTCCTCTGTGTTATCAAATTTTCTATATTCTATAAATAGATCTCTTACCTCTCATTTTCCAGTTGAGAAATAATGTGATGTACTAAACTTTAAAAAACATGTTACAAAAGAGTACAGTGTAATCAGCTGCTGGAGGAGTTTCTTGACTCAGTTTCAAAGAATTATGCAGGTTCACTTTGTCACTGTTTTAGTTTAAAAATATATATATATGGGTTCTGGTATACTGCTTTCTCAGTCCAGTTGTATACATGCATCAGTTTAAATAATATACAACTTCTGTGTTTACTGGCATAGAAGGGATTTCTCCTAAAGAGAAATAATCATCTCAGTCTTGCAATTATGAGTTTCAAGGACTAACCAGAGCAGTATGCCCTGGGCCCTGAAATGCCCTCAGCAACCTAGCTTTTGAAATGCTTTTTTATTTCAAAACACCCCTTTCATTTTATTTCTCTTCTAAGTGTTGTTTTTTCTTTCACAGATAAATTAGAGAACTTCATCTTTTGCCACTAGAAATGGTCATTAATTAGATCTTATTTTATATTTTGGTTGAAAGGGTGTTGATGTGGCTAATTAGCACTTAGGTTAGTGTTGTGAATAAGACTCTCTTGAATTATTCAATAAGAAATGCTTCATGTTGCTAAACTGCAGTATCTCTCTTAGAAATGCTATAATTTGAGTCTCTCTCCTATTCTGGTGTATTTAAACTCTCTCTGACCTTCTTTTTTTGTCATATCAATCCTTTTCTCTGTAGAAGCTTTACTGTGAAAAGTAACAGGGATCAGCAAACATGCCAAACTAGAATTGACAATAATAATGTTTTTATAGAGTAGGGGTTTTTGTGTCACTGCAGCTTGACAGGCTGAAGCCACAAAATACACTATTCAGGACCTTTGGGATTTCTTAATGAAGAACTCCAAGTGTTTTAGGAAATTATGTAGATGGCTGAAAAAAAAGTAGATGGCTATGATTCAAAAAGACTGTGAAATAGGTAACTCACTTTATTCTAGCCAACAAAAGAAGGACAGGCAGTAAAAGTGTTAACTTGTGAATATAATCCATATGCATTTTCTAGATTTGACCGGGATTTCAGGGCAGACTCCCTGCAAGCACTGGTAAATTCTATTCCAGCATTCTACTGTGGTTGTCTGCAGATATACAGCCAATATTCTCAGGAAACTTTGTACAACATTGAAGGACAACTGTGCTTGCACACTGAGTTTCTGTGTTCACCATTTCCTGTCAACCACATCATTACTTATTATATGAAATTTAGCATTTGATATTTACAAATGTAGTATACTTTTGAGGAACACTCTAAGTTAAATTTACATCCATACTAGGTAATAAAATGTGAAAACCCTTTATGCATAGTTTTACCAGCTTTTCTGCTATTTTGTGCAGTTCAGTATTATGGACTCTCTTTCCAAATTTGACTTATAGCACCTGTATCAGTGCATGCCTTCAGTGCTGTTCGTGCTCATGTGTTATAAATGTGCATGTACATGTTCTTTGGCACCATTGTGGAAAATATCTAATTCTGTAAATAAGCCTGATCACTAATATGTGTTGTCTGGAGTTTATAGAACTGGAATAAACCCTAGCACAGCTGTTTGTCTAAATGAGGACTTAGCTGGCTTCACTAGGTGCCTGCTCTGCCTCCCAGTTGTAAAAAGACAAAATTCTTATATTATAGGCATACCTATAGGTGCATGTCTTCCTTTGTTGTGCATTCCAGTCAGAACTGCGTTATTGTATCTGCTTTACTTCATTTAAGCTATACTGTTCTTCACAGTACTAAGTCTGTTACTGGTAGTTGTCTTAACTACTTGGTACATAGAATGTGAGACATTAGCACATAAGGATATCTCATTGTCTTCCTGCAGAATACCTTTTTCTCTAAGCAATTCAGTGAGGTCCAAGCCTTACTTCCTGGAATTTTACCTACAAACTTCCTCTATGCAGCTTTGTCTATAGTAATACGACAAGGTAATTCTTACTTAAAACAGCTATGGATTTGATTTTGAAAGGTTCTATGACTTAGAGAGGACACCAGCTCAAACTGTCTTTGTCCATAAAATATACTTTGATATGTAGACAATTGGCCTGTTGTCTGACATCTCAAAAGACTTCCACAGGTGGATATCACTTAGCTATAGCCATCCTTTTTTCAGCTTATGATCTTAACTGGTGCCATTACCACTGCTGCAGTCTGATCACCACATGCATTGGTTTAAGGATAACAGTTAATATTTGCTTCTGTCCATCCAATTTATTAAACTCTTATGATATTAGAAGAAGTTGAAGAATTGGTGCATCACTAAAACTGTTCTACATTGAGCACCGTTTACCTTGTTCATAAGCTTAGTGTAGTATCTGTACTGCGATCTAGAGCTGGACTAGTCAGTCCTGGCTAGAGAAGTCTTGACTTGTAATACTTAACCTAGAATTTTTTGTTCCTTTTCTAGTTCTGTGGTAAATTTTGACAAATAACATTGCTAAAGACTCTACATGTAGCTGCACTATTAATTTTTGTAGTGGAATTTTCATTCTTTCAAACTCATTTGTCCAAGATTAAAATTTGCATTTTGTTTCAGCATTTCCTTTTTTCTTTTTTACAATTTCTGCTCATGTAGCAGATAGAATGAGCAGCCTGGGATTATTGAAGTTTCCTACATCAATTTTTCGTATGCTTAATTTAGGAAAAGTAACTGAATTTTTTACAATCACATCTGTCTTGCTTTATGTTTGTCACCTTTTAACTTCATTAGATATCTTTTTGCTGTCCAGTTAAATCTCGTCAGATCCTGTCCTTCAAAGTTATTGAATGTACTAATCATGCCTTCATCTGGATTATTAAAAGGTCTTTTCCTGTGCAAGTACGCACTCACAACTTTTCTTATTATTTTCAGAAGCTTTTTAAAATAAAACTAAAAGTAGAATCTTTGTCTTTTTATACAAATGGTTTCACAAAATACTGTCTTTGTGATAACATTAATTTTCAATTATGTCATATTTGACTAGAGGCATTCATTCTTTCAAATCATAGAAAAAGACTCTGGAGAGCAAAAATGTAAAGAAAGCTATGGAATATGTTGTCTTTATCATGGCAAGTGTATCTGCCAGTGAGTTTGGAGTTAGTAAAAGCTGTTGATCCTAGGAGAAGAAATCTATGTCTTACACACTCACACGTTTTTCTCCCTTGAGCAGTGGAGTGATTTTTTCCAAACTTATTTATGCTATATGAAGTACAAACAATTTAAATTTAACTTCTGCCACTGGATATATTAGTTACACAAAATATGTTTATGCAATAAATGAGGAAAGATACACCCTGCATTTTGACCTTTCACAAAACTGTAGTACTCCAGGGGGAATATCCTCTGCTTTTCAAATCATATTTTAATACTTTTAAAAAACTTTAATCTTATCTGTTGAAGAATTAACATTTCTACAAGTTACTGGAGAAAAGAAAGATATGACATATTTGGTGAGACAAGTGCAAGGAACTTGTGCATTGTTTTCTTTCTCCTTTCCATCTCCTCTGTTTTATTTTTTTGGTTCATTAGAAACTGAAGGAAAAAAATAGAAGAAAACTATGGAAAGGGAAGACAAGCCAGAATTTAACTGTACTTCCTTTGATTTAAAATATCTGGAAATGAAGAATGGGGAAAAGGGTGTTCTGCAGTTTATAGTATTTGAAGAATAAGCTGGATTTCTACTGATTATAGAATAAGTAGCAGTGATGCATGGGAAGTGTATGCAAGGATAGTTATGGCTTGGAAGTTTTTCTTTGATAAACCAGGTAAGTAACACTGACAAACTAACAAGTGAATGCTTTAGCTCTGTAAAAATAAAAATTCTTTGAAAATTTTGTTGGAAATGTTTTCTTGACTTTGAAACTAGACAAAGTCAACAAGGTCAAAGGTCAAAGTCTTCTGTTGAAAAAAGTTTGCAACTCTTTTATTCCTCCCTCGTTCAAAACAACTTGTTTTACATCTCATTGTTAAAAGGAAGAGAAAAAAGTCACAGAACAATTGGGTATTACCTGGTAGATGTACAATCAATTTGAAAGTATTTTTTTGAGAATTCTTTGTAAAGGGTATTTCATTTGCTTAATCAGATGTTTTCTGGTGAGTGTGTCTTAGGGCTTGTTGAATGCTTCTACAGTAAAGCCAAAAATGCAGATAATGTTTTATTAAAAAATGAAAGCAAAGTAACTGAAGAAAGTACTAAAAAACCAGTTTATTCATCTCTGATTTAAATGCCCAACTGTACTGAATCCAATAATAAAAAGGCAGTGGTGTTACCGAAGTGACCTATGTTCCCAAAATCCTAACATATGCAGGGTTGTTTTAATTAAGCTTCCCATATATAAACAAGAATACCAGTCATAATATATAAACTAGCTGCTAGTATG
The DNA here is from genome assembly GCA_013397095.1 of Sterrhoptilus dennistouni. Lineage (NCBI taxonomy): Eukaryota > Metazoa > Chordata > Aves > Passeriformes > Zosteropidae > Sterrhoptilus > Sterrhoptilus dennistouni. Next base: position 2,556,353 of record VWZU01011663.1, on the reverse strand, counting down.
TAAATAGTAGAAATTGCCTTAAATTTTTCTCCCTATTCCCTCTAATATACTTAAATACTTAAATACAGAATCTGCCCCAAATAATTTTTTTGTCAAGCATCACCCAGACAGTCCCAGTCTCAGAGTTTTTATTTGTATGTGTATATTTAAGCACCAAGTAAAACATTTTCTCATTCTTTAGTCCTGTGTATATATTACTCATAAGTATTGTGAATGCGTGCAGAATTTGCTTGGTTGTTCTTGCCCTCAGTAAAGGAGAAGTGAAGTTGTGCTCTATGAGGAAAAAGCACTGAACAGACAGCTAGCTGACTGACTGGTGGTTGTCACAGTCTTTAAAACTCCAATATGCTCACTGGCAGCTTCAAGCATGTCAATGAGATTTGCCCGCCTTTTTAAAAGTGCTGAATATATTCCCTGATAAGCAGCCAGTCAGTCTTTCAGTATCTTCTAAAATGCAAAACAAAAAGGAAATTGTTTCAGTAATGGGATTTCATTTTCTGCAGTGATGAAATTCTTTGTGAAATGCAGTATGCCAGTGTGTCTTCCTGAGGTGCTGTCCTTAAGAATGCCCTTCAGATAACACCCTTCTATATTACAATTTTCACAAATAATCCTAGATTGCTTAACTTGAAATTTTTTAATTAATTTTTGTTTTTAAATTAAATGTGCAAGAGAACAGAATAATTGAGTGCAGACATGCTGGTCAAACTAAAGGACAGCAGGAAAATGCAGAAGCAGTGAAAGTAAGAACAGGTATCCTGGGAAGAATATTGGGAGTTTGCCCAGTTGTGTAGTGATGGGGTCAGGAAGGCCAAGGCAATATTGGAACTGAAATCAGCAAGGGAATGCAGAGAAAAATAAGAACTTCTGTAGGTATTTCATCCAGAAAAGAAAATCATAGTCCTTATGATGAACATCACTGGTAAACTAGTCTCAACAGATGAGAAGAAAAGGCTGAGGTACTCAACAATATTTTTGCCTCGGTCTTCACTGTACATCTCTCTTCTCAACCTCTCAATGCAGGGACTGAAGGGAGAAAAGTTCCCTCCGCTGTAGGAAAACAGTAACCACCTGAGGACTCTGAACATACTTAAGCCTATGTGACCTGGCAAGATGCATCCCAGGGTCCTGAGTGAATTGGCTGTTGGAGTTGCCAAGCCATTCTCCATGATATTTGAAAAGTCATGGCAGTCACATGGAGCACCCAGTAAAAAGGAAACATTACACCAATTTTTTAAAAAAGGGTAGAAACACCACCAGAGGTTTCCCACAGAAAGTGTAGATGTCCCATCCCTGGCAACATTTAAGGACAGATTGGACAGGGCTCTGAGCAACCTGCTCTAGTTAAAGATGTCCAGAGTCATTGTATAGAAATTGGACTATGAAATCATCGAAATTCAACTGCCATAAAGGGGTTAGTGAGAGGGAAAACTTTAGTAAACTTCCTTAGCTCTCTCCTCAAGTTAAAAGTTAAAATCACCTTGTGCATTTTTTTTTCTTTTTAATATCCTGCCACTGGCAGTTGCTACATACACAGCTCTTTTCCCATTCTGCAAAGTATTCTAAGTATCTTTTCTCCAAAAACTTTTTCATACACAGGATTTACATTCTGGGTTAATACCATTTTGTCTGTTCCACATCCAGAGATTTTCAGTCCCTAAAACTGAATATTTTTATGAGCTATTCAAGATATGTTTAGAGTATAACACATCTCATTAGCTTGTATTTTGCATAAATGTAAATGAACAGGAACTTCCTCTAAACAAAATTATGTTTTTTGCTCTTTTGCAATTCATGGTTCTAAAGGACCTACAACTCTGAGCAAAGCTTTCAAAAAAGCAGTTCCAAACAAAAGCTCCTAGTGAGTTCTGTATACTTATTTTTAAATTAGTGGCTGTTGTCAGGACAGCAGTAACTATCAGAGATGCTTGTTCAAATATAGTCATGCTGTGTTTTGTTACTCTACTAAACAATTAATTTGGAATTTATTTCACCTGAAAGCTGTTCGAGCTAACTGGCAAACTAAAGTCTTGTTTCTAAGAAAGACGCTACCTTTGATCTTTGACAGCTATCTTCTGCTTGAAAACCTTGTTTTATATTAATATGCTACAAGAGATTCTGCAGTTCTGAATATGTTTGAAATACGAAAAAAAGTCTTGTTATAATATATGTGTTGCAGTTGCAACTCACAACTTTGTCAGTATAAGTCTAAATACAGTTTTGTGATGGAAGATCATTGCTTTGATGCTTAGGTTAGGTGCAAATGTTTTTATCAAAATAACAGTACAAACAACACATTCACACAAAGGTTCTCCTGACACTTGTACTGATTTGACCTTCTCCTTACTAGTGATTTCCTGTGTTGTTCCTGTCACCTGCAGTTCAGTGGGAGTAGTTAAACCTCTCTGAGCTGAGGGCAATTTACACATAGGTCCAACTTGGGAGCAGCATAGTGATGATGGAGCCTCCAACCTATGAAGGAAAGGGAGTTTGCAGACCCATCCCATAATAAAACTGTACAGTGGACATAATAGGACCCCAAGCACACATTGTTGTCTCCAGCCTGGAAATTACTCCTGGCTCTTTTCTTTTTACTGTAGGAATTCATCAGACTACTTTTTGGTGAAAAAGTGAAATCGTAGGGTGCTAACTAAGAAGTCCCAAAGCATTGGGATTATTGGGTCACTGCTGTAATTAGGACAGAATGTACCCCTTTTCAATACATTCAATTGCATGATTGTCAGAAGAACAAGCAGCTTCCCTAGGTACACTCTTCGATCCTCACAGTTCTGTTTTTTCCAAGGAACAGCTTATTACTTCCTACTCTTGTAGGGATCAACACCGACTTTTTGATTTCTTCTTTGTTGATTACCATCTCACCCAAAGTACAACAATTCTCTGTCTTACTTATGCTGGTATTGTAACATGTTAACCTCATTTTTTTCTCAAAATTGTGTCTAGAAAGTCTAGTAAGCAGTTTTTTAAGCAGTGAAATAATTCAGATAACACAGAAATGCAACACATGACTTCTTTAATTTTCTTTTCTCCAGCTTCTGTTGACTCAGCTCATAGCCTCCATGTTTAGAAGTATCTTTGACTTTTAAGGAGACCTAGGTGGTTTAGCTTCACAGACAATGTTTAATGATTTTAAATTTGTGTGATTCACTATTTGGTAGTTGTTTCTTACCCAGAAAACTGACAGTCCTGGACAAAGCTGATGTACAGTGGGGTTTGACTCTGGCTAAGAATCTTACTAACTCTGCTCTCTGCATGTTCATTTCACAGTCTAGATGCCCTGAATTCAAAAAGCTGAAAGTGACCTGTCATAACAGGGGCTAGGGAGTGGAAATATTTGCTCCATCAGAACAGCGAGAAATGAGCTGCCCTTTCTTTTGAAACAAATGCTTGGGGAAGGAGACACTGTATTTCTCAACACAGAAATGGGCTGGAATTAAGTGTGTTGCTTTTTTTCATCACATCTAAAGCCTCTTGTCTGATAGAGATTTAATTCTGTAGGTATGTTTTCAACCAGTAATTAAAATCTGATGTACTGTGCTATTTGAAATGTTCCTTTCCTACTTCTGTATTGGTTACTCGTATTTGATGAAGTGTAACACTGTAAAAAGTCTCAGTACACATACACCTATAAGATTTATTTGAGTCATGCAGATAGCTTAGCTGAAGATACCAATTGTCCTCACCAAAGTCTACCTCAGAACTCAGATATTCAGCAGGACTTGGCCTTTCAGTGCTGATTATGGAATTGACCACCTTAGTGAAAAGAAGTTGATTTAGCCCATGTGGTGTACTGGTGAAGGCAAAGATCCCACAGAAAAATGGTGCATATTCCTATAATCAAATGTGTAATTATAGTTGCCATAAATAAAAAAGATCAGTTAAAGGAATATAGATAGATTCAGCAATTTGCTGATGTTTGAATGCTTTTTAGAAGGTTTGGTTTGGGTTTTTTTTATGGGAAGTAGGGCCACAAAAGAATGTCCTAACTTAGTTTAAACAGACAATCTCAATTTTTCGAGTGAGAATTTCTGTTAAGGAAGATTGGAAAATGGCATTTTTGCAATGAGAAAGTAAAAGTGATTAGAATATTTTTGGGCCATTCTATCAATAGTGAAATAATGTAAAATTTTGGTATCCTAATATATTTTTCTAGGTTTTTATTCTAATTTTCTTTCCAGAGTGACATTTCCTTGTCAAATCCATTTTCTTTTTTAGCAGCAGTTGTTTTCTGATAAGGCTTTGTGCTTGATATTTATAAACCTGTTGATTTTTTGATTTTATGAACTTATACTTGTAACACGTTTATTAAAATACTGGGCAAAAGACTTGTCAGGAAGTTCTCCACATTTTAGGCTGTTGGATCTGATCACCAATAGTGTGACAGGGTGACTGAGAGGTGTTCTATGAGGTTTTTTTAATTCTTTATTATTTTTTTTTATTCAGTCTCAGTGAAGGCAGAGACATAAAAGATGTTAAAACTCATGCCATAACAGCAGAAGCCAAAGTTATTTTTGTTACAAGGCCTTTTAAAAGTTTTTTAGCCAGTAGGCTCATGCTAAAAGCTTACAAGTGTCTACTTAAGCCAATCAATAAACACTACACATAGACCTTACAGCATACAATAGTTGCTTGTTTTATATTTTTTGCATCTCAAAAACTTTCTATGCTCCAAATATTTCAAGGCCTAAAATTCAACTCTGTTTCAAACCTCTATCTATGTCAGCTTATTGCAACACTGTAAAAGTCCTCTGCTTTTTCAGTTCCCACATCAGGACTCATAGCTGAATGGTGCAAGTTCAATATAGTTGGTTTTCTTATACTTTGATTGCAAGTAATGATTGTGTTTTAAATCAATAATGAAATATCTGTGTGCCTCCAGACAGGAGGCAAGTTCACATTGAACCCTCCATTTCTGTAGATATTATAAAATTCCAGATATGCCACATACTTTGAGGAAAGGAAGCTGATGTTGAATTCACCTGGTATAGACTGTATACTTGATACATAGTCCAGAGTTTACTTTTTAAAAATTAAATGTCGAATCTATTTCAATCATCTCCGTTCTGCTTTTCTATTCATTTCCATATAAAACATGAGTATTATGCATATAGCATAAGGGGCTTAGTCTCTTCTTAGATTCAATTTGCTGTGCATGATAATGGGAAAAAAATGGCATTTTCTTTCACTAACGTGACCAACGTGTCTTGAGTTTTTTCAAGACATTGAAAACAGACCAGAGCTTCCTGAATGGAGAGAGATCAGGGCAAGATTCACCTGAACTATCTTTTCATGACTGATTACAAACTCTGTCAAGGCTCTGTTAGGACAAGAGCAGGTAAATATTTGAGAAAGTACATTCTACATCTCTGTCTTTTTCCACTGAGATTTGATTTCTTCTGGCAGTTAAAAAGGTAAAACACAACTGGTTTGGATTTTAAAAAAATATATAAATGCGTTGAAACACAATTTTTAAAAGCCTCCTTCCTCCTTCACTTTTGTGGAGCCCTAATTACTTCTTTTAAAAATGCTCTCCTATTTTTTTGCATAGAATTATAGGCTGGTGTGAATTGGAAGGGATATTTAAAGATCATTATCTCTGTTCACCCACATGGGCAGGAGGGTCTTTCACTAGGTCAGGTTGCTGAAGGCCACTTCCAACCTGACCTTGAACACTCCCATTAAGGGAGTAATAGGGCACCCCATTCCACTGTCATTTTCATTTACACTTAAGTCCCATACAGTTAACTCTATTTAAAAAGGAAAACTTGCAGTTTTCACTGAGTTGCACCTGGGGTAAGTCATTACATTTGTGAGGGAAATGCTTATTCAGTTATGGTTATGTTTCTGTGAAGATCCTGTGGAAAACTGAAGTAAATCTGTGCTGATAAATGATAATAATGTAGCAGAAATGCACATAGGATTCAAGTTAATTTTTAAAGAGATCTTGCTGCACCTGTAAGTTGTTTGCTCAAATCAGCTCTATAGCAAAGCTACTTTTTCTGAATACTGTATGTTGTCATTTTTTCTCAATGTAAAATACTTGAAAGGGACCAACAGGCAGCACTAACTAGAACCAAGCCTAGTATATGCATATGCTAAGCAGGGACCCAACATGCTCCAAGCTCTTTGGTAACCATACCATTCTAGCTTCTAAAATTTCTGTGATGAAATAGTACTGCAATTTAAAAATAACCATAATCTAGTAGTTTTAATGGTAGTCTTAATGAGTTTTTAAGTTTTAATTTTGTTACTTGATGTCCTGGTTTAGGATGACACTTGAATAGACAATAGGAGCAGTTTTAAAGATTCAGATCAAGGGTCCATCTAGCTGAGGACCCTTGTTGTAAGGAGATCCTAAGGAAAAGTAAAAGCTGAGTACGGACATAGGCATGTATGGTAATTACATCCTGATGCTCTCCCAGCCTCCAGCTGTTTTCTACTCAGGGGATTTCCTGAGTCCTTATGATTGCCTGGTTCATATCCTGTAGCTGATCTTTTTTCCACAATTTCTTCATCCTTTCCTTTCATTCTTTTACCTTACTTACATTCATAACATCCTTTGGAAAGCTTCGGGTTTATGTTTGGATTTTGTTTAGAGATTGCTTTTGTGTTTGGGTTTTTTTCTTACAAGTCTTGCTGTCCATCACCTGAAATTACCATCACCTTTGCTTATTTTAAACCTATTTCCCACCAGGAACCAGAGTCTGATCAGATGGTTGCACACACTAGTAATTCAGCTCTTTCATCCTTGACTTCAGACACTCTTAAGTGAATACTGTCTAGTATTTGTTCTGTTGATTCTGTCTAGCTGTATTCTGGCTTCTGGCCATGATTGTTTCAGCAGGTAACTGATACTAAGCTAATAAATAGCAGATTTCCCCACCTTGTTTATGGGCGTGGATCTTGAGGGGTTCATGATATGGCGGTTTTTTCTTTAACTTCTTTGTAATTTAGATTGTGCTTTGGAGGAATCATTTAATTATTTTGTAGCCAGTGATGTAATAATATTATAAAAATATTAGATGACTATAGCAAGATCGTTTTTTCTGTTACTTAAAAATCACCGGAGAATTGCATGAAGTAAAATGCAAGGAATGTGAAACATGAGAGTATTGAGGAAAGTTCAAGCAAGTAAAATTCTATTTGAAAATTAAAATGAAGCTAGAAATTGAAGATGCATATATTATTTATGTTACATATAGTATAATTAATTTTACCCACAAGTACACATCCCATGGTTGCTTTCTACATGGCACACCTATAAATATACTAAACTATCACACTTTATTTCAGCAGTGCTGATTGAAAATCTGCCTTATTAGAAAATGATATTCCCTTTTCAATACACTTGCATTTCTCTAGATAAAAACATATATTCTCAGTTTCTGTTTCAACAAAGTCCAGAAATAAGAATTTTAGAAAATTCTCCTGATTATGATGCAGTTCATCCTTCATTGTTCTGCCTTTCACAAGTCCAATTGCTTCCAAGTACTTCTGGTAATGTTTGTCAAGAGCTGGATTACCTTACACTCTTTCGAAATAGATTCAGCGTATTTAAGCACAGTAGGTGCTTCCCTACTATGGCACTTTCAGTCACCAGCAGTACTGCTTTTCCTCAGTCCTGTCCCCGCTGCAACCACTCTTTCCTCTTTTCATTCAACTTTGCAATTTGTGTCAACTGAAAAGAAAATAAGATTACTATTGATCTTGTCCACATGGTCTGTTAATGTTCTGACTGACTACTCAGCGTGATACTGCATGAACGTGCAAAGAATTTCAATTTAAATATGCTAGCAGTACTTGTACATACCATGTGGTACTTAGGTAGTCTCTGTATTGAATTTGGAGTTGAAATGTTCTGATGAAGAGTCTAATTTCTCAGAAGCCTTTCCAACAAGCAAAAAATAAGCTAACTAAGCAAACTTTTTCCTCATAAACTTTGGAACACCCTATTAATGTAAAATATATTGAATTTTTTCAGATTACAAATTCTTATGCTCACAATTTGGGAATACTGCCCTTCTAATGGAAAGAACACCACCCTCTTGGTTTTACCTTTTGCAAAATAATACACTTCCTTTTGAGGTTAAGTAGAAAAAAGTTGTAATCAGTTAAACAGAGAACTGTAATGATTACAGGTGAAAGTACATTAATATTGCCTTAGATTAGAAGAAGAATTAGATGAAGTGTAGCTAGACACTATCTTCAGTATAGCTAGAGGGGGCTATATAAAGACCAAACAGTTCTAACAGATGAGTAGAAGCTCTTAGAATTGGTTTAGTGTGGCAGATAATCTTTGGGTTTTGAGAGGGAAGAAGATCTTTTGCTTTTCTTGATTTATGAAAGCAATTATTGTTTAAAATAAAAAAAATATTGATAAGTTGTGGATGTAGCACTATCCTTTGTAAGATGAAATGAAAATCTATTTAAATACTAAAAGCAAAAGTAAGCAAGTTGAACTGACTTCTGGACACATTGTTTTGTTTGTTTTTTTGATAGGTGAAATGAGGAATGATTTATATATCACTATAGAAAGAGGAGAATTTGAGAAAGGAGGGAAAAGTGTGGCCAGAAATGTGGAAGTGACAATGCATGTGGTGGACAGCAGTGGTCAAATTTTAAAGGTATCTTTGTTTTATGCTTTTCCTTGCTGTTAATTTTGATACACTTTCTACGATGTAAGTCTTCTTCTGTGGCATTGATTGAAGAATAGAAAAATGCTTTGGAAAAAACATGTTTATATTTTGCTGTCTTTAGGTATTCAAAGTATTTCCATTTCTAAATTAAGTATTTGCTTAAAACTTTTACAAAATGTCTATATCACCTTAATATGTGTTCATTTTATTTCTGTGATGAATTACATGCTTGAGATAAACACATAAAAATGCCAGCCGAATACCTAATGATTCCATTAAGATGCTGGAAAATGTTGAAGCAAGATCAAATTCGGGAGGGTTTTGTATTTCCTAAGAATTCTTCTTAGAAATAGGCAATTTTTAATGTCACACAGAACAACTTGTCTTGATAATTTTTGTCTTGATAATTTTGAATTTTGTTTCTGATTTAAATAAATCAGGGATCCTCACTGCAAAAATCATCACCATGTATCAGTAAAAAAATAAATTTATGTTCCTTCTCATCTTCAAATTTTATTGTACGCTGCTGGTGATGGCTTACAAACAGGCCATGGTTTAAATTTTAATTATTAATAGATGACTGTTTCTCAGAATTTCTCTGTACCAAAAAGATTTCTGTTCAGATTCAAACTTTTCATCACATATTTTTTAAATGGTTTTTGTATTGTTTTAAATTTTAAAATAGTATTTTCATATGTTCTGCATGATTTCATGGGCTATGGGGTAACACAATGAAGAAAGGCTTCACAAATAGGCTGGTTCAAATTGCGTGTTTGTGTATCTCAAATGAAATTGTGCATATAGATCCATGGCATGCAATATAGATACATTTTTTTATATATACACACATAAGTGTCTGTGTATATATATTAAACAAAAAAATATTGAGATTAAAATTGCAAAAGCTACACCTTACTTTTCCCACAAAGAATTAATAGATATCCCTGGATCAGGGCTTTAGACAAATCCATTTGTCTTCCTTGCTATGGAGAGTCCATCAGGGGTGTTGTAAAAGGCAGCCAACACTTTTCTTCGTCCAGATCACAGAATCCACGTTTATTTTTCAATGCTGGGACATATCACTGGTAGTGCCAGGGTTACAGGCTTATTTTAGATGACTGAAGATCTTGAGCCTGGGCTGTTCTGGTCTCAGTTTTATTCTTTATTGCTGGGGCATAACATTGGCAGGACCATGTTATGTCATGGGAATCCACAACACCTTTGTTGCTTAAGCCTCCCTGATCACCCAGTACACCCCGTTAAACACTTCTGTTCTAGATTATGTGAATGATTCTAACACTTCTATTCTAAATTATGTGAAGGATTCTTGCCATTTCTAATTTTCTAATTGCAAATATAAAAAAAATGCTACTGTTTTTGAGGGTTGTAAGATACTGAACGTAGTACCAAATTTGGCATTTATGATGTAAATGGAAACATTAAATAGTCTTCCTTGGAAGAGCAGTCCTTGATGACATTTCAGCAGTGAACCAATCTATCTTTAATCATATTTTTTCTTCATTAGGATTTTATCTCATTTGGCTCTGGAGAGCCACCAGCCAGCGAGTACCATTCTTTTGTGCTTTATCATAACAATTGCCCCAGATGGGCTGAGCTGCTGAAACTTCCTATTCCTGTGGATAAGTTCAGAGGAGCCCACATCCGCTGTGAATTCCGGCACTGTTCCAGTAAGTGGTGCTCATGACTTCTGCTAGTCCTCCCTGTTACAGGTGTACTCAGCACGAGTTTCCATATCACCTCAGGGAAAAGACAGCTGCAAGAACTTTCTTGTAATGCTTTTTTTGCTTACAAAATTCTAAAATTTTTGGAACGTTATGAAACATTTTAGAGATGATTTTGAGGTAAAAATTGCTGGCTAGTTCCACATTCTGTGTTCCTAGGTATGAGGCAGGTTTCACAAAGGAGGATAAACTTCTGTATGTTGCTAAGATTGCATATTTGGTGGCTCACATAATTTGTTCTTAATATATACTAAATTATTTCAGAATACTCCCTTCTGATTTAAAGTGAGTTAATAACATTACAGAAGACAATGTGCAAACTGGAGCAGCAATTCAAGATAATCTTTGTCTGACTAGCTGCAGCTCCAGTATACTTTCTTATGTTGCTTTGTATACTCTTATGTTGCATTGTGTATGTTTATTTTGTCTAAAAAGTATACTATTATCTTTAAGTGCTGCTGTTTATATATGCATTTCAGCAAAAGAAAAGGGCGAGAAGAAGTTGTTTGGCTTTTCTTTCATGCCCCTGATGCAGGAAAATGGGAGGACTCTGCCAGATGGCACCCATGAACTAATTGTACACAAGGTAATTTGCATTAGCAGTCATTAGCTTTAATGATTTCACTGGAACCTACTTTAAATACCCAGAGACATTAAGCTGAGAAAGTCTGTATTGATTATCAAATGAGTGATAATCTTGTCACCATTAAAATATCCATTGCTGATTGTTTAATATTCATTTTCCTGATATAAACTGCAGTTGAATCTAGGTATATGTTTCAGTGCACTGATTTTCCTAAGTCTTACTGTTATATTATGTTGTGTTATAATGAATTTCACAAAGGTAAGTTATTTTAACTTTGTGGAGTTCTCTTTCCACATTTAAGAGTTGTCACTTTGTTCAGAGGATTATATACGCTCCCAGATAAAGTTTAGATTCCACCATGAAAATTTGTAGCTATTCATTTAATGTAACCTGTGCAAATTTGTTAAATTTCAATGTCAATGTATGATGCTATGTTCTAAAACCAAAGTTGCAACAGGCATAGTGGAAAATTCTTCAGTTTCTGACAGAGAAACAATGATTCATATAATTTAGAGGTTTGGTCAATTGTTCTGTGCAGTACAGTTATTTTTACTGGTTTGTTTTCACAGTGTGAAGAAAATGCAAACCTCCAGGATTCTGGTCGCTACCTCAAACTCCCCTTTTCAAAGGGAATATCCCTAGGAAACAACAACCAAGCAGTAAAAGCCACTAAAGAGTCCTTCTGGATTACATCCTTTCTCTGCTCCACTAAACTCACACAAAATGGTATGCTATGTTGATTATTTTAAACATGATGAGTTGAAATGAATATGATAGCTAGTCTTCTCCATGCCAAGCAAGCATGGATGTACTCAAAAAAAGCTTATGTTCTATCTATTTTATGAATTGGTTTTCTTCATAATTTTTTTATATCCAGATGGAAACAAATGGATCATGATTAACCACTGTTTTTAAGTAGTTCAAGAATGCTTTTTAGATGCCCATGATATTGGATCAAATGCAGCACTACTGGAATCAACTATCAAAACCTAGCTGCGTTATAAAACCTCTCAATCTGTTTGTTGTAGAGTTTTTATGAAATACTTATTGTCAGCTTTAGCCTGTAGCACTTTGTTTCTAATTAGGCATATATTGCTTTTTTGTTTCTCTTCAAACCAACAAACATTTACTATTAGTTAAAACAGTCTTATACACTGGCTATAAGGAGCAGCAATTTAAGTACATGTGTTTACACTCTCTACCAGTGCTCTGTATAAATTTCTTAACCAGTGTTATGTATAAAATTCTTGAGGTTCTTGTTTACCTGCCCTAACTGAACTACCTGTAACTAAAACAAAAAACCGTGGAATAGTTTTCCAAAAAATTCTAAATATTGTGTATTTTCTTGGTAATGTGTTTCTGACCATTCTTTGACAGAACCACAATTTTATATTATTACTTTGATCTCTCTTGTGTGTGAATATCTGTGACTTTACCAATCTTTCTGTGTATGATGATTAAATTGCTAACTGCTTGCAAATTGATTATAGATGTTTAGCAAAAACTAGAGCAGCTTTTTAAATTGAGATAGTGCTCTTAATTGTCACCGTTCAATAGCAAGTGTGCAAAATAGAATTGTGTGCAAACAGTAAGTGGCTTGTTTCCTTGTGCACACCCATTTTGTATTGTCATAGCAATTACCTTAGTAACGAAAGTTACTCAATGAAAGATTTTCCCAAAGGTAGCTAATAGGGAATCAGAGACTAGATTTGCTCCAATTAAAGGCCCTGATTTAGGAATTACATGAATCTACTAGTACCTATGCCTGCATAAACGTGCTGCCTGGAACTTGAGTGTCTCACTGATAAATAGTTGCCCTTTTGTCTGGGGTTCGAATACCAATTTTTGTTTACAGTACAGGAGTTATTTTGTACTTACTGTACGTAGATGTGTGACATAGGGCATAAAATTTCCTCTTTTTTTAACCATATTCTGAGTAAGAGGGTGTAGAATATCTGAATAATATTGATCCCCTTTTCAGCTCTGAAAGAGTTAACAATTATTTCAGCAGTACTTCAGAGGGTGGAAATATTTTCAATAGACAGGCTCATATTTTCTCCAAGGATCTTCTTTGGGAAGTTCATCTTGGTGAGTTTCCAAATCCCCATTCTTTTAAACAAAAATTTGCCAAAATCTATTGCATGCTCAGAAAATGAACATAGAGCAAAGCATGTGGATATTTGGTCATGTGAGCATTACTTCAGTTATCCCTGAGAGAATGTAGCTTATGTATTAAAAAATACAAGATTAAAAAGATCTGTGTATTTAATTTTTTTAGTAAACATTTGTATTGGTATTTTTGAAAATTGCTGGCTATTTTTTAATTTGTTTTTAAGTTTGGAGAGTTTTCTGACTGTCTCAGAGATTCACCTGTTGTTTACAAACAACGATGTCCAGTCTGAAAATGAATTGAAAATTATTACATTGTCTGGCTATGGGGTGGGGAAGGACCCCAAACCCAGACTTGTAAAGTGTGTGACTGAATTAGGCTGCAGCTTGCTGGGAAATTTTACTCAGCTGTCATTCTCTCATTGATTGTTCCCACATGCCATCGGCTCTCATGCATATTAAAATTATGGGGACTGGGGGACGGATGCTGACTCCTAGTTGTTGGGATCCATAACTTCCTTACCCTGGGTACTTTAAAGAGGTTATTAGGATTATTTCCAAACAGTTTCTAGAGACCTTCTAACCAGGGGAGTCTCTGCATTCATCATGGGTAAGAACGCATCCTTACCTAATCTTTCTACTGGTTTTTCTTTCACTTTTTCTTTTTGATCCTGGATAGTTAATCAGTTATTAACTATCTAAAACTATTAACTAGCAAAAAGTATGCTGGCTTTTGTCTATTATATTCTTAGATGGGTAGTTATTTTTCATTACACTATAAAAGCCAGAAAGAGTGAGAGAGAACAAATTTTTCTAGTGAGTAGTTACCAAACAGTCTTAGTTTTTGACATATAGTAGGGATCATTGGCTGCAAGAGAGTCAGGATTCTTCCAGTAAGTCTGAATATTTTAGCTGTTGGCATCTGCTCATTTCTCAGCACTGATTGGCACATCCCTGGTCAGCAGCTGATCAGCAGCAGAGCAACATGTCACACAGCATGGCACAGGTGTAATCCTTCTAGCTGCATTAAAAAAAAAAAACAAACCAGTGAATCAATAAAACAAAAGTGGCACTGGGCAGCTTTCCAAGTAACCCTAGTTTGGAGGAAGTGTTGGTGACCACAGAAGCAGCCTGCTGGAAGAGACACGCTGACTGCCAGTTCTGAAATTCCATCTTTTCCTCCTGAAGTGTGGTAGTGTCGTAACAAGCCAATTTCTGATGTCTCAGTACTTATATGGGAGAGATGGAAAATCATCCCAAACCACTTCCTTAAACTCATGATTCTAAACCTTCTATTAAACCTAGCCCTTTGGATTTAAATTGCATGCTTTGAGAAGGGGTGTGTTTTATTTGGTAGGGATAATAGGTCAGCTGTAGTCTATTTTAAATATACAGGCCTTGATTACTTTGAAGATAATGCATTGGAAATAGTTTTATTCTTTAGCAAAATTAATCATCACCGGTGACTTTTTTTCCTTTTCTGAAACTATGATTTCCTAGTGGGCCTATTTCTGGGGACCATTTTATACTCTCAAGTCTCTCACTACATGACACACTGCTATCTGTTCCCCTTGTGGTTCACGTGTCAGATTTTCTATTCATATCATTTATGCTTGGGCTGTTCACTAATGTTGTCTTAGAATGTCTTTCCTCCTTAGCACTTCTTTGAAGTGTCTTACATTTGCTTTTTCTTTTTAAATCCCTCAACAAATCCCTAAAGTTGAGTGTCAACTATTTTCTACCAAGTTCCTCCAGCAAACCTGTAAAGAAGTGTTTTTCCTGCTCTGAACTGACAGCTTCAGCTAGTCTTGCTGCTCGTCAGCTTGAGCTGAGGCTTAAAGTGTAGAAGTACATTTAATTATCCAAAAGACAAATGTAGCTCACTGGATTTGTAAGTCTTGTTTCTTAAAAATTCCTGACAGAAAGAATAATAAGACCTATCATTTGTCCTTGATCTTTGGGATGTGTCTCCGATGCATGCGTGGGACTCTTTGTCACTCAGTGTGACTCAAGTATCTCTATTTTCCATGCTAGCACAGCTTGAAGCCAAACAAAAATGTAACACATAAATGCATCAAAACTATCTGTGTCCGGCTAAACCAATTAAGGCAGGAAAATATTTGTGGAATTTTATGTTGGTTGTTTGCCATTAACACCTATGGCAAACTTTGAAGAGTTATATAGTTGGAGATTTATTTAATGTTAATAAAGTAAAAATTATTTCTTCATTTTTTGTGGGATAGAGGAACTTCCCCGGAGCAAACCAGGAAAGAGATGACACAAAGATGGGTGTTGTTCAAGTATTACTTTAGTGTGAAAACAGTCTGTGGTAGAAAGGAGCCAAAAAGATGCTGAACCAAGAGGAAAACTTGCTATTAACTTCTTACCTTAATAACTCCTGAGAACACTTCAGAAGGGCTGATTCCTAACACAATGCTGGGCAGTCATCAGCTAGAATGTAGTTCAGCTTAAACTGATGGAAGGGTTGGGTGGTGATTAAGGTTTTCTGCTTCAAACCACTAGGCACTGAGAATTTCTGAAAAGGCTGGTTAGTGAAGCGTGGCAGTAGTAAACTTGAATATAAAAGAGACTTGAGATATATTTAATTCAACAGTCAAAAATATGTGTAGCTTTTATCGAATACAACTTGAAAGGAGCTCTGCAGATGTGTCTGAGTTCAGCAAGGAAAAACCGCTGAAAAACCAAGCCAAGTTTGCAAAACTATTTTAGGATATTGAATGGTATGGAACAAGAAATTCTCAATCTTATAAGAAGGTGGGTTTTTTAGTACATCTGTGAAGCAGTAACATGTGTCCAAAGATTATTAAATGTAGAACTTACATTTATGACAGGTGGAAGGGCAGATATATTAATTTGGCCATCCATCCATGATGAATTTTATGCAACCATTTACAAGAAATTATAGATAAAAAAATCAACATGTAATGAATTCAAATGTGCTGTAAGATGAGTTTATCAAAGACAAATCATGCCAGAATAAACTTCTTAATCTTTCTTTTAATTTTTTTTAAATTTGTTATCAAGAGGAAATGCAGCACACAAGAAAACATATAATTTAGAAATAAGAATTTTCAAAGTCAAATAAAAGTTAAAATGGAAGTGGAAGGTTGCACTATAGTGGAAGGTATTTCCTTCCTGAGCTACTAGATCTGAAGAAATCTCTGGGATTTATCTCTGTTTTAAAGGACTGGAAGGGTGTGGAGATGAGAGTAACTTCACTAAAATCTGAGGCAATTTTCTGCTAATATGTTGTTGAAAGGTCTCATCAGTTGAGAGGGACAAAATAAAAATATGATACGGCATTGTAACTTTGATTTAAACAATCAATAAGAAAGAATAATAAAATTAGATTTAATCTAACGGTAGAAAAGGCAGGATACACTAGTGGAGACTCCTGGGGATACCTCTCTATCCAGGGAGCTAAATAGTGCTAAACAGGAGAGACATCATATTGATAACATAAATATGTCTATCTAAAAGACTCTCAAGTTCTAGGACATAGGTGTCAGGTGTTTACAACAGATGTATGAGCTTGCTAATGATGTAGAAAATGATGCAATCTTATCTGTCATGTAGTTATCATTTTGGTTAAGAAAGCTGAAGGACAAGGAATTAAAACTGGAGGAAGTTTGGACACACTCAGGTATCTTTTAGCTCAGAATAGTTCATTTTCCAGAAGAGATTTTTTGCTTGTTAATCAAGTGGGATCTTAGAGGCATCATGTTAATTCTCTAAAAAGACATAGAAACATGAGTGTTTCAAACACATTCAAGCTAGTAATTACAAGATTGTTTCTAACTTTCAGAGAGTAACTCTGGAAAGCATCCTTCAATGGGATGAGAGAGGGCAAAATCATTGCTTTATTTAAGATAGTATCTGAACAAGATTGCATTATAGTGTTGCCACAGGAGGCTGATTTTGGTGACCAAGTACCATGTTCTTATGTCTATTTTGGTGGAGCAATTACAGAATGGAATGAAAATGTGTTGTTGGGAAGATCATATTGTAGCAAATCTGGAGGTGTTTTCTTTTGTTTTAATGATGCCAAATTTTGCTGAGTGGACTGTAATAGTAAAATTTAAAATATGAAATGCTGCTTTGCTTGCAACTTTAATCTTGTATTTTATTTTTGCAGGAGATATGCTGGACCTTCTGAAGTGGAGAACCCATCCAGACAAAATTGCTGGTTGCCTCTCAAAACTAAAAGAAATTGATGGTTCAGAAATAGTGAAGGTATATACCTTTTTATACTTTTAGATGATATGAGGGAAATAATGTATTTCCATGTTACAGAAATAACATGGAATAACATGGAATAATTTTTAATAACACTCTTATTCTCTCCCATCAGTTTCTTCAAGATACACTAGACACTTTATTTGGGATTTTAGATGAAAATTCTCAAAAATATGGATCAAAAGTATTTGATTGCTTGGTAAGTTTCATTTTGCGATCATGCTTAACCCTAGCTAAAAGCCAAGTAAAACAAACAAAAAAATGTTGTGTTTTTTTTCTTTTTCTCTCACATTTAGGTTCACATAATAAATTTGCTGCAGGACAGCAAGTTTCACCACTTTAAGCCAGTAATGGACACTTACATTGAAAGTCATTTTGCAGGAGCACTTGCATACAGGTGAAGTTTGTACTTTTTCTATCTAATACTGACAGTTATTACTAAACTAAATGAATCAATCATTAGGTTAAGGAAATGGTGTATCCCTGTTAAAATCATTCTATTGCATATTTAATGCTGGTATTATTGGCCATTCATCAGAGATCTAGTAGGTGCTCTTCAGCAGACTTAAAACTAAGTGTACTATTGAGCCTGTTGAAATCTAGTAATATATTTTTTTTATTTTGCCAGTGTTTCTCATATGAGAGCTATTGGTTTGCATCTTATGTGCAAAGTTAACCCTTCTCCCACTTCTGTGTTATAATACTTTCTGATGTGTTATTATAGAGATCTTATAAAAGTACTGAAGTGGCACATTGATCGGGTCACTGAGGTGGAGCTTCATGATCACATCCAGGAAGTACTAAAGGTAATAAAAATTGTTGAAGACAAGTATATATTTGAATGATTCATACAGTACACACAGGTTTAACTTAGGGGATGAAGCAGAATATATATATAAATGATGGAACAGTAATACCAATTCTAGGGAGCTGCAGACTAAGTGAAGTCAGTTTATTCATGATTCTCTTTTGTCAGTAAGTTGACCATTGAGGCTCACTACCATTAGTGTCTGGAGCTCTATGTTCCTTACTGAATTAGGCAAAGGAGTCAAATATAGATTACACTGGTGGTATTAACATCCATTGCATGAATCTAAGTGGCAGACATGCATGCTGACCTAATGGTTCAGTCCTGACACCAGGGAATTCTACTGATTATGATGCTTGTGGTTTTTCTTGTTTCCCTGCTTTGTACCATCAGAAGAGAAGAGCATAACATCCCATCAGGCTGAGTTATACAACACAATAATCCTATCTGGGACACATACTACTATTTGGAAATAAAGTATCAGTGGTCCCCTTCTGTTTTTTTCTCTGCTGCTGTGAACTTTGGTGTCTTGCTAATAAGAGAGGACAATATTTCGAATTTGCATTCCAACAGTTTTGCAACTTAATTTAAGCTTTTTTTTTTTTTTTTGGGGGGGGGTGGGGGGGGGT